>JAJQQW010000010.1:52822500-53190000 GCA_025583905.1 Ia io | reverse complement strand
TAATTGCTAGCCCAAGGCAAGTGACTGCAAGCTAGCTAGGCATATAGAAGTTCAGTTTACCCTGTTGAGAAACTAATGGGCAAGTTGTAAATCAAGGCAAGAGTTATTTGCATCCTATTCCTTTAGCTCAACTGCTAGTTGATGAGAAACTTTAATAGACCCTTCTGCAAATGTGCTTTGATTTAACTTGAGCATGTTCAGAAGCAATTCATATATAATTTTAGAAAACATTAGGTAAAGTTTAAAATTACTTTCTTATTTTTTAAAGTATTGTGTATTTTCTTATGAGATAAATTCAAATTAAAGTTATCAATTCAAAGTTGTCATGGACCTAATACTTAACATTAATGTTAAAGAAATTTTTATACGTTAATTTTGAACAGCAGCGTTGGTGATTGCCTATTGGAATCTACAAAAAGGTTAGCTCATTTTTTCCCCTCAAACTTACCTTTAACTACATGACAAAGTGACTATTACTTGTGGAAAATTAAAGTCACACATTATACAGAAAAAAAGGGGGAGACTTTAGAAATCAAGATCACTTTTTAGGTGCCACTATTAATTTGCTTTCTGTATTTAGAAAAATTTTGTGCATTTATTCTCTGACTCAATATTCCGAACAATCTGTATGTAAATTTTTGGTCTCTGATATGAAAACAGAAGTTTGAAGATGAGAGACCAATGCACACCAGCCTACAAAGTCATATTCTTTCGCACAGGATGAGGTCCCTGCTTTCTTAACAGGACTACCACTTACAGACAGAAAATCCTCCTGGGGTTATTACCCTGCTCACATATACCTTGTGAATTGTGAATGGCTTCAGGAACTATAAAAATAGTGCTGCTTTTGGTCCAATTTGAAGTAATCTACTCCTGTAGATTTGAAGGCATTGGATTTCTCCAGCGAATAATAACTAATAAAAAATAATAAATGATAAATTAGGGCTGGGGTTACATGAGAGCCTCACAACAGGTAGCGATTAATACCATGGATTTGGCCTAATGCAGAAGAGGCCATGAGTTTTGGTTAGGTATGCATACTGCCTACTGTCCCCAAAAGGAAACTTCCTTACATCAGTTCAGTTATCCAAAGAAACCAGGCAGTCTCCCACTCATGGCAATTTTCCTACCTCCTCCTTTTTTGAGAAAACGAGTCAACAGACATTTACTTTCAATTTATTGGTGTTTTTTTGGTTTCTATGTGCTTTACTCCACTAAAACAGCTCTCACTGAAGTCCCTAATGCCTTCCTTGAGGCTAAATCAAACAGATAACTTTCATAGCTGTAGCAAAAATAAATGGAAGTTACACAAGTTCAAATCCTTGCTGCTCCATTTGTTAGCTGTGTGACCTTGGGAATTTACTTCATCTTTCTATTCTTCAGGGTCTTAGATACAAAACTGTGACAACAATAGTATTCACCTCTTAGGGTTTCTGAGAGTATCAAGTAGATTAATCAATATAAAGTGCTAAGGAGAGTGTGTCGCAACTTGTAAGCATTAAATAGAGGTTATTTTAAACTCTGGCTGCATTGGTTCCACCAGCATTCTACACTGATCACTATGCGTCTTAAAACCCTCTCCACCCTGACTTCACATCAAGTCAATTCAATACCACAAATGTTTCTGAATTGTATCCGTATCTAATTTGCTTACCCAACCTCAGACTACCATCATCTTTGATGCAGTTAGATCAGGACATCTGTCTCTATATAGCCACACAGCTCCACCGTTATCACAGGGTGCTCTTATTGCTATACAATCTAATTATTCACCCCCCTTTATTCAAAACTATTTGATGTTCTTTAGTCTTATAATGCAAAATCTTTTAATGTGGCCTTGAATGATCCAACCCAGTCTATATGTATTAGCCTCTTCTCACTGCCAGCTAATCAATCAATCAACCAATCTCAATCTCTCTCTCTCTCTCCCTCCCTTCCTTATTTCCTCCCCTCTCTATTCAGAAGAGAACTTCTTTGAGTTATTTATTATTTACTATCTTCTTCCTGCCCTAAGAGTTATGCCGCAAATGCTTTTCTTTCTGTTCTTTAACTAAATAACCTTTACTTGTCCTTCAGGTCTCAGCTGAATGACCCTATTTTCAGAAAGATCTTCTGGGACCTTTTAGCCTAGTTCATATGCCAGTATTGTATGGTATAGGAAAACATGTATGTTTCCTTCAAATCCGTTATCAAATTTTCAACTTTACATTTTGTTGGTATGAACTAGTTATTTTTTCATTTGTATGACATTGTAAGTCTCATGAGGGGCAGGAAGGTGTTGGGTTTTAATCCTTACTATATGCTAAAATCTAGCACCATCCTGAAATGAACACATTTATAGTACCCCTTGTATTTGGATTTATGAGATGATAAAATGAGGTTAGCAGATGTTAGATTATCTCCTTTTAAACATTTGTCCTATCCTACCTGCATAAATTTCATGTATACTCAGCTTATTTCCTGTGCCAAAATGTGAATTCTTTGAAGGCAGATACTGTTTTCACATTTAGACCATGCATTAATTTCCTATTGCTGCTATAACAAATTGCTATAAACTTGATGACTTTGGACAACACAGATAAAATATTCTACATTCATGGAGCTCAGAAGTTCAAATGAGTCTCACTGGGTTGTCGGGATTATGCTTCTTCTGAAGGCTCCAGAGGACAAATTATTTCCTTGTCTCTTCCAATTTTTAGAGGCTTCCCACATTTCTTGTCTGTGGGCCTCTTCCATTCTCAAAGACGGAAATGCCCTTTTGAGTCTTTCTCACATGATATCAATTTGATTCTCACTCTTTTGCCTATTGCTTCATTTATCAGGACCCTTGCAATTATAATGAGCTCCTCAGGATAATCTCACTATCCTAGTCAGGTAATAAGCAACCAACCTTAATTCCCCTAACATGTGTTAAAATATATTCACATGTTCTGGAAATTAGGGTGCAGGTCATGGGGGGTGTCATTATTCTGTCTACTGTAGATCTCAACAGCATTAACACTGTGCTCTGCATAAAATAGGCAATCCAGAAATATTTGACATAAATGTAATCTTTGACAAAATTTAGGATCACATATTCATCAAATCATGTAACACTCTAGCTTAGAATGGATCATTGGTGGCCAATTTGATCTTTTATTTGCTGGTAAGGAAAGAGGGGAGATTTAAGGAAGTGGCACGATATATGACGTTTCATTAACAGCAAAAGCCAAATGCCATCCTTTTATTCTGGGTCCAAGGTTCTTTCCTATATGTAGGAACCCTAATCAGAGCATGCTAGATGTTCAAGGCCAATTTGCCATATGCATGTGCAAAGGCAATGACATAGCAGTTGTACTGTATTCACTGTACAGGTGTATCTTACTATAACCCAAATAGTGATATCACTATTTGGAAAGAAGTCTCTTTTGTTTGAGTTGGTATAAAGATGTGTTGCTGACCAGCTGGTGCACAGTTGCTTTGTGAGGCTACTTTGAAGGACTGCTTTGTCTGATGGCTACTTGGTAGCAATGGCTACTTGGTCTGCAATAAAGTCTCTCCTATATGCCTATGACTTCTCATGTCTTCTCTAATACCTGGCATCTGAGGACCTGTGCTCCCACAGTTGATGTCGTTGAGCAGAATCAAGGAGGAACTTGCTCCCACACTATATGTGATCATTAATGAAGGTTGAGAAGAATGTGTAGTATCTCATTGTAGTTCATTAAATATTAATATCAAACTTTTAATTATTTGAAATTTTCTCAACATAAATATATGCCTAACAAAAAACCAACAAGTTTAACTTGTAAATAAAGAATTTCACGTGACATGTAATATTCACCCTCTGCAGTAAGACATTTTGATACTTCAACTAAACTAGTGTAGGATCTTTTTATACAGGATTTTAAGAATTACTGAAATTTTAAGAACATTTTAAATTAAAATAATCTGTGTAGACAATATTCACAAGGACTTTACACAAACATAACACCTTTTATATTTGCCAATAGACAGAGTAATTTTTCAGATGTCAGAAATAAAACAAAATTGAGTATTCTAAAGAAACACTAGAGCATTGTGTAAATAAAAGAGAACTAGACCATGATGTGAATCATAACTCAGCCACTTATCCATCATTTATAGACCTCTAAAATGGACAAGGAAAAAAATAAACAATAAAATGGACATGAAATCATCTGCTTCAAAGGGCTGTTATGCGTGTGAAGTGAAGTCTTATAATGGAAACAGGAAAAGAGTGATTAGTTTGTGAGAGGCATTGACAGATTTCTAGTTCTCCCTTTTTTTTCCACATCTGAAGATGAGTAGTAGTTTATTACTCAAATTTGCAAGATAGAGAGAATTTTAAAATGTAATTACAATTTTAAAAACACGTATTTTCATTTTCTTGTCTAATAACTTTCAAATGGTAAAATAATACAGGATAATGGAATCAGACAAATCTGGATTTGAATCTTATTTCCCTCACTTGAGTAAATTTAGTTTCTGTCTTCTATATCTCATTTGTAAAATTTCTCATAGAAGTTATTGTGAGGATTAAACAAAATAACCATGCATGGCCCTTAACCCTCTTAACACGCATGCCTGCTCATATTTTTATCATACAGTACTGAGCTCTTCTCACTCCTCTTCTTTCCTATTCTTGTTGCCCTAATATATCTCCTTTCTCCTATATAATTCAGAGGGTTTCCCAAGGAATGGTTCTGCTTCTGATTGTTACTCCCTACAATCATACTGATGTCGAACACATGTTTTCCAAGCTCTAGTCATGTGATATTCCAGTCTCAATATCAATCAAATAAATTGGTAGGTTATATTTTTGTAGTGTCAGCCCAACTCCAGTCATCGTCTCAGAGAATTTCTTCCTTAAGAATAAGCCTAGGGATATAACACTTACCCAAGTTGAAACTATAAGATTTACTTCTTGGGGAATTTGACATTGACATAAAGGGATACTATCAACTCTCTCATTGCTAAAAAGATTGGCAAGGTGAAATCCAGAACATTCAAGAGCAGAGCCAGCTAGTTTGTGAGGTATATGTGGTTATTGCTTATAATAATTGAGTGCACTTCAGCTACCTGAAATTGAAGGTGACTTTACTAAGACAATCATAAACCAAATATCCAAGTCTTATCAACCATGTCCCTTTTACACTCTTTGAGGCCAATCATTTATTTCATTTATAAGCCTCTTGATTTCCTGTTTCTGTATTTTAGCAAACCTATTCTTTAATCATAGCTCTTTGTCAGGAATGTTCTTTTTAAATTCCACATCTCTCTGAATATAATGTAGCCTCTTTTAAATTATCTCCATAGAATAATTTTAAGTAATAGAACATACCTTCTTCTTCTAAGCCTCATAACCTGTGTTCTTCTTCTAATTTTTATATTATTCTGACCTTTATTTTTACTTTTCCCCAATTGTTTTCACATATATCTTTATGAAACAATTTAATACTTTCTTGTTCTAAAAAGGAATACAAAAATAAATTATTTAATGATAGCCTCACATTCCTTAAGTTTTATCTGTCTTACGACTATAAACTCCTTGAACATATCAACTATATATTATTCATTGTTTTATATTATCTACTAGAGGCCCGCTGCATGAATTCATGCACGGATGGGGTCCCTTGGCCCGGCAAATGATCAGGGACGATCAAGGGCGTCTCGCCCAGTCCTGATTGGGGCTGGCAGTGGGGAGGGACCACAGGAGGTTGGCTGTGGGAATGCACTGACCATCAGGGGTCAGTTCCTCTGTGGAGCGTCTGCCCCCTAGTGGTCAGTATGTGTAATAGCTAATAACTGGTCATCTGGTCATAATGGTTGCTTAGGCTTTTATATATATATATATATATATATGGCCATAATATATATATATATATATATATATATATATATATATATATATATATATATATATATGTGTGGGTGTATATATATATATATATATATATATATATATATATATATATATATATACACACACACAGACTTTAATCAGCCCTGATTGCCAGCCAGGCCTAGGGACCCTACCCATGCACAAATTTCATGCACTGGGCCTCTAGTAGATATATTTTTAAAAGTTTGCTAATTTATTCACTTAAATGATATTTGTAAGAACATTTATGCTTTTGAAATACACATATAAATTAATTGAATTCATAACTAATATACATAACAGATCAATTTTCCCCTCTAAAGTTACTAGATTCAGGCATCAAATCATTTTAAACAAATTAATATTGTTTTATTTTGACTTTCTAGCAAGGTCTCATTCTTGGCATCTAAGAGGCCACTTGCTAGTTCTTTTAAGAAATATGATAATGCTAATACAACTTCTCCCAAGCCTCTTTTCTCTATTTTCTCATCTAGAGCTTCTATCTTAGAGGGAATTACCTGATTATTATTAATATTGGTTGAATGAATGAAAAATGACAAAAATGGATTTATCCTTTGTTTCTTTTTCTGACAATGTTTTATGTTTCTACATCTTGAGCACCTTTTGTCTTAGATGTCTATAGGTGATGGCATGATCATCTCTTGTCAGTTCTTTCCATTCCCCACCTTCCAATCTTATAGAGTACTTTGACTTTTTGATTGCCTTCTTAAAAGTACAATATGATAGCTATTTTTATATCTAAAGAAAGCAAAATATATGAAAGTTGAAAAGTATTAAAAGTAACCTAAAATGGTCTAAGACTTGTGGCATTATGTTTGTAGAATTCTGATATGTGACTTTTTGTTTGAGAACTATGTTCGTGCAATGAGGGAGCTTTTAACAAATTGCTCCAGTTATCTCTTTCCATGTAACAAAGTATCCCAAAACTTAGTGACTTTAAACCAATGACCATTTCAACATCTCTGGATGGGCAGTGGTAGGCCTGGCAGTTCTGCTCATTGTGGTGTTGCCTGAGTTCACTTGTCATTTCAAATGACAGATGAGCTGGTTTTGGAGGTCCTGTATTTTATGAGGCTCACTGAAAGGCTAGTCTCAGCACCAGCTGTCTCTCCAGTGTGGCAGTAGCAAGAACTTTGAAGTGTCTGAGATTTTACCCAACTTGTATGTAAGCAAGTTATTCTATCACACTTTAATTAATGGCCGTAGAAGACATGAAACTCTTAGATCACAGATAAATGACTATTACTCATAGCACAAGAGGCAGCATCAACAATCTGTGTCAGTTCTCCATGTCTCCAATTCCCATAGGACAAGGCAGGTAGGCCAAAGCACATAGTAAGTTGTATTCCAGGTAAATATCTGAAATCAGGAATGTACTAGCTGTGATAAATATGAGATTGAAGACTATAGGAAAAAGGGTCAATGAACTTGAAAACAGAGTACAAACCACTATCTAATCTGAATATAGAGAGAAAAAAAGGGAAAATATAGAACCTTAGTAACAAACAAATACTTTAAGTGATCAAAATTTCATGTATTGGATTTCCAGAAAAGGAGAGAAAGAATGAAGAACACAGATCACACACACACACACACACACACACACACACACACACACACACAATAAAAGAGACAATGACAAAATTAAAGCAAATGAAAGACAAAATGAAAATCTTTAAAAAGTAAAATCAAGATGAATTGCATCTAGAAAAATAGTATGATATATATTCTAAATGATGTCTGACTTCTTATAAAAAATCATATTGGCTTGAAGAAAATGGAATGACATCCCCAAAGAGTTGAAGAAAATGTGCCATGAAATTTTGTAACCAGTGAAAATATCATTTCAAAATAAGAGTGAAATGAATATATTTCAGCAGAAAAAAGTTGAGAAATTCAGTTGGAAATTTAGATTTATGGAAACAATTTTAGAGCACTAACAATGGTAGATATATAGGAAATATAAGAGACAATATTTCAGATCAAAGTAGTCTGTGATACATCAAGGAAGAATGTAATTTCAGCCACCATGAAAAATAATGCAAATAGATACAGCTAAAAAGAATAAAAATAAAAATACTAAAATGTATTAGATTATTTAAACAAATCCAAGAATGAGGAATAGAAGACAAAAGATAGGATTATTTGAAAAGCAAAAAGAATGGTTGTCATGAATCCAAACATGTAAATAATTAAATATTTATGTACAAAACACTCATTAAAAACAGAGATTTTCAAAAATGTATTAAAAATAAGTTAAGACAATTAAAAGTTGTCTACAAGAGATATACATAGCTTAAATATACAGATAATAAGTAGGTTAAAAGTAGAGAATGAAAAAATGTGTCATTAAAACTGTAAGCATAAGAAAGCTGAGGTGGCTTTATTAAAATCAAATGGAAAGACAAAGTTTACTGATTAGATGTATCAGTGTAGGATCACCAATTGTAACACATGTACCACTCTGGTAAGTGATGTTGATAACAGAGGGGTCTATACATGTGTGAGGTCAGGGATGTGTGGAAAATATCTGTACCTGTCTCTCAATTTTGCTATGAACCTAAAACTGCTCTAAAAAAACTTTTAAGTTTAAAAAACTGTCAAAAATTAATTTGTATAGCAACTTCGCAAAGGAAGATAGTCAATAAGCACATGGAAAAGTACTCAATATCATTAGTAATTGGGATAATTTGAGTCACATTAAGATACATTTACACACACATTAAAATGGCTAATTTTACAAACTGAGAATTCAAATATTTGGCAGGGAAGTAGAACAAGCATAATTTTCACATGCTGCTGGTAGAACTTTCAAATGGCACAACCACTTTGGAAAACAACGTGGCAGTTTCTCATAAAGCTAAATCTACACCAACTCTATGACCCAATAATTCCACTCTTGGAGATTCATATAAGAGAAATAAAAATATGTACACCAAAATATTTTATGCACATTTTACAGCAGTTTTGTTTGTAATAGCTAAAAGGTGGAAGCCACATAACTGGAAACATGAAAATGAACAAAAAATTGTAGTATTTGTATATGATGAAGTACTATCCTGCAACAAGGATAAAGTACTGACTCATGCAATAATATGAATGATTCTCAATACAATGTTGAGTGAAATAAACCAGATGAAAAAGTACCCCTTTGTGATTTCATTTATGTGACATTCAAGAAGAGATTAATCTAATTCATGATAACAGAAATCAGAAGTGTTGCCAAGAGAGGTGTAAGGGACTGCAGGAGGTATAATTACTGGGGGGAAGCAGTAATTATACCTTGATGAGATACTGGTTGTAAAGGTATATATGTATATATGTGTGTGTGTGTGCGTGTGTGTGTGTGTGTGTGTGTGTGTATACTCTCATGAAATTGTACACTTAAGAATTGTGCATTTTAATATATTTATATTTTACCTCAAAATATATAATCTAAATATATATATAAAACCCTAATATGCAAATAACCAAACGGCGGAACAACTGAACAACTGGTCGCTATGACATGTGCTAACCATGGTGGGTGTAGGAGCAGGCGGCAGAGCGCGGAACATGGCAGGCATTGGCCGTGGCAGGATGGTGGAACAGGTGAGCGGGGGTGCCAGACCAAGGTGGGGCGCCGGTCGCTCTCATCAGGGTGAGTCCCTGGTGGTTACTACAAATTCTTTGCTCCCCACTGCCTCAGGCCCACCCGGCGCTCTCACCTGCTGCTGCTGCCAGCCCCACTGCTGGCGCCGGCCCCAATCGCACCCACAGCTGGCACCGGAGCTGCTGCTTGCACCCGCTGCCGGCGCCTGGCACCAGTCCCAATCGCTTGGTGCCATCAGTGGGTACGAGTGGCAGCTGCCAGCCCTGATCACCCCTGAGGGCTTCTCCACCTCCCCCTGCTCCTGAGGGGCAATCGGGGCAGCAGTCACGGCTTGCATCTGCCGATGGCACTGGCCCCATTTGCACCCTCTGTTGCTGCTGGCCCCAATCACTCTGCACCGTCAGTGGGTGGGGGCGGTGGCGGCGGGAGCAGGGCTGCTGGCAGAGAGAGGACTGGGGGGCCATGTTGGGAGGGGCTGGGTGGGGGTGCAAAGGATGGGCCGAAACCAAGCCCTGTGCCCACCGCAGCCCACAGTTCCCTTCAAGGTGCACGAATTCTTGCACTGGGCCGCTAGTTTAACAAGTTCCTTCCTTCCCACTGATTTGGAAATTTAGCATAAACATCCAAATAAAATATTAAGTCATTGAACATATGTTTACTACATGTAACTACCACCTTGAAACAAGTTATTCCTTGACTCACACTTTATCCAAATTCTTGTTATATAAAAAGTTATTTTAACAGGACTATTTTTAATATGTGCTGGCCATGAGGACAGCCAGTAGGAAGACCTTCATTCTTTCCTTTGCTACATATCCTATATAATAAAAGGCTAATATGCAAATCGAACAAACAGTGGAACAACCAGTCACTATGATGCACACTGGGGGCAGACGCTCAATACAGGAGCTGCCCCCTGGTGGTCCAGTGCACTCCCACAGGGGGAGTGCTGCTCAGCCAAAAGCCCTGAGCTGAGCTCATGGCTGGCAAGCCCTGCAGCAGTGGCAGGAGCCTCTCCTGCCTCCGTAGCAGAGCTAAGGATGTCTGACTGCCGGCTTAGGCTCGCTCCCCCAAAGACATCCCCTGAGGGCTCCCAGCCTGCGAGAGGGCACAGGCCATGCCTAGGAACCCCAGACATATGCACAGTAGGGGCGACCAGGCAGGCAGGCAGGTGAGTGTTTAGGAGCCAGTGGTCCTGTATTGCGAAAGGTCCTGAATTGCGAGAGGGATGTCCAACTGCCGGTTTAGGCCCGATGCGGCAGTCGGACACCCCCCAAGGGGTCCCAGATTGGAGAGGGTGCAGGCTGGGATGAGGGGACCTCCCCCTCCGTGCATGAATTTTGTGCACTGGGCCTCTAGTTTCAGAGAAATTCCCTGGAACTCTTTTTACAACTTCCAAATGCTGGCTCTTGCTAACATAACAGCAAAGCATAAAAATATTCAACACAAATACATACTCATTTGAGACATGACTCTACATAAAAATGTTGCTTTATAAAAATTATTGTATGTTAAGACTTTCTAACTTTTTCCACTATTTATCCAAGAGACTTTTTAAATATTTAAAACTTTGGGTAAGGGGAATGGGACATGACCCAGGACAGAATTATTTTCCTGTTGCAGAAGCTTCTGGCTTAAATGCTGCAAGAAAAAGGCACCAGTTGTTCTGACTCATGCTGTACATTGTAAAGTGTATAGAGCCGTTTCAACATTTGAAATTGTTTCTGTCCAATCAGTATGTGTGATGCCAATCTCATTTAGGGAAGGCATTTTTATCTCTTAACTGTAGAAGTCATTCTCTTGGGCCATTGTATTCATTATACTGATAAGGTTTTATTTTTAGATCTGAGTTTTCAGCAGAAGTCACAGGATTCTTAAAAGCTGATACTCCCTCAAAGCAATGCAAATAAAACACCTGCTTCACTTACGTATTTCTTAACAGATACGTTTATTGAGATATTATATAAATATAAACAAAATTCAGTGAGTTCATTCAACTTACTGAGAAGGGGACATTTATGTCTGTAAGTTATTGGGCTTTTAAGAAGACTTATAAATCTAGGAATGCCTAGATGCTTCTATACCAGTTTCACAGTTTAGAGACATACATTTATTTTTCAGCACCTTCCTCAGTATAAGCTCAGATAAAGAGAGTAAAATAGCTTGAGAATCTAAATTCTGAGGACAATAAAAGTTACCACATTTTCTTTGACTTCTAGAATAGTAAGTACTTGATTATCTTACATTCTACTCTTGTAAATAACAATTTTATTACGTTTGCTTTCAACATATATTAAGTAAAATGCAAAAGTCCCACTTCACCACAGACATGCACCAAAGAATAATGATCACTAGGATTTCTATATGTATATTTATAGATCTTTAATTTGTATATATTTGTTACCATTTTAAATAAAGTTTATATTTTAACCATTAAGATATTTCAACAGGCTTCAAAACTTTTCTGTCTTATGTCTTGACTTGGAAGTTCTTGCATTTTAATTTGCAAAAACTTTTTCCTATACATTTTTATTTACTTCCATATTTTTGGTAAATTTTCCACATGTGCACTTTTAATCCTACAAAAAAATTGTTTTTATATGTTTTAAGTACAGGTAGACTACTTTGTAGACTAAGGTATAGCAGCATTTACTTAATTTTTATATTATTTTCCTGTAGAGAAAATTATGAAAGGATAACAGATAGTTCAGGGCTATAGACAGTTATTTGTTAATAGAAATAGTATAAATTGGTTGATTATCTCCCCCTCTTCATACTTTCAGTATCATTGATATCTTATATAATTTATACAGCACAATCTGAAGTGATCTTCATTACAATATGGCCCAACAATTGTTCATTTTCTGAATTTTATTCCATTTCTTCCCCTATTGTATGGAGAAAAATGAAGATATTATTGTTATTTATAGAGACTTCAACAAGTTTGAGCATATGGCTATTTTGAAAAGAGATTTTAGGATATATGAGAATAAGGTAGAAAAATTCACAGTTGTGATCTTAAGGTGATATGGTTTATATTATAAATTAACTAGAGGCCCGATGCACGAAGATTTGTGCAAGAATAGGCCTTCCTTCCCCTGGCTGCCGACACTGCCTTCTCTCGGGCTGGAGCCACCTTTCCGCCTTCACTCTGGCCAAAGTCGCTTTCCGTCTCTCACCTTGTCATGTCAATTTGCATATTCCCTCCTTATTGGCTGTGGAAGCCGCTATCTTTGTTGTGGAGTTATGGTCAATTTGCATATTCCATCTTTATTAGATAGAATTGGTTTTCTAGTGCAAGTGTTAAATGAATAAATATTAAAACAAAATAGTATTAGCTACAATGATATAAAATTTTTTAACAGATGAAAGCTGCATTTTAAATTTTTTTCCAAAACAAAGAATTTATTATGAGTATAATTATTCATTGTAAGCATTAAATGGTGATTTTCATAGTCAAATATGGAAGACATTTAAAACCAATAAGATGGCATTTATAAAAAATTAATTACATGTTGCAAACATGCACAAATTTGAGTACAAATGCAAGTTTCCTAAAACTTTTACAAATTCAAACCAGTTTTTATCACTGTAAAGTTCAATTTTCTTAAACCATTTAAAAATTTTTATTTTGTCTTCTTGGCTTTGGGGGGGCATTATAACTGCTTAATTGCTAACTAGTTCCAGTTGAATCACCTGCCAACTTGATATTGGTAGTTCTCTAATTAAAACTGTGTAATTAAATTTGTAATAAAATATAATTAACCTTAATTTTAGGCCAAATTTTTACCTTCCACTTTGCTTGGAAGCCCTAATGACTTTAAATATTCATAAAAATTCTAAAAAAATTAATAAGAGTGAATTTTATTTTCCCTTAGTTACTTCATACTCTAAGAGTTTGCGATCTACTAAAAAGAATGCTATGGTTGTTTGTTTTGCTTTCCCTCTAAAATATTATCTGATCATCCTCCTTTGCCTCTAAGCTCCCAAAAGGCATACTTTCCTCAGTAAATTCTCCTTGAACCCAACACATTTATACAATAAAAGTTAAGATCCTCTCACTAGTAAGAAAATATAATTGGGGTCCTTTGGGCAAAATAAGCAGCAGGCTCAGAAAAACAATGTTTTTAAGGTTACACTACCCACTTTAATTTGATGAAACCTCATCTATTTGTGCAACCTTTTCTCAATTGAAACAAAAATTAGGTACTGCTAAGGAACCATTTTGAGATACCTCTGTGTCTTTTTGCAAAGTGAAAAAATATCATAACATTAAGAATGCATTTATTAATCATGATAGTTAATATTTATAAAGCTATATTTAATATTTGTATAATACTGATACTTTAAAAATGTTTAAATTCCATTTGCCTATCAAAAATACAAGAGCTTAAACAAACTGACAGTACTAGATATAATCAATAAAAAACAGATAAAGAATACTGTGATCAAAGAAGAAAGGACAACATATCTAAATAATTTAAGAAAAACTTTTACTGAAGTATTTTAAATAGTTAAAAATCCACAAGTATGAGTGTATTTTATATTTCAAGTTTTACATTGTAACTAAAACAGAGTTTAAAAACTTCTTATGAATAGGCCCATGTCATGGCTTTCTCACATGAACCCTGATGAAGTCGTGGCTCCCTGAAGAATGCTAAATAAGCTCCCTAATGACCTGGATACAAAATAAATGTTTCATAGCAGAAATGCTACTCCATACTGCGTGAGGTGGTCTCCAAACCTTACGCAGGATATCATCTATTATTCTAAGTCAAACAGTGCTTGACCAATGTGGAAAATAAGCATGAAGAGTCCTTGGCGGGATGGCTCAATTGGTTGGAGCATCACCCATACACCAAAAAGACTGCAGGCTAGATTGCAGGTCAGGGCATATACCTACGATGCAGGTTTGATCCCTAGCTGAGTTTTGGTTCTCACATCAATCTCTCTCTCTCTCTCTCTCTCTCTCTCTTTCTCTCTCTCACTTTCTCTCTCTCTGCCCCTTTCCATTCTCTCTAAAAATCAATAAAAATAACACATATCCTTGAGTGAGGATTAAAAAAATTTTTTTAAAGCAGCATGAGGAGTCATGCAGAATGTCTCAGGCTTCTTACTTCTGAGCCTTTACGAGTTTACATGCTTGTACCTTTGCTTTCTCAGTGAGATCATTAATCATTCTGAGTTCATTTTAACAATCCGAATCTCTCTTAATTCATCCTCAACAAATACTTGTTGAAATAGTAATTTTTAATCTCTCCTTCTCCCTTGAATGTCAAGTTACTCAATAAATATTTATTTGCCCTAGATTCATACTCATATATTCCCCCTCTTATTCGTACATCTACCATGAGGAATTTAAGCTAAAATGTTCTGCTGAATTTCAGTCATGTCCTTCGTTTTGATCTACTAATTTGATATAGTTGTTGATGGGGCCACCCCAAAATATGCCAAAGTGGCATATTAACTATTTTGAATAAAGTTACTTGAGAAGCAGCCAATACAAGAAGACACTCTGATCCTCCTTTGTGTCCTCCTTAAAGCAAAAATTAAATCTCCCCAAGCAAAAGGTCCTTCCTCCTGCACCTGGGGGTAGAGAGACATTCTTGTTGCCAATGAGAGGAAATTCAGGACTAAGAAGGCTGTGGAAACAAACCTTACTTCTTCACTATGAGTACCCAAACCCGAGTTTTTCTTTTCAGTTCTTCACAAATTTATTATTTGTATAAGAGGTTTATAAACAGCCTGCTTTGATTACTTCTTAGGTCTCATATCTATGAGGCATCCATACATAAAATTAAATTTGTTTTGTTTTTCTCCTATTAATGTCTTGTATTTAACTTACTTATTAGACCAGCCAAAAAGAACCAAGATGGGTAGGGGAAATTTTCCCATCCCAGATACTATCAAAAAAGAAGACTAGGTTAGTCTCAGATATCTTGTTCAGTTCTGAATATCTAAATAAAAACTTTGATGATGGATTTAACAAAATGTCAAAAAATATCAGTCTATTCCTAACCCTATTAAATATAAACATTATCATATCAAAATGCTAAAAGTATCAACATTTTACCATTTTACAAGTACCAACATTTTTGAATATACATGACAATGATAGCATATAAAATGATATTATAATTAACGCACAAAAAATTTAAGCAACTTATAAAATGTTAATGTATTAGAAAATCATGATGAGAAAGTTTTCAAAAAGTTGAAAGAGTGAACCAGCACACTACACAAAGGATCAAATTATTGCTGCTGTGAATATATTTTACAAATTATTTTTTTAAATGTCATAAAATTTGACTTAACTGATACATGATCCAGTAGGAAAGGAGGGAATCAGCCTAAATACAAGGAAACCTATAACAAGCTGCCTTGTCCAGGGACTCACAGGAATATCAGAAATCAATAAATACCATAAGCTTATCTTATTAAAAATATAAGACATAAAGTGGACATCCCATGCACAATCCTATGTGCACTAGGAATATACTATTATTTTATTTTACTACTTTATTATAAACATTAAATAATACTTATGAGTAATTATTTGAAAAAAATGTTTTTTTTCATGATAAAATTGTAGCCTCTTTTTGATGACTTTGGTTTAAGACTATCTTCAAATAATTATTGGCTAAATATACAAATGACAGCTATTATTGGTTTTACAAGGCTGAAGAATAGCAAATTCATTGTACTTTTCCAATTCTATAATTCTGTGTGTTGTCCCAACATAACTTTTCCAGTGAATAATTTCTAAAGAATGTCTGAATTCTTTAAGCCCTGGGTAACTTAAAAATATCTACAGTCTTATCTCTGCGTAGTGGGTTATTGAAATCAATATATTCTTGACTTAATAAAAGGTGAATGAATGAATGAATGAATGAATGTAACATAAATGAATATTAAATCCTCTATAAGAGTTAAAGAATGAAAAGGGGAAAAGGAGAACACAGACTATCCTAGACAATGTACTTAATTCAACCATAAGTTAATATATTAGGTATGTTACCTGTCTTTAGAGTAAAAAAATATGGAAATCATGGGGCAAAATACAAGTGAGATCTGTTCAGTCCAATCTTGAACTCTTTCTAGATAGTGGAATTACATATTTTAATATGTTAATTGTGGGAGTGTTTAATATACTAGGAGTATTCTAGTGGTATTAAAATAATTATTGGGTTCCATCAAATTGTAATTGCAATACATTATTTAGACATTTTTCTAGTGCATATCCTAGCACTGTGGGTATTGTTGCAAGGGTCTGCCCTGTGCATTGTATGACATTTGGCAGCAAACCTAGCCTCCTCCCTCTTGGAGTCAGTAGTACTAAAAATAAATACTGAGAGTCATTAAGTATTATTGCAGCTTATATTCTAATGACAATGATAAAAAATAAATAGAAATCAAGTACCTACTATGGTTTTAAAATTGGCAAGTACCACAAACATAAAGCACAGTAAATAGATAAAATGTGAGTGATGGAAGAAGCAGGAATGGAGATAGCTAGAATATTATTTTCAGGAGAACACACAATTGCTGAATAATGTTTTATGTCACCCATCCTTTCTCGCTGGCCTTATTTTCCTTTATACAATTACCTTGGTGATAAGTTAAACAGTAAGGAGTCTAAAGAATAAAAAAAACACAGCAAAGACAAAATATTGTTTACTAAACACACACACTTGCTAGCCTTCAGTCTATCTTTTGGTGAATTTTGCTTAGAGTAGGCTTGATTTCATAAACACTGAAAAATAATTGTATTTAATCTACATGGTCGCCTGTATAGATTAACACATCAAGTTCTTATTTGGAAAGATTACTTCTATTTAAACTTTTAAAGTCAGAAATACTCAAAAATTACTTTATTGACCATAAACAGAATGAAAGTTGAAAAGCAATGTTATCTAAAAACCTAGGTCAAAAAACAGTTAAGACAAGGGTGAGGTAAATATAAAAACACTCAGGGAAAAATAGTCTACTTCATGTAATTGTTGTTGATCAAAGTCCACATAGTAATAGATATGGATCTGGAAAACCTTTTATGACTTAGCTCAACCTGCATTGTGATTTAGAAACAGGTAATTCATGAGATTAAGGTGCCCTTTATATAACGTCAAGAAGCAGTCAACCTAAAATCTAATCAATGTAAAATAAGCCATAAATTTTAAAAAGTTATGCAAGTATATTGAAACAAAGAATGGCTGAGGCTGTAAAGATGAGTACAAATGGACAATGGTCATCAAGGAGCCTGTAGGAGATGTGTTGGAAGGGAAGGGTGTGTTAGTGTCTCCCTCACTGTGGGAGTTTATCCCAGAAATTCATACTTCCATGTGCACTGATCCCTTGTACATACTTTACTTAATTACTTACATCTAGGATATATTGGACTGATTAATTGCACATAATTTAATTAATTGCTTTGTTTTAACTTAAACTATTTTTTCCCTTGACATAAAAGTTGCAAAAATAATTTAATAAATAAAGACTTAATTAACTTTCAAGGGGGAAAGTCTGAGAACAAAGAAACTACCCTGTCTATTCCACCATAAGGAGGCTGAAAGAAACGGTTGCTTAGGAGAATGAAATGCAAAATCTGGAGTTTCCTCAGAATTGCTGAGTCTGGCCTTTAAAACAAAGTATTCTAGAACTATGGTTTTAAGACCTAATTATTACTTAATTAAAATTAATTCCAAGTATATGTAGCACAAATACATTATATATTAATATTAGTTAAAAGATTAAATTTAAAAATAAATTACCAGGCAAGTTTTGATATTAAGGGGATTTGTTAATATTTTTATTATTCTACCTTTGTTTGTCTTCATTAATACATGATATCATTTATTTCTCTCTTTTAAAAAGCCTCTTGCCTTCTTTCTCTCTGTATGTATTCGTATTCATAACTGTATTTCCTTCTATTATTACATTTTTCTTAAGAGCTCTTGAAAATATTGCAGCCGAAACCAGTTTGGCTCAGTGGATAGAGCGTCAGCCTGCGGACTTAAGGGTCCCGGGTTCGATTCCGGTCAAGGGCATGTACCTTGGTTGCGGGCGCATCCCCAGTAGGGGGTGTGCAAGAGGCAGCTGATCGATGTTTCTCTCTCATCGATGTTTCTGACTCTCTATCCCTCTCTCTTCCTCTCTGTAAAAAATCAATAAAAAAATAAAATAAAATAAAAAATATTGCAGGTAATCCAGTAAAAGGATGCATCTTTATGAACTAAAATAATTAAAGCGACATAAGTATGCTATATTATGAAAAATAGTTCTTCTAACTATATCTAAAATTCAGAAAGTAAGATCATACTTGAGAACTAAAATACCATTTTTAAAAGTATATAATTTATACTGTGTCTTCTAGGTATTATTAAAGAAATAATATTTTATCATATCACATAAATCTTAGTTAAATATAACTAACTATAGATTTTTGAAAAAATTAAAAAAAGAATTATCTATTGGTAGTTTGTTAAATTTGGTATCCTGAATAACTGCATTACCACATATTCTTTATGAAGTTCTAAATTTTAAAAATCAGAATTAAAGAAAATCAATTATTAAAACGTTTTCTTTAATTGTTAACAAGGCACTTTAGGGAGACTAGTAGCACTGAACATCAATTAGCATTTTTATATGCTAATGTTTTCTGATTCTTCTATAGTTTTGTTTCTTTAGGTTCCAGACAAATAGGAGGCTACTAACAGCAATTGAAAAATGACATGCAAGGTATTTTACTTTTTTAATAATATTAACCACAGTTTTCCTAAAAAGGGGGGGGGGGACTTCATTAACAATGCTACAATAAAATAGGAGGAGAGGTTAAGGTTAATAGGAAGCAAGGATTTTTCTTATTTAACAAATGAAAGACATGTCATCCTGGTTCAAACTGTCATTTTTTATTGCACTCCTGTATATCATTTTTGGAAACTTCTAAAATGTCTTTCTTTTCTAACATATTCTGGATGACTTTCAGCATCTTTTATTTTTATGCTATGTCACGTGACTTTTTGTTAAGAGACACTTCAGGATATTTTTCATAAAACATGTTCACTTTAGAGCCTCAGGTTTATTTTATTTTTTTACACTAATGTGGCATTATCTTTGCTTTCTTACAAGAACAAAAATGTCTCCAAAGAGTAAAGCTTCCCAAGGTCATTGGCCTGTGTCTTTCTGACTCCACAACCAGGTATTCATTTTTCTTAGTTTCTTGTCAATGCGCCGTGATATCCTTCACTTCTGTCTGTGCCTTTGCTTTTATTAGCAGAAAATACAGCTATAGCTCCAGTGTCATGTGTACTATAAAGACAGGATTTTCAAGAGAGTTGACAACTCTCATATTTCCCGAAGTATTCTCAATGTAACACAGAAACAGTTTATTACTGTTAAGTAGTGACTGTCTCTCCAGCTTGAATAATGAAGTTCTCTAGGTCAATATTTTATACAATGATACATTTAAGGAAGCATTGCTCTTCAGCTTGGCACTAAAACAATGGCTGTCATAACACAGATCTATGTATTATCAATCTCACATGCCACCATAATCAATCTAATTCGTGGGGCAGGAACACCGTAATACATTATTGAGTTAAACCAGGAATCTTCTTCTACCAAAATGTTTATAAAGGAGCATAATAAGATTATTTACAGAGATGAGCTCTACATTGCGGAATAAATTTAACCTTCTGCAAAGAGTGCTCACAGCTGCAGGTGATTTACCTGTGTTACTAGGAAAGGCCTATCAGGCATGAAAGCCTCCAGCCTGAGCTAAACAAAGCCACTTAGAGGGGTGAGACAGGAGAGAGAGGGGCAGATATGCATCGAAAAGTCTGGCTCTTGAATCCAATGACTATAACACACACACACTCACATGCACACACACAGAACTCAAACAGCATGAAACATGTTTTATGGAATCGTTAAAAATCAAAATCTTGCCCATCTTTCTTTTGAATATTTCATGACAAGAGACCATTTCTAAGGGAGTAATGTTTCCTTGCTGGTTAGATAACAGAGGGTTTTTAGCATGGAATAAATTCACAAACTTTTCTCAAGAAAGAATTTAGACCATTTTCAGTCTAAAGAAGCCAAAGCATCTGCATTGATCTGCTTGGCAGCAAAATAGCCAGTCCCTTTGAAGCTTAAGATTGTACCAACACCTGTTAAGACTCTGCCTGCCCTCAATTCTATTTTATATCTGGCAGTATCACAAGTGCACTCCAGTTGAAGATGATTCCATAGAATAAAGAAAATGTACCTTGGCCTGAGATGCACAATTATTATTTTTTTCTTTCTCATGATTTTCTTCTTCACATATGCTCTGCTCCTGTTCCTTAGGACTTTGGAAAAACTCACTGGAGTCAGTCTTTCCTGCTCTATGGTTGGCCAGTAAAATCATTTCAATGGGAAAATCCTTTTGCTTTAGGCTTTGACCTGCATTTTCCACTGAAGCTTTATGCATTATCAAGCTGAGTCATTATACATATATACTAGAGGCCCGGTGCATGAAATTCATGCATGGGTAGGGTCCCTAGGCCTGGCTGGCGATCAGGGATGATCTGTGGGGAGACCAGTGGGGTGATCGGAGGGTCCCCGGCTGACACCCACCTTGGCCGGCCTGGCACTGCCCACTCACTGGCCCCACCCGCTGCTACCACCAGTCGCCTCCCTCTGCAGGGTGACTGGTGGGGTGACCAGGGGGCCTCCCACTGGCACCCGCCTTGGCTGGCCTGGGGCCTCCGGGCTGGGGGCAGCTCCTGCATTGAGTGTCTGCCCCCTGGTGGTCAGCGCACGTCATAACAACCAGTCATTCCACCGGTCGTTCCACCATTCGGTTGATTTGCATATTAGGCTTTATTATATAGGATATCAATTGGGTCAAAACCCAATATCAATATATATATATATATATATATATATATATATATATATATATAAAGTTTGATTGGCACCTCTTAACAAAGCACAATAATGCACTCATCATTTCTCATCATTCTTTTCTCATGTTGCAGACTGCACTGTACCAAGATGGGTGCACCTGTAAATATTCTACCCTACAGGTTTTTCTTTAATGTGACAGTGATGCATCTCTATCAAGATATGGAATTCCTATCTTTCCTCTTGAACTTGGGTGTATCTTTGTCACCGCCTTAAATAGATTTTGGTGAAAGTAGCTCTCTGTGACTTTCGTGGTTATATTATAAAAGATGAAATGACTTATATGTGGTTCTCTTTTATCTGTCTCTCTGTTTGAATCCAGCCATAATGTGAAGAAGGCCACATGGATTAAAGTTGCCCAGGTATAATTCTAGCTAAGACCCCAGCCAATAGCCAGGATCAACCAAACATGCAAGTGATGTGCCTTCAGATTATTCCAGCACTCAACTTTCAATGTTTCTAATTAAAACCTAAAATGTCATAAAAGAGACAAGCCATGGTCACTATTCCCTCCCTGTACACAATTTTAGCATGCAGAAACCATGAGAGATAATAAGTTACTTTGTTTTTAACCACTAAATTTTGGGTGGTTTGTTATCCAGCGATAGATAATATAGTCCACCATAGCTTTTAATATCTTATATCAAAATCAGTCAGGTACTTTAATTAGAGTCTACAAAATCATGTCTGCAAACTGTTACAGCAGGCTCTATATGCGATGTCTTTCTCTCAACCATGGAATGTTGTCCCCTGCCAAAAGCCCTTCTCAGGAGTGACGATCTCAAAGTCAAAAGAAACTGACTCTTATTCCTGTATTTTCCCATTGCAATGTCTGCAGAAATCTTAATGAAGTAATTATGTGCTTCAGATATATTGGTTTGGGACCTGAGAAAATAAATGCGTGCCACAGATGGCTCCAGGATGATCTTGTCTATAATAATGCCATGAACCAAGTGACCTTGCCCAGAGCATGATGTGTAACTCGCCAGAGCAGAGGCCTGGAGGATTCTGTGAATCCTAAGGACATCTTTCTGTCCCACCTGCTCCAGGCACCCGAAGCCTGAATGCAACTGTCACACATTGCGCACTGTCAAATACACATACCATTCAAATCCATATCCAAAAGTGGTTCTTTGACTCAAGACTTTCTTCAGAGAACCAAGTAACTGAACTGATGCTAGGAAATGAGAGTGATACTGCTATATAGTTAATTCTAACGTCATTGTATTCAAGATTTACAAATGCCTTAAAGTTATGATTTTCAGTTCTTTCAGTCACAGAATTATTTCTTTGAACAGAATCTTAGAATGGTGAGGCCCACATAAAAAAATGAATAGCTCAGGTTGGAAGCGGGAACCCAGAGCTGAGCTGCTCTCCCCATCTCTATTCCCCTCCTCAGATATCCCACCACTGAACTGCTGCAGAAACCCCACTGACAGAAGGGGAGCATAGTTACTAAATTAATGTTATAATTCTGTAGTTCCTCTTTGATATAAAACTAGTTAAAAAATTACCCTTAGTTTATTATGGCTGGATAATATTGTCTATAGGACCTAGATGAAATTTCTCTGATTGTCTTCAGAGTCTGCCCATTTTGTGTGTGTGTGCATTTTAAACATAGGCATAAACTGAAGAACTCACATACTAATACAAAGGACCTTACCATTAGTTTCATAGAACTCTGTTTCCTCCTGTAATTTTGCAAAGTACAAAATTTAAAGTCAAAGTTATCTGAACAGCAAAGAATGTTTTGCTTTTTCCTTCAACAACTCTACAAAAATTTCCTGCTGATTATTAATTATTACTGGAGAAAGTATTTGATCCCATGTATATATTGCTCCCAATTCCGTGTCCCAATATTCTGTAGTTTTCCCAAGTTCTATCAATTTAATTTCCTCATATTACCACCTCCTTCTCACTCCTACACAAACTGATATAATCTAATCATTCATTATCTCATACCCAGTCTTTTAAATCCCAACTTTCTTTTTAAATATTGATGCCAGAATAATTTCTAAAATCATTAGTACCCTACCCTGCCCAGATATTTCCACTAACACCCCCCCCCACCTCCATTGTATAAATATATTTGCTTGACTGACTGGTCAAGTTTACCAGTCTCTGTTATCTAAGTGAGGTTTTTATTATGATTCTGCACAAACCCTACACACCAAACAAAACTAATATCACCTAATTCATCTAAGATGATTTAGGAAGCTTAGAGGAACTCATTGCATAAAAAAATAAATAAATAAAAGTAACAGAATGAAGAAGGCCAGGTGAGAAAAGAAACACTTAAGAGTAGCAAAATAAAATTAGTAATTTTATTAAATAAAAATATATAGTATGAAGTCTAATGAATTTTCCCTGAGATTCCCCCAAATCAAAATCAAAATGGAAATAGGACAGTGTTGATATTCATAGTATCCCTAAAAATAGACCTGAATAGTATATATTAAAAATAGGCCTGTATTTAGGAGATTATACACTGAGTGGCCAGATTATTATGATCTCTGAATGCATAATTATCTGGCCACTCAGTGTATATCCTATATAATAAAAGGCTAATATGCAAATTGTCCCCTCGACCAGGAGTTCGACCGGCAGGCAGGCCGGACCCCACCCATGCACAAATTCATGCACTGGGCCTCTAATATATATACTAAGTGGCCAGATTATTATGCATTCAGAGATCATAATAATCTGGCCACTCAGTGTATATACCCATTTCCTCTTTCACTGTCTTCTAGGAATATGGCGATTATTTCATGGTTACAATACAAGTAGTTTTAGCAGTTGCATAAAATGCTATTTATTATATACCCAGCAGTGTATTTATGTTATTTATTAATCACACAAACCCAGGGGATACATCCAGCTGCTATTATCTTTAATAGCTAAAGGGGCTTAAACTGAGAAAATTTAGTCAACATGTCCCAAGGACCCAGAGCTGTGTAGTGGTGCTAAAACACCAAGCTAAGCAGTCTGGCTCCAGAGCCAGAATTCTTAACCATTATTCCAAATTAAAAGGTTCTCATGGGTGTCCTCTGAAACAGTGGACAAGTGAACCATACACCCAGCCCTTCCAGCTCCCCCACAGAGCATGTAGTGGGGACACTGAAGGATGCTGTATGGACTGGTGCATGCCTCAGGTCTGTGTCTACATTACCTTCTCATTTGCCACTCACTCTTTTAAGCCAGGTTCTTGGCTTATTCCTATGATTCCTGTGTCTGAACATTTTTGCTAAACCTGGTGAACTGTTGTGAATTGTTGGGGAGATCGTTTGTGCTGACCTGCCCATGTCACCCTACCTCCCTGCTCTACTCTGTTAATTACCTTGATTCCAGTGGTGCCTTGAGCTCTGATAAGATGCTCCTACAGGCATCATCAGCCATTACCAACAATCCTGCCCTGACATTACCTTAGCCTCTCTTTCTCCATCTTTCTCCCAAGTCTGCCACTACACCTGCCTCACCAGGCCCCTCAAACATACGTACACCTGTGGAGATCTCGGAAGGTGAGAAGTGGGCTGTTTCCCCTTGCCCTCAATACCCATCCCATATTATCTTTAAGAAAAATAAAAGTTTTCAAATAAACCCGAATGCTGTCACACTAAGGACAAAGCCAAATTTTGGTCACCTTTCTATGTGGAAGGAAAAGAAATCACCAATTTTTATAAAACTTCTAAATATGTGATAATTCACAAGTGCCCCATTTCCATGCTCTATACCCAAGTCCTTAAGGACACAAAAGTATTGAAGCCCTTGAGACAGTTCCACCCATTCTAGTTTTCAAATCTATGCGTTTCAATTTGTTCAGGTTCTGACTTCCTACATGAATTGTAACTAAGCTCCATGATATTTGGAATAGAGCCACTGCGTGTGGACAGGCTTCGTGTTTTAACAATTTTTGTAGGTTTTCTCCATGTAGATTTAATATGAACGTGCAGTTAGGAGGCATGCAAGATGTGGGTACTTAAATTAAGACATGCAGAAAGAAAGCACTATAAAGCATGTATGTTTGTATTAAAGTAATAATACTGTGTAGTGTTATATGTAAGATAATTATCTTGTTGAGAATTTGCTAGGATGCTCATTTTCTGGGTTTAGTGTCAGAAGCTCAACAGTGAAGCTCTGGGGAAGGCTTAATCCCTGAAAAAACAACACCACTGAACTAACATCCTCTTCCCCATCTTTAGTTTTATAGGTGTGTTTCCACAAAAGGATGTAGTAATTGCTTCTGAGGAAGGGTTATTTTCACTTGGAAAAGCTATATTGATATGAGAATTGTACTTAATGAGAATGTAATGCGAGTGAGGTAATAAAAATATACTGAGAGGAAAAATGAATACTAAATATTATAAAATGTGACTGATGATAACCTCTAAACATTCTCTGACAAGTACTTTTAAACAGTTACTATTCCCTGAGATATCCAATATAAATTAATATGTTTCATATAAAGTATTTATAAAATAAAATATGCAAAATATCTAGAAATATATAAAGAAATCTTACTTTAATTCAGAGACCTCATTAAGAACATAATATTGTGATATAATAGACACTGTTAAATGTAATTATCAAAAAGTTTCAGGTATATCAGTCAGGCTATGCTCGCTGGTGTATGCTGTAGTTAAAACATCTCCAAGTCACAGTGGCATATCATAATAAGTTTATACATCCACTGTGGGTCCAGGCGGCTCTCTCCCAGGTGCATCTGGCATTCCAGGCTGCTCTAAACGAATGGCATCTCCCCTAACAACAGACACTTTCACAATTACCTCAGCTAAACATGGAGAATGGCCCAAATCACATCATATCACATCAAATTTCAATAGCTAAAGCAAACCACATGACCACAAATAACTCTCAGAAGGTAGAGAAGTACAATTATTTTGGTCTAGAAAGTTAATTAGTGAATAGTCACAAGTCAACTGGATTTCCATAACCAATGACCAATGCACTTAATTGGCAAAGTCAAATTGTAATCAGGTCACTTTGAGAATGTAGGATGAGAACAAGGGTGGTTAGATGATTTTCCTCTCTTATGCCATCAAGTAATTATGTTTATGCTAGTATACAGGAAACATTCCAAATACTAATATCTGATCTGAGTTTATAAACAACTTCTAAAAAAATATTAAATGAAAAAGGTTTGCCAATCAAAATATATTATCTGAGAACCCATAAGGAAATTAGCAATGCTTGGAACACAAACAAAGCCAAAATATAAACTATTACCAGATATAAGTAAAAAGGTAGGCACATATTATATAGTGAATAAAAAATGAGTGACCAAGAAATGAAAAAAATCAAACTATTTAAATCCTTCCTTTTAACAAAATATTATATAATTAAAAGAAACTCCCACAAAAGTGTGTCAAATAAAGTTTAAAAAGTTGAATCGCACCCTGACTGGTGTGGCTCCGTTGGTTGGAGCATCATCCTGTACAATGATAGGTTGTGGGTTCCATTCCCAGTCAGGGCACATATCTGGGTTATGGGATCAGTCCCCAGTTGGGTGCATAGGGAAGGCAACTGATGTATTTTTCTCTCTCATGTTGATATTTCTCTCTCCTTCCTTTCTCTCTTTCTAAAATCAATTAAAAGAACATATCCTCAGGTGAGGATTAAAAAAACAAGTTGAATTGCATAACATGCAGAGTTGCTTAATATCAAGATTATTGAAATGAGTCAGCACAACTAACTAGCCCAGAGTTTGCAGGGTAAACTTGTGCCCTCTATGTCTATTCTGATCCAGCTACAACTTTGTGGTACCTTGAAGTTGTCAATTTTAATTTAAATATTCATGGGGGTGGATCAAGTATGTGGCTCTGTGATTTCTAGCACAGTGGCCATCATTTAAGTACGTCTTACAGACAGGAGATAACATTTTTTTTAAAAAAAATTTTAGTTACAATTGATATTCAATCTTGTTTTACATTAGTTTCAGACAGATAAAGACAAATGTCATATGATTTCATTTCTATGCAAAATCTAAAGAACAAAATAAAGAACAAAACAGAAACAGATTCATAGATACACAGAAGTCGATGGACATTTTCTAGGAACATGGAGTTTTAGTCAAAAGAACACGAGGTGCTTTTTTCCCCCTTCAGCTGCCTTCTATATCCCCATCTGGCCTCATTCTCCATGTGCTCCTTTACCACATCCAACAGTTAAAAATGTAGGCTACTCTGATTTAGCAATAGGGCTGTATGGATAATACAAGTCTGAAGAAAAATCACATAATATCTATCTAAATTTCCAATGTTGCCGGGTTGGCTGTACTTTTTAAAAATCTAAGCAACTCTGAAAGTTATAAAGTAAAAGAAAAATGGCCTCTCTCTTGCCCGACCAGTGTGGCTCAGTGGTTGAATGTCGACCTATGAACCAGGAGGTCACAGTTTGATTCCCGGTCAGGGCACATGCCCAGGTTTTGAGCTGTATCCCCAGTAGGGGGCATGCAGGAGGCAGCCAATCAATGATTCTCATCATTGAGGTTTCTATCTCTCCTTCTTCCTTCCTCTCTGAAATAAAATAAAAAAAAAAAAGTGTGTGTGTGTATATATATATATATATATATATATATATATATATATATATATATATATATTTAATAAGGTATCTCTCTTTTCTGCACCCTTATTTCATTCTCCAGACAAAACACTACATTCTCGAAATTCAGATATGGGGCATAGAGGGTTTCAATGTGCCATTCAGTCATAATGGTTTTTAACAAATGTAATAGGAGAACAATAGAGAAACTGTTACCTTTGTGTATGTAGTATAGTACTAAAGAAGGTAGATATTTTGCTATAATTTTTGCAGCTATAAAATATAAAAACTAGTAAATAAGCACAAAATAAAAGTAACATTTGAAAAATATGGTATTAAAATTAGTGACAATTACCATCAATTCAGAATGAAACTACCTTAATAAAATACATTTGGATTTCCACTTTATGTTGTGAAATAAATAAACAATTGTCAAATATTTATCATACTTTGAATTTTAATATATTTTAACCTGACAAAGCTTTTGCTACTAAATCTCACTAGAATGCTATCAACTTACTCAATGGGACTTAATCATTAATAATTTTTAATATCCAAAGTTGGACAACAGCCATTGGAGTTTCCAGAGAATTAGTCCCAATAGCTCAACCAGTGACACTATAACTAGCTTTAAACAATTACTGCAGTTTTAGAAACCACAGGCATTTTATTTGATTTTTCTCCTAGCTAATTAATTTAGTTCTAATAGTTTGTCCTGGCCTTTGTTCAAAAGACCTAACTCAGTAACTTAGTATTAAAACTCAATTCCTCTTTTCTTGTCCACTCTGCATTATTGATTCTATATTGCAAAAAGATTAATCCCACAACCCAAATACAGTCATGTCATTTCACCACTAAAATGATTTCATTGGTTACCCTTCATAGAGAGAATGAAATCCATTTTGCTCATCATTATCTATAATGTGCCCTTTGCCTCCTCACCAACTTCATCTAGTTCCACTCCCATCTGTTCACTAGGCTCTAGCCACACTGATAAGTTTTCAGAGAAAATATATGGGAAACACCAACATACTCTACTGCATTGAAGAGATATTTTCTAAATAGTACTCCCGTGACTAGATATAGCTCTTGTCACTTCAAAAGCTACATATCTTATTCTTCACCGTTTACTACTTGAAGAATCAGCAGCAACTTAATACTATGTATTACAGCGTCATATATTTTAGTCATTTTTATGGTTATTTCTGGGGGCATCTGCCATAATGTTTAAGTGTAAAAGGTTTCAGTTTCTGTCCTAAAGCTTATACTATAAGTGTATGTATGCATTCGTTTAATATCAAGATGGAATTCAGATTTTTCATTTCTGAGATTATATGCTTTTAAATTTAGAGTTCACAAATATAAGGCTCTATAGTTAGAATTAATTTGAGCTGCATGAAACTAGAAGTCTATACCATAATTTTGTAATTATTCATATATATTACCCTTAATTATTTAAACCAATTTACCTGCTAAATCTCTATCCTTTTAATAATGTGCTTTATACTTAAAAAAAAAAGCTATAACCCAGAAAGATTCTTAGCTATTACTCTGGCTTCTCCTCAGGGCCACGAGAGATTTAATGTGTCAGTCTAGCTCTTGTAAATGCCCTAGCTACAGCTCTTTTCATTATGTTCTCATATCATCTTCTCATGTCAAGGGTCTTCACTCACTTGGAGCATACTTTTGGGCTTAGGCAGAGACTCTACAGACTCAGCATATTTCTGAATTGTGTCTTTGAGACCTATTACTGGGAGACACTTGAATAACTGACACAAAACAGATATTAGATGACACACAAAGGATTTGATGAACTGGTTTGATATCCTCTCAAGAAAATTTTAAAATCAGAATTCAAACTCTACTTGTAAGTAACTGGATTAGAGAAATATATATTCTTCTTTTTAGTGCTTATGCTATTTTAAATCTTTGATTTCAAGAGATCTTGATAAAACCAGAGTTGTACCATTTCTAACATGATTCAAATCTGTTTATGACATAATTGTACATATAGAAAATAGGAAGGAATTCTTTAAAAGCAAACCACTGTCTGGGAGAAATATTTTCCATTACTTATATCAGACAAGATGATGTGTATCTAGACCTGCACTGTACCTTTTGCTACTAGCCATCTGTCTATTAAAATTAAAATTAGTCTAAGTGAAATTAAAAATTCAATTCCTTTGTCATATAATGTTCATCTCAAATGCTCAATGGTCATATGAGGCAACTGGCTGTCAAATTGGACAGCATGTAGAAGTCTATTGGACAGAACTCATTTATATACTATAAACACTTCCTAGAAAACAAACAGAACAACCCAAATTTATAATTAATAGATGAATAAATAAACACATAATGGCAATCTACATAATAAAAGCCTAAGCGACCTTTATGGCGGAACGACCAGAATGACCGGTCGCTATGGTTGCGCAATGACCACCAGGGGGCAGACGCTCAACACAGGAGCTGCCCCCTGATGGTCAGTGCACTCCCACAGGGGAGCGCTGCTCAGCCAGAAGCTGGGCTCACGGCTGGCAAGCGCAGCAGTGGTGGCAGCAGCCTCTCCTGCCTCTGTAGCAGCGCTAAGGAGAAGCAAGCCAAGCAGTAAGGAGCCTGCTGCCAAGGAGCAGAGAGCCGAGTGGTAAGGAGCGAGTAGGCAGGCAGGCGGTAAGGAGCGAGTTGGCAGGCATGCAGTAAGGATCAAGGATATCCCTAACCCGGCAGCCGGACATCCCCTGAGGGGTCCCAGACTGCGAGAGGGTATAGGCTGGGCTGAGGGACTCTCCTCCCCCAGCCAGTGCACGAGTTTGTGCACAGGGCCTCTAGTTTTACATAATACCAGGTGAGCTGTACCAGTTAATAATGCGGAATTTTTTCAATAGATGGAGTTACACATATGTTGATATATATGCGATTTGATATGTATACTATTTTGTTGTATTGACAGCAAGCTTCAAAACTTCATATGTCAAATTTTCTGAAGGTGTTAATATCATAGATATTTTTATGCTTAAAATGTCGAATTTAATGCCAAAAAAAAGAGCATTTGCAGCAAGTTTTAATTCATTACTTTATACTGAAGAAAAGTGCTGCTGAAAGTTATCATATACTTTGGGAAGCTTATGGTGAACATGCTCCATCTCAAGATACTTGTGAATGCTGGTTTAAACTCTTTTTTTTTTAGACATTTTTAAAAATTATATTTTATTGATTTTTTACAGAGAGGAAGGGAGAGGGATAGAGAGTTAGAAACATCGATCAGCTGCCTCCTGCACACCCCCTACTGGGGATGTGCCTGCAACCAAGGTGCATGCCCTTGACCGGAATCAAACCTGGGACCTTTCAGTTTGCAGGCTGACGCTCTATCCACTGAGCCAAACCAGTTTGGGCTGGTTTAAACTCTTTAAAAGTGATGATTTCAATGTGAAAGACAAAGAACATTCAGGTCAACCGAAAAAATTTGAAGACCAACAATTACAAGCATGTCAAACTCAAAAACAACTTGCAGAAAGATTAAACGTTGCTCAGCAAACAATTTCCAATCGTTTACAAGCAATGGGAAATATTTTAAAGGAAGGAAAATGGGTGCCACATCAACTGAACGAAAGACAAATGGAAAATCAAAAAGTCATCAGTAAAATGTTGCTTCAACGGCACAAAAGAAAGTCTTTTTGCAACAAATTGTGACTGGCAATGAAAAGTGGATTTATTTTGAGAATCCCAAATGGACAAAATCATGGGTTGATCCAGGTCAACCATCGATGACTGCAAGGCCAAATTGCTTTGGAAAGAAGACAATGCTCTGCTTTTGGTGGGAACAGGAAGGTGTGGTGTTACTATGAGCTTTTAAAACCAGGTGAAGCCATTAATACTGATCGCTACTGACAACAAATAATCAATTTGAACCATGCTTTGATCATAAAATGACCAGAATGTGCCAGAAGACACGACAAAGTAATTTTACTGCATGATAATGCACCATCACACACTTCAAAACCAGTTAAAGACACGTTAAAAGATCTTGCCTGGGAAGTATTAACCCACCCACTGTATTCACCAGACCTTGCTCCTTCAGATTACCACTTGTTTGGATCAATGGCACACACACTTTCTGAGCAGCACTTCAAAACATACGAAGAAGTAGAAATTGGGTCTCTGAATGGTTTGCCTCAAAACAAGAGAAGTTCTATTGGGATGATATCCACAAATTACCTGAAAGATGGGGAAATGTGTAGCTAGCAATGGACATTACTTTGAATAAAGCACTTTTAATGTTTCTCTTGAAATTATTGTGTTTTCTTTGATTACAAAAGTTGCATTACTAACCAGTACACCTGGTAAAACACTATTCACTAATGTAGACGAAGAGATTTTTCATAAATATCAAACATGAAAAAGTTGCAAAGACCTATATTGAGCCAAAGAAGCCAGATATACATGAGATTCTCTTGAGATGAAGGTTAAGAACTTATAAAACTAATCTATTGGAATGGAAAGAATTATAATTGTTACCTCTAAAAGAGTAGAGATGGATTGCCTAGAACAGGGTAGGACTTCAACAGCCACCATGCATGCACATATGTAGTCAATGCATAAGAGAAGGTGATCACCATTAAATATCAAATAATTGCAAATGACTAAAGCAATACCAGTGTGTACTAACCCAAATGGCTAAAATTAAAAATGCAGTTAGTAATGTTGATGAAGTTAAGAGTAACTGGAACATGCATACACTGCTTGTGGGATTATAAATTGATTCAACCATTTTGGAAAACAGTTTAGCAGTATCAGATAAAGTTGAACATGTGCATATGTTATGAACTGGCAATTCCACCTCTAGATATTTATCCCAGAGAAATTCACACATCTGTTTGCCAAGAGAAAAATAAAGAATGTTCATGGCAGCACTATTTATAATACAGTAACCCCTTCGTATTCATGGGGGAGTTGCTGTTCAAATCCCTTATATAAAATGTCTTAGTATTTGCATATAACCTCGCACCTCCTCCTATATACTTTAAATCATCTCTAGAATATTTATAATACTTCAAACACTGCAAATGCTATGTACATATTCAGTACAGATGCAAGCAGCATAGGCCTAACTATATAATACACAACAGAAACAACCTTTTTTCCCCCAATATATTTTATTGCGGTTGGTTGAATCCCAGAATGTGGGAGCTGTGAATATAGAGAACTAACTGTAACTCTAAACTGGAAACAATCTAAATGTCCCATAACAATACAGGGAGAAGATAATATAATATTGATACAATGAATTGCTATACTACATGCATAAACGTGTTTGAATCACACAAAATAATGTTAAGTAAAATAACCCAGGAAGAAAAGTAGTACATAATCTATGATGCCATTCTATAAAGTTTAAGAATAAATAAAATTGGTCTATGGTGTTAGGATTAATTATCTTTTTTGAGGGAAGTAAGAACAGAAAGTGGGGCAAGGGAGCCTCTAAAGTACTGATAAAGTTAGTTTAAGATCTAAGTGCTGCTTAACAAGTTGGTTCACTTTAACAAATCTCATCACTTCTTTCTATAGCCTATCTAATAAAAGAGTAATATGCAAATTGACCATACCTCCGGTATACCCACGGGCCAAGTCCATCAGCCAATCAGGAGCGAGTATGCAAATTAACCCAACCAAGATGGCTGCAGCCACAGAGCTGGAGAGAGCAGGAGGCTTGGGTTTCCTCGGCAATGGAGGAAGCCAAGCTTTCCGCCTGCCCTGGACTGTCTTGGCCTCTGCTTAAGGATACAAAGTTTCAATTGTGGAAGATAAATAAATCCCAGATACCAGGGCCTCTGCTTGTGTCGCCGAGGGCATGGCTGGCCTGCAAACCACCACAGACCCCTCGCCCAGGCCACCCCACACCCCAAGGGAACCCCTACCCTGATCTGGGACACCCTTCAGGGAAAACCAGCTGGCCCCACCCATGCACCAGGCCTCTAGCCTATCTAATAAAAGAGTAATATGCAGATTGACCATCACTCCAACACACAAGATGGCTGCCCCCATGTGGACACAAAATGGCCACCACAAGATAGATGGCCAGCAGGGGAGGGCAGTTGGGAGGCAACAGGCCTGCAAGGGAGGGCAGTTGGGGGCGATCAAGCCTGCAGGGGAGGGCAGTTAGGGGTGACCAAGCTGGTAGAGGAGGGAAGTTGGGGGTGACTGGGCCTGCAGGGAAGGGCAGTTGGGGGGGACCCAGGCCTGCAGGCAAGAACACTTAGGGGGGACCAGGCCTGCAGGGGAGGGCAATTAGGGGTGACCAGGCCTGCAGGGGAGGGCAGTTAGGGGTGACCAGGCCTACAGGGGAGCAGTTAGACATCAATCAGGCTGTCAGGGGAGTGGTTAGGGAGTGATCAAGCTGGCAGACAGAAGCGGTTAATCAGAAAGGCAGGCAGGTGAGCTGTTGGGAGCCAGCAGTCCTGGATTGTGAGAGGGATGTCTGACTGCCCGTTTAGGCCCGATCCCGGGCAGTCAGACATCCCTCGAGGGGTCCCAGATTGGAGAGGGTGCAGGCTGGGTTGAGGGATACCCCCCCCCCCGTGCACGAATTTCATGCACCTGGCCTCTAGTAATTCTAATATGTGCCATTTTCTCTACTTGTTTAATACTTAAAATGTCTATTAAAAAGTAAATAAATTTTGTTCATCAAAAATACCATTAAGAAAGTAAAAAGACAGAATGGGAGACTCTATTTGCACTGCATATTGCTGGAAGTTTCCTATGAGTTACTAAATGGCCGCTTAAACATTCATCTCTCAGATAACCTTCACAACAACTCTATGATTGACCTCATTTTACTGAAGAGGAGACTGAGGCTTAGAGGGCTTGAGTGACTTTTCTCAGGTCACAAAGACATGCTGATTTCACACCCATATTCATATGCTTTTAAGTCAGGCAGTAAAGTGCTATAAGGATTTGGAAATTCATTCTCAAGCCATAATTATGTATCATTTTTCCAAAGTTGTATAATATATAAAGAATTAAAATTAATTTTAAATATACATATTTACTTATGGGTAATGTACTTCTTATAGTACAGAAGCAATATGGTATAACAGAGAGCACAAGCTTTGGAGTCACATGGAATCCTGGACCTTGAACTTAATGTAACTTAAATAATAGAATATTTAATTCATAGTGATAATGACCATGTCCATGATTTGTTCCATTTTTAATATTTTAACACTTTCCCCCTCCCCCCCAAAAAAATATTCTGGTGACTGATACAATGAAGAGAACTATGTTCAAAATAGTGTTATCCTTGAATTTAATTTTTATAACCAGACCAGCTTCAATAGCAACCAATGAAAGGGAACCATCTTTTGTAGTTATGCTTAATAATTTTGATTAGTTTAAATAACTTTTCAAGATAGTTATTAAATATAAAAATATATATTTTTAATTGTACTCAGAGTAACTAGATCAAAAATGTCTTTCCTCCCATTATGATGGCTTGAATCATGTACTCCCATATTCATATGTTGAAGTCCTAACCACCAAAACTTCAGTGTGGTCTTGTTCGGAAATGTGTCATTACAGGTATAATTAGTTAAGATGAGGTCATACTGGAGTAGGGTGGGCCCTCAATCCAACATAGCTGGTATCCTTATAGGAAATTTGGACACAGAGCCATGCACACAGGGAGAATACCATATGAAGACTGGAGTTATGCTGCCATAAGCCAAGGCACTACTGAAAGATCACTGAAAGACACTAGGAGAAAGATCAGGAACAGACCCTTGCCTAGCACCACCTTCAGAGGAAGCATGTCCCTTCTGACACCTTGCTTTCAGACTTTTGTCCTCCAGAACTATGACACAGTACATTTTTGTTGTTTGAGCTGCTCAGTTTGAGATACTATATTGTAACAGTCCTAACAAACTAATATACTTACTAGAGGTCCAATGCACAAAATTTTTGCACATGTAGCATCCCTAGGCCTGGCCAGCAATCAGGGCAGATCTGTGGGGCAAACTAATGGGGCAATTGGGGGGGCCCCGCTGGCACCTCCCTTGGCTGGCCTGTGGCCTGTGGGTGGGGGCAGCTCCTGCATTGAGCATCTGCCCCCTGGTGGTTACTGTGCATCATAGTGACCAGTCGTTCTGCGGTTCAGTCAATTTTCATATTAGGCTTTTATTATATAGTATTATTAGGACCATTAGTAAAATTAGGTAACACACATTATGTGAAATAGAAGGTAATACAAATCATTTCTCTTTTTGCACTTCTCCTCCAAATCTGCAAGACTCAATACAGCACTACTACTATTCAGACTATCTTTGGGAATGCTTCTTGCTATTTGGGACATATAATTCCTACATTGCTAGGCAGGCAATATTTATTTTTTTTATGAAGTTCCTATTATAAAAGAAGAAAACAACAAAAGAGGAGGTTGACATAGATAGAATAAAGACCCATTCTGTTAGCACCCTCATAAACATTGTCCAGAGAGAGAATATCCTGACAGCAGATGTGAACCTACCTCTAAAAAGATGGGGTGGCTCAGAATAACACAGCCTAGCATCAAACAAACCCTTGTTCTTTGACACAAACCAGTCTACTAAAGAATATCCTGATTATAATTTGGCTGACCCAGCCTCTAAACAGAGACTACACTATCTAGAAATAAATGTTTCTAAGCATCTTCAAACTATGTTTAAAAATTAGAATTTTAAGGTATAATAATAAGCAGTACCAGATAGTCTTCCTGAAGCTAATCAACACTGACTGATATAGAGTGCTAATGATGGCACCCGTACCATTATAATGATGAAGCAAAAATGGAAGGTTTACCATGTGACAGACACTATATTAAGAATTTTAAGACTTTATATTCACATTCTTATTTATTCTACCCACATACCATTCCTGTAAGATAGGTCCTATTAATATTTCCATTTTACTGGTGGGCAAATTAAGTTTCAAAGCAGTTAGGCCACTTGTTCAGGATCCCTTGTAAGGAGCAAAGCACAGATGCAATTACAGGGTCTGTCTGGCTTTGGAGCCATGCCCTCAGGCTTCCCTTCACTCCTCCTAAAGCAATGCTACTCCAGGAATGACCTCTTGACCTTAATGACCAATATATTTTTTTAGACTTCCACAACCAGAGATTATGAGGGGAAGGAGGTATGGTAGAAATTTGGGAGTTTGTGAGCCAATAAGCTTTCAGTCTAAAGCAGTGGTAGGCAAACTCATTAGTCAACAGAGCCAAATATCAACAGTACAACGATTGAAATTTCTTTTGAGAGCCAAATTTTTTAAACTTAAATTCTTCTAACGCCACTTCTTCAAAATAGACTCGCCCAGGCCGTGGTATTTTGTGGAAGAGCCACACTCAAGGGGCCAAAGAGTTGCATGTGGCTCACGAGCCGCAATTTGCCGACCACGGTTCTAAAGCAACTACATTATAGTGTTATAGATAGGAGTTTTAGCCAAGAGATAGAGACTCAAAGGGAACAAGACATTGGCAAACCTTTTGTTATGCATTCCTGTTGCAGAATAGTAAAAGCCACCAACTGCCTCTCCCAACTGCTAGTTACTTTCTGTAACTGAAGCATTTTAGTCTTCATGGATGTCAGTCTTCGCAAGCATCAATTCAGCTTAAAAGAAGAGTTTGGCAGCTTCACCTGTCTCCTGAGACATTGTATCATGACTTGCTACAGAAGCACTTTGCATTTAAAATGATCAGAAACATTATTCTTTGAATATAAGAGTTAAAAGCTTTAAACTCTAGGCTAAGGCAACCAACTTAAGGCAGTGAACGTGGGAATATAGTAGCACTACCATATGCGATATTGACGGATGATCCTCTGAATCAAAATATTTTGCCAACCAATGTATTATATAAAATCCTATTTTGAGAATCTACTAATAAATACTTATCAAAGTACGGGAAATAAATAAATTCATGTGATTAAAATTCTGTTTTCAACTTCATTTGATGCCATCAATTCAGGCAGCTATAACTTTACCATGCATTTTTTAAAAATATTTTTACATTCATTGTTCTACTACTACCTAAACAGCACCATTGAAAGAAATAATTACAGATAAAACTGCATCTTCTCATGCAACATTTTATAACTAATATATCTCTGGAGAGAAGAGAAAAATTCTAAAAGAAAAAGAAATACTATTACATCTATTTTATACCAGAGTAGAGACTAGAAGAATAAAATGTCAAGAGCTACTTCTCTAGGTTCATGACAAAACCTGTTTGGTTTTTTTTCTTTATTGAATTTACTGGGGTGACATACTACATAATAAAGAGCTAATATGCAAATGGTCATCCCGCCCACACGCTGTCATGGCTCAGACACTCAACACTGGGGAGAGAGGAATGGGGACCAGCCAGGCACAAATGAACTCTTGAGAAAGGAATGGGGACCAGTCAAGCTGCAGTGCAGGACAGGGACAAGCCGCCCACCCCGTGGTCCCCAGCACCTGCGGCTGCAGCCCAGGCGAAGCCGCCCACCCATGGTTCCCTGCAGCTGCAGCCAGCCCGGGCGAAGCTGGCCTGGGTCCTGGGTGCCGGCCAGAGGAAGGGAAGCCCGGGTCCTGGGTGCCTGTGACCAGCCGGAGGAGGGAATACTGGGTCCCAGGTGCAGGGCAAGGCAGAGGCGGTTAGAGGCAATCAGGCCAGCAGGAGAGCAGTTAGGGATGATCAGGCCAGTAGGGGAGCAGTTAGGGGTGATCACACAGGCAGAGGTGGTTAGGGGTGATCAGGCAGGAAGGCAGGTGAGTGGTTAGGAGCCAGCGGTCCTGGATTGCGAGAGGCAGTTGGACATCCCCCAAGGGATTCCGGATTGGAGATGGCGCTGAGCTGAGGGACCTCCACCCCGCAGGAATTTTGTGCACTGGGCCTCTAGTTTATTAAAATTATATAGGTTTCGGGTGAAACCTATATAATGAAAAGGTTGACATTATACAATTCTTCCTTTGACATTGATGCAAAGAAAGATACAGAAATATTTTGAAGTACTTAAATACAATTATGGTAAAAGAAAATGTGTTGTATTATCTCAACTTTATCAGGATTATGAAAAACAAGATCATAATCTAAATGTAAAGGTATATTAGTTAGGATACCTTTGGCTATGATATAAAACAAACATCTCCAACATCTAAGTGGCTTACAACTACAAAGTTTCCTTCCTTGTTCATGAAAAGGTGATCTGTTGACACGCAATGACAACTAGCTTCCATGCTTCTTCCATGACAATGCAGGCTGATGAAATGTATACTACATTGTAGCTTCATGATTTGGATCATAAGGTCTCCTGGCCAAAAAAGGCAGGGGAGTGGAATACTGGATATTCTCCACTGAGTAACTCAGAATCCATTTCTTCTTAAAACCATCTGGCCCTCCCCATGTAACAGAAAGGAGGTGGAGGAGTTAAATCATTCCCGTGAGAGAGAGAGAAGAACCAGATTAACTAAATATGAATTGGCCTAGAAGTCCACCAGAGAGCATGAGGAAGTGGGGTTTTAAATTTGGGAAGTGTGGAGCACGGTTAACACAGTCACTGGGAAATTTTGAAAGAGTCGTGAAAAGTTAAGCAAAAGCATGGCCAAGTAGCACTGAAAGTCCAATTAGAGATCCGGAATATATGATAGTTTCAGTCTTCATACAATTTTGATTTTTGGAATGTACAATAAAAAGGACTATGAATTGACATAGCTGAGAGTCAAGGGGGAGAAAATTACATTGCAATCAGAGAGAGAATTTAAATAACTTTCTTAAAATACATCAATACTGGGCTAAAAGCCTGGGTCAAATACATTTTGGTGGTAACTGCAGCTGCAGGGGCCTAGACACACAAGTAGGTAAATTACAATAAAGCAGTAAGGGCCATTTTCAGTATCAGCATTTGATCTGACCAAAGGTCAAAAGCACCTCTGAACTCTTAAATTTGGAAATAAAATTGTTCCATTAGATGAATGGACAGTGATAGAGAAGCTGCTGTTCATTGCCTCCTCATCTGAGCCTAACAATTACCTTTTTCTAAAACTGCCTCTTTTGAGTAATGCCTTACTTTTTGCATGATGGGCTGCCTCAAATCTCACTGCTGCAGCTCTTTGTATTGGGGATGAATTTATGGTACTATTTCAAAAGCCACTGAAAAGGAAGAGTTCACACCTCAAGTTGATGTTCATATGAACAAAGTATTATGTCAGAGAAAGGCATCTTCTAAATTAACTAAAATAACAGCACATCTAGAATTATTTTTTGCTATTTGTATGTTGGCCTGTAATGTGCAATAAACATAACAATAATCATGTAAGAAAAGGAAGGAAGAAAAGAAAAACTCAAATCTCCATAACCTCTTAGTCATGAGGAAACTAGGAAATAGTCATTAGTATCATGATGGGCTATCTTGCCTCGATTTTATTTACAGGAATGGCATCGATATATTTGAACTATGATCTTATATAGTTCAGATATAACCTGAACTATGATCTTACATTTGATCATGTAAAACCATTTATAATGTTGTCAGTTAATTGTTACTCCCATTTACTGATGAATAAATAGGAAAGAGTACTCATTAAAAATACTGACACAAGTTCAATTATATTTTTAGATAAAAAATACTCAGTTAATTACATTAAATAAGATGTTGAAGTACTTTAGAAAAATAATAGTGTCACATAATCAACTGTTGGACATAGAAACCAGGACTCAAAAGAACTGTTGGCCCAGAAAGAAACTCAATATAGACTGATTCATTTGCCTCTCAGCATAACTATTATTGCTTGTCTCATTTTCGGTTCCTATAAGTGTATTCCTAGTATCACATGAGCTCACTCATCTAGGGGAAAAGATGAACATCATAGACTGAAGAACAAGAACAGCATTGATCAGACTGTCAGACCTCAGAGGGAAGATAGGGGAGGGTGGGGACAAGGGAGATAGATCAACCAAAGGACTTGTGTGCTTGCATATGAGCCTAACCAGTGATCACGGACAACAGGGGGAGGAGGGCATGCATGTGGGGGGGTTTGGGAAGGGAACGGGGGGGGGGAGTTGATGACAAATATGTGATACCTTAATCAATAAAGTAATTAAAAAAATAATAATAAATCCTAGAGAAGAAAAAAAAAGAAAAATAATAGTGTCAGATCACAAATATATCATTGAAAATGTACATTTTGATTTTATAAGTCAGAAGCATTTAATCTTGAGTTCATAAGCTTTGATTTTGGGTCTCTACCGTACTTAAAACTTCCCTAAGAGATGTCTCGTCAATATCCATCACACCATTTAAGCAGCTATGTCTATTTTTAATATGTTTGGTGTTTAGTATCTAGTTTTACTACTAGATATTTGATGATTTAAGCCGAATTCAATGTCATTAATTTGTGTGTCTCTGCTTGACCTTTAAAATGGCCCCAGTCTGTTCAATATTTGTAATAATAAAAGCCTTCAGGTTATATGTTTAAAATATTACATTTATGATACTAAACCTATAAGCTAACAAAATTATCATATGAATTTTTCATTATTTGAAATTGAAAATCAATTCCTTATGATTTAATGGTTAAAAAATATACTGAAAAATTCACAACTTTCTCTTCAACATTTGATAGAAAAGTCATTAGTGAATGGTTGCTCCAAAGGGTGAGGTGTGCCTTCCTCTCTTACCTGTTTTCTTGTGTGGACTGAATATGTACTTGTTTTCTTAACCTCTCTAGCAGTTACTAAATACTTGATACTAAATAAATGTTGGCTTAATAAATAATCACATTCATCAAGCAATTCTGCTAGATATCTTTCCATATATTACTAACTAAAAGGCAATTTTAATCATGAAACCTATATAGAAAAATATTATATTTTATATTTTAGTGTACTCTCACAATACAGTGCATTCTTTTTGTTCCTATCGTAAGTTATACTTCATAAACTCTGGGTTTGTATTGCACTATTTAGACTTTTCTTTTAAACCAAATACTTGATCTTGTTGTTTTACTTTAATGTATTTTGAATTATTATTGTTAGCCTTTTGAGTTTTTAAAATATATTTTATTATCTAGCACATTGAACACTTGATAGAATATATTTAATAAAAATGAATAAATGAATTTAGTTATGTGCTCATTTGGATTAGTTGCAGATTAAAAACAGCACTGGTGAATTCTGAACAGATATGCTAAAGAGGGAGCAATGCAAATGTCACATATCCTTTTCAGGGCACGGAGTAATCCTTGAACATGTAAGGCTCACAGGTAATTTGTTAAATATATCCTATTGGGTAATCTAATATTTTCAGGTGATTTGTACGAACACACATATTGTCAACAACATAATCCCCTTTCATTATTTGGGAAGTTAGTTGATTTCAAATTTTAATACAATATATTTTGCTCTTTTATGTCCATTATTAAATAAAAGTGACAGATAAAAAATAAAATTTCATTAGAAAAGGCATTTATATTAAATAAATGAAACTAAATAATTTTATAAATGTTTCCAATGACTTTGGTTATCTGGAAATTTCATTTTCAATTCCATAAAAATAATGAAGACATTTGAAGGAGAAAATTCATATTTTGATGAAATGTGTGCAATGTAAGTAAGCCTTAGCTGTAACCTCCCGACCTAGGAGGGTGATAGTTGTGTAGTTCATAAGAGTGTATCTTTGCAAATTCGTCAGCCTATAGGAGCACCAATGTCATATTAGTCTCTTGGGTTCCTTCAGTTAAGAGATCATTCATGCTGTATTGCCACATAAGCCCTAGCTTCATTTTGAACTTTAGATTCCTTCCGGTGAAAATCCCACACATTTTTATGCTTCTTTGTTTATTTACAGTCTCTGAGGCTGCTTGAGGTAACTCCCTGAGAACTGTCCAAACTATAATGTTTAAGAAAAATTATCCCTGATTCCCCCTACACACACAGACACACACATGCACACACTAACTAGAGATCATATCCCAGACACACTTGGGGATTTGTTTTTAGCATATTTTTATGATGTAAGTAAGTAATCTTCTCTTATTTGCATCTATATGACATCAGAAAATTGCAAATATGATAAGATCTATGTTTAAATTCTTTGAACATACAGTAAGATCATTTGGGGACTCAATGTTTATACACTGATAAATACTGGTAATATTTACTTTAAACAGCATAATTTATCTTGGCTAAAACCACAAATATGTAATAGAGTTACATGTAACACATGTAATATGCAGACCATTAAGAGTTAACTGCTCTAGGCCTGGTCTAAGTCAGTCTTACATTCACATATCTTAGCTTCCCTTTTTCCAAAATCAATATCTGCAAATAATAAATGAGATCCCAGAGGGTTGAGTTAAGCTCCAACCACCACAGAGCAACTCTGCAATTGGTCATTGACTTAATAATGTAGACTAGTGCCACACCATAGAACATCTTTAGCACACTATAATAGAAAATTAATAGCTTTCAAATCAGCACTTGGTTTACCCTCAGGATCACATAATGGCTTGAGTTAGAACAATCACCCAACTCTAAGAAGTATAAATGCCATAAAACCTGAGAAAGATACAAAAGCTCCAACTATATACTTAATTTGTTCCATTGACACTGTATTCTACTCAGACAACAAAAGGCTTATGATGAACGTGTCATGTTGAAACCAATGTGCTGATAAGTTGCATTACAATGGTGCCCATGGAGTCCATATAAAGTTCATCTATCTCTCTACAGGAATTTGCATATCAGAATCAGGAACCTGCACGTTGTGAATATTCTTTCTTAAATTAGTAATAAATTAAACATTGTACACATGCCCTCATACCATCACAATACTTGAGGTAAAAGTTGCCCCATGAAAAGCAAAAGCATTATTTATTTCTTCTTTCACATGACCTTCCTTTCATTAGTAAAGTCCAGAATAATACCCTGATGGTAGATTCTCAAAATAAATTCAAGAAGGAGAGCCTAAAAAAAATTGAAGGGCAAACTTCTTACGTATATATACATTAGTTTACAGAGCTGACTAACAATGGTATGGAGGACTAATAAGAGTCAAGAAATTGGATGTCTACCATCCTAAAGTCATGTCAGAAAACTTGAGCTGCACAACATGAATATCCTTCTGTCAGGAGACAATAGTATGTGATAGAATATCAATTATTCATTTATCTATTTTTCAATGTTAGAGAAATCTATGGATATGGAGGACTCAAAAATAAGACTTGAAGTATTTTCATTTCTACAGTGAATGTGTTAAAGACAGGCAGAGAGTAAATAAAGTATTTCTAAGCTTTAAAAAGTTATTCTGTCTCCTTCTATTACTTGACATTTTAAAACAGATCAGTTCACATCTTTAAAAAAAACACTTCTTTTCACCTCAAAAGAAAACCCCACACATAAGTCAGATTATTAAAAACAGATTTATCTTCTAATTCTGCTTGTGAAGTAAAATACATGGCTTAAATGTATATTTCTAGGCGTTGGATACGAAATCCAAATTATAATAACTGTATCTCAATCCCTACAACTAGCAATTAGCCTTAAGTAAAAAAAATCAAAACCAAAGCCAAAACAAACAAGACAAAAAGCATAATAACACATATTGTTGAGAAAGCATAGCCGCTGAAGGATCGTAAAGACTTACCCACAGGCTGCCAACATCCAGTCATTTGCTAAAGCTAAAAGCACATGGCATTTTCCCCGCAGGCTAACTTGTCTTTTACTTTTCAAAGGAGTTTCATCACTTGATTTAGCACTATGTGCAAAGATTTGGGGGAGCCAAAAAAAAAATCTTTCTTCCTCGTTTTTTCCTTCTAGTTCTTTCTCTTAGTGGCTTGTGCCACGCACACAAAATGGCACCCTTCTTTCAATGTGGAAGCAGGCTTTATACACCAAGCATGTGTGTGTGAGTATGCCACAAAACCCCGGTTCCTTATCATGCGCTTGTTAGCTTGTCCAATCTATGGCAATCACTTCAGTCCCAGGGGTTGAAAGACACAAGACGCAGGGAAAAGGGAAGCAAAAGCTGAAGAAAGATCAATACCGCACTGTGAAACAAGAAGTGTAGGCTATTTACTTTCCATTGATCTGATGATGCAGGAGAAACACCTCAAACTGGCATTAAATTGAAGGAATACATCTTCTGTGTTTTTTCACCTCAAGGTCAGGAAGGCGCGACAAAGAAATTAGAACAAACAGAAACTAATCACAAAGGTACAATAAAACTATTAATCTACATTACAAACCCACATAGTAACATAATTAAATTTCAGGTTGCATGAGATTCACAATAAAACAGATACTGTCAGGTTTTTTCCTTTTGTTTTGTTTTAATTATTTTAATTTGTACCTGGAACCACTACCAAAACAATGGTATATTAGGGTGAATTGGATCAACCTTTAATGCCCGGCTAGAGGCCCAGCATTATTTTGCAATAATCCCAAGGCAAAATACATGCCCAGAAAATAATTAGATATAGGCTCTATTCCAGCCCCAGGGAAAGGTACTGAACTTTGATTACTAGGTTTTAAAGTAAAGATCCCCCCCAGATATCACAAGTGGTTTTTAAAAATGGTTATTCTAAAATTCTGCACCATTCTGCCATCAGGTTAGAAAAACGCTAATATATTTAAATTAAAAATAGTTCAATATATGTGAACAAGCAATAAACTAGTATTTGAAACTCCTGTAGTTAATGTGACTTGACATGAGAGATTAAATATTCCTATTTGACACCCACATTACGTCAAGAAAATGTTTAACTTTTATTAATTTATCTGTTCAATCATTCATTCACTCATATGAGTTTCTATGAGTGTCACCATTTGTATACATATATACACAGGCATATTTTTACTGTGGTTTTCAAGAATACCCTTAGTTTATCTGGGTCAAAATTTCAGAATTAGAGAAACCAAGGCCTGAAATTAAATGTTAAGTTTTACCTTTTGTATATCTACTATGTGTTTATCTTGAGGCTTGTATAGAATATCTTACAGTTATAATAGTCTAGTTTAAGCTGATATTCAATCATATAAGAACTCTCCCCTTTTACTCCCTCTCCCACATGTGGTGTTTTATTGTTATACTTTTCTTTTTTATATTGTTATACATTAATAAGTTGTTGTAGCTATAGTTTTTAATGTTTTTGTCTTTAACTTCATATTAAAGTGATTAACATACCATTATCACAGTATTATTCTAAATTTAACTATTTATCAATTGTGGTTGTTTTTAACCAGCGTGTTTTATAGTTTTGTATGTTTCCATGTAACTAACTAGATTCATTTCTTTCATATTGAAAACCTCCCTTAAACATTTCTTAGAAAGCAGGTCTGATGGTGATGAACTCCTTCAGCTTTTAATTGTCCAGGAAAATCTTTAGCTCTCCTTCATTGCTGAAGGACAGCTTTGTTGGCATTTTTCCTTTTAGTACTTTAAATATCTGATCCCATTCTTTCCTGGCCTGCATGGTTTCTGTTGAGAAATTGGCTGATAGTCTTATAGGGTTCCATGAAAGTTTTTTTTTTTTTCTCTAGATGCTTTCAAAATCTTCTCTTTATCTTTGATTTTTGACAGTTTTATTATAATGTTTCTCAGTGAAGTCCTCTTTTGGTTGAATCTATATGGGGTCCTATGAGTTTCATGTATCTGAATGTTTATCCCCTCAGATGTGAGAAGCTTTTATTGTGACAAATATTTCACAATGTTTACATATATGAAATTATCAGTTTGTATGATTTAAACATATACAATTTTTTTTGTCAACTAGTGGTCCAGTGCATGAAATTCGTTCATGAAGTGGGGGGTTCCCTCAGCCCAGCCTGCACCCTCTCCAATCCGGGACCGCTTGGGGGATGTCCAACTGTCGGTTTAGGCCCAATCCCTATGGGCATCCCTCTCACAATCTTGGACTGCTGGCTCCTAACCACTCACCTGCCTGCCTGCTTGATTGCCCCTAACCTCTCTGCCTTCAAGCCTGATCACTCCCAACTGCCTCTGCCTGCCTGCCTGATTGCCCCTAACTGCCCTCCCCTGCCAGCCTGATCTCGCCCCCAACTACCCTCCCCTGCTGGCCTGGTTGCCCCAACTGCTCTCCAGTGCCGGCCTGATCTCGCCCTCAACTGCCTTCCTCTACTGGCCAATTTGGTTCTAATTGGTAGGCTTCTATGCCAATCAGCATCAAAAGCTCTGCCTCCTAGGCAGCCATTGGCTCCTCACTCTTCACCTAGATTTGGTTCTGATTGGTCAGTTTCTATGCCAGTCAGCATCTCTGGGCCTATCAATGGGGCCTGATCAGAAAGACAGGCTTATCAGCAGCCCAGGTGGAGGCCTGGAGAGAAATGGAGGTGTGGCTGCTGGCCCTGCCCAGAGAGAGAGAGAGGCAAATGCTGATCAACAGCTGCCACACAGGCTACGGATCAGACCCTGCTTCTCTCTTCAGGCTTCTCTCTGGGCCTGATTTGCAGCCCCCTCCACAGTCAGTGCTGGGTCACCATGCCCGCAGTCACAGCAACCCAGTGCTGACTGCAGGACTGACTTCCAGTTGGTCGAGCCTCTGATCGTGACGGACCCAGGTTTTTATATATTAGGATTATACTTTAATAAAGTTGGTAAATAAAATTTAAAAAATTATCTCAGGTGGTAAAAATAATAGAGTTATCAAGCCCATCTTGTATCATGTGAGATATTTATTCTCTGTACTCTGAATTCTATGTTTTAATATTTAATCACAATTATGACTCATGAACCTCTCTAAAAAATCTTTCAAGTTGCTAAATGAAGATCTATTTCATTTTAGAAGAAATAAATGATAAGAATCCAGGCTCAGCCATGCTGACTATAAAATTTTATCAAGACAGAGGCAAAATTCTTGCCTACTATAACAGCCTTGCTCCATTCTCAAAATTTGTCACAAAATGTTTTTTAAAGGTCAAAATTTCTCAATACAATGATTACTGCTTTTGCTTTGATCCATAGCAAAGATAGTACATTTCTTAAAATTGATTTTAAGTGCAACTATAGTGAAGTTGCACCTCAACTATCCTTTTTCTAAAAACCATAATTATTCTGTAAAGTACTGAAATAATATTTTTTTCTATTTTTACATCTTAACTCTAAGGCTTACATTTTACTTCAAAAGTTTTAATGACAACTTTTATTAATCCCCCAATGTAACCATTTCTAGAGATTCTAGCCATTTATCTGTACTTTAAACATAAATTAGATATATATTTTTTAATTTGAAATAATTTTCCTCATTGCCTAGTATTCAAAATATGGACAGGTCTAGAAAGAAATAATTATAGAGATACACATTTATAAAATCTGTAAATATGTAAAAATAATGTCTTATTTGCTATGGGTATCTAAAGCATTCCTTTCATACTCAGAAACATCTTTGGCATGAGATTTCAATGTTCTTATAAAATCTTGATTTTGTACCTATTATGAGAAAACTGAAGAGCCTTTTCATTTATTGCCTTCCCCTACCCACAGTGCTCATATTCCATAAAATTTTTTTAAAAGTTAGATATTCTTTAAACTGCCTATAATTTCAACTTTCTTTTAAATGTTCTTGGTTTGTCAAAATTTATAATAATTGCACAAATTTGAAGATAAACTTTAATGAAGTTTTTTATTAAAGACATGGGAATTACTTGATTCTGAATCTCAGATCTCCTGGAAACTAATTATGAATTGAGCTTTTACAAAACAAACATTTTTATATTCAAATATTTTTATACAACTTGATTTCCAATTGAATGGCTTCATGAATTACTATTTACCCTGTTTGGCAGAGTTCCTGAAAGTTTCTCTGCTACGTCAGTCTGCTAAGGGCATGTTTGTCCAGCGAGCAACCTTTTGGTAAGAAATGTCATTGATGCAGCCAGAACAGCAAGCACAGTATTGTGAGACACGGCGCAGGCCACATTCATTCTCTGAAACTAAGGCTAAACACAGCTGACCAAAAGGGCAAAGTGGCAGTACTCTGTTGTGATGATTTCTTAGGTGACATGTCGTGAGTGGTTGTAGTTTCACCACACACCCTACATCATCATTCCCATCTTTATCTCTGAAACATTATCCTACAAATTTGAAAAATTCTAAAGAATTGGCATAACTTTTCTAATCTCATTTTTCCTATAAAACATTTTAAAAGTAGAAGCATTTTATTTTGAACTTTAAAAAATATTATACTTTTAATTTTAAAAGAATCTAAGAATCACTCATATTGAATGAATTTAAAGATCAGTATGTTTATTACTTTAAATCACAACATTTTTTAAGGTATATTTATTATTCTCAACCTCCACATGCTTTTTAAGGTTTCTGGATTAATAATAACCTGTTTTAAGCATATTAAGATATTAAAACATCTATCTATATATGTAAAACCCTAATATGCAAATAGACGGACCAATGGAACAAAGGACAACTGAACAGCCGATCACTATGACATGCACTGACCACCAGGGGCACATGCAGAACATGGCGGGCATTGTCAGCAGGCGGCAGAGTGCAGAACATGGCGGGTGTTGGCCCTGGCAGGATGGTGGAGCAGGTGAGCGGGGGCGCCAGACCAAGGCGGGGTGCCAGTTGCTGTCATTGGGGTTAGCCCATGGTGGTTACTGAAAATTCTTTGCTCTGGTGCACCATAGTCCTGCCCGGTTGTCACAGCTCCTGCTGGCGCCAGCCCTGCTCGTACCCACTGCCAGCGCTTGAGCCACCGCTCGCACCTGCTGCCGGCACCCGGTGACAGCCCCGATCCCTCAGAGCTGTCAGCAGGTACGAGTGGCAGCTGCCTGCCCCTATTGCCCCTCAAGGCTTCTCTTCCTCCCCCTGCTCCTGATGGGTAATCAGGGCAGCAGCCGCTGCTTGCAACCACTGATGGCACTGGCCCCACTTGCTGGCGCTGGCCCCAATCACGCCACGCCATCAGCGGGTGCAAGCGGGGCTGGCGCCATCAGCGTGTGGGAGTGGCGGCGGTGGGACCAGGGTTGTTGGCAGACAAGGGACCGGGGGCTGCGGTGATAGGGGCTGGGCAGGGGAGTGGAGGATCGTCCAAGACCGGCCCCTGTGCCCACTGCAGCCTAGCAGCCCACAGTTCCTTTCAAGGTGCATGAATTTGTGCTCTGGGTCCCTAGTAAAATATAATTATTTATTTTAACAAAATTACCAGAAAATATGAATTAAAATTAATTATAAATTAATATTTTGGTCTAAGATTAAGATCATTTCTATATTACATTTTCTAGCATGACAGACCAAGATACCAATTCTTGGTCATATTCAATCATCTAACTGAAGTACTATTTATAACAAGTTCACATCCATTGTAGGACCTTTATACGGTAAGGTTATTACAGGTCACTCTACTGATGATCAGACCCTTTAAACATTAAGGTATCAGGAGGATTCTTAGAGAAAAGACAATTAGGAAGTAACTTCACTAAATATAACATTTCACAGAGTAGTATAAATTCCCTGGGTGTCATTCTTGACCTCATTTAGGACACTAGCAAACAATATCCTTTAATGGAAAATTTCTGCATACATTTCTACTTTTTATTCCTAACATACCCCTAAGATCCCTAAATCTATATGTACCCTCAATTATGTCATACTTGCTGTCAAAAGAAAATGTTTATTAAGCACTTACAATCAAATAATGTAATTCTAATTTTTATTTAAAGAAACTAAGGAGACATTTTATGGTCTTAAATGTGTAATGACATTATGAGACAAAGAAGCCATGTTTGTACAAAGGGGAAAAGACAAAACTCTGGATAACTACAAAAATGTTAAATGTTATATAATCATTCATTCATTATTACATAATTTTCAAAGTTTTTGTTATCTCTTTATAAATTAATCCTGTGCATATCAGCTCTTCCTAGTCCAGCAAGTAGATTGTTAAACTAGAAGAAACAGCCCTAATAACTCATCACTGGATTGCTGCTCAAAGTTTCAGGAAATTGCTCATTATCTTTCATTTCCTACAATCTCTGTGTAAAGGAAAGACTAAAGATGCACTTTTTGTAATTTAGCATTTCCATGATATTTTTTATTTAACCATTGACATGTATCTTTTTGAGGTATTCATCATGACATGCCTGTCAAGCTTGCCTTTTCCATTTTTGATAGGGTGAATAATAGGTGATAAAGGTTGATTAGAAATGAACCTTGAGATTCATTTTATTAAAATTTTGCTTCCTTTTATACAAATGCCTGCAATCTAATTTTTTTGCCATTAAGAAGTCACATGAAAGAAAGATATTACTTCTTTAGAATTTTGAATTGAAAACATATTAAGGTGTGTCACATATAAGATCTTGAAAGCCAGGTGTTGTTTTTCAAAATAAATACATACTGAAAATTATAAATTTATTCTCTCTTATACAGTTCTTCCTTTGCAATTAGAAAATAGATTTTGCCTTTGAAATTAAAAGTCTTAATTTGCACTGTTCTGATATAAAAAATTGGGCATTTATAAGTTCTGAAACTCGTCTCATTACATGAGTTCAGAATATATCATTATTTATAATTCTTGAATGTTTCTGAACAAGATCCTAGATGGTTTTTTAATAAATATAATTCTTTCTATTAACAGAATTTTTCAAAGAGAATAATGAATTTCTCCTCCCACAAGCTTTTTACCTGATCCTTTCATTGAAACTCCTTGTTACTGCTAGAAGCTAGGGCTCTGGGATGTCTTCCTTAGTACCTAAGTGGAGGCAGTAACCAAGTTGCTGTGGGCTAAATGTCAACTCCAGAAGAAATGTGTCTTCATCCTGATGTGAATGAAACTCTTACTCCCAGAGAATAGGGAATAATCTGGAGTTAGATGCTGCAGTGGTTAATTGTATTAGACAGGAAAATAAAAGATATATTAGTAACAGTATTCTTGCTTCTGAGAAAGAAGAGCAACAATAAGGAGGTAATAAAACAATGGTAAAGGGATAAAGCACAGAAAAAGGGGCAAATAAAAAAATTAAAATAGTATTTTTTCATAGAGATGACTATTATAAATATTGAGGTTTGTATGTTGTCCCCAAATGCTCAATAATTCTGTCATTTATATAGGAGAAAGAGAGAGAGAGAGAGACTATATGTTTATGTTTGTGAACTAAGAAAAGAAGATATTCCACATATGTTCAACAAACTACAGATGAATGATAGCAAAATGAAACAAAAAATAATTTACAGAAATTCTATTGCAGCAGAGTTTAAAGCCATTAAGTATAGGGTTTCAAATCTATCTCGTACAGATCTTAATAGGCTGTCTGTTAGCAATTAACAGCTGGAATAAAGAAATAATATAAATATCTATAGTCAATAGTCACACATTTAGATTTCAATTTTATGCATGTGGGGAGAATATACTCACAGTGATACCTCTGCCTCTGCTTTCTAACAAGGATGCTGATTTCACTTTCTGAGTATAAGAGGCAGAAATCTGCAAAGGCAGGATATGAGAGTGTGGAATAACCCACTCATATCTGAATCTTCTCTCCTGAGTATAAGAGGATTACAGTTGCTTGTCCCTTTATAGGCAACCAGGGCAGGTATACTAGTAAGTGATCAGTTCTGGAAATAGGGCTGTGAGAGGAAGAGCTGTGTGCATCATCTTGGGGAGAAGCATTCATTGCTATGTGAGAACCTTCAGCTCTCCCTTTCCTTCTCATGACAAACTTTGATGCTACATATTCAAGATCATAGAAATAGATAATGGTGGGGAGTGTGGCCATCCTAGATTCCTTCGTTTTGCATGTAATAACTCACCCCAGCCTACAGTGAACTCTATAGAAATATGAATTAAATTTTTGTTGTCTTAAACTGCTGAGCTTTTAAGTTGGATTTTTTGTTTTTGTTTTTGTTAATCCTCACCCAAGGATATATTTTCCACTGTTTTTAGAGAGTGAAATGGAGGTGGGGAAATGGGGTAGAGAGAGAAAAAAAATCAATGTTAAAAAAAACAGATTGTCACATTGATTGGTTGCCTACCGCACAAGACCCAACTGGGGCCCAGGATCAAACCTGCAATCCAGGTACACACCCTTGACTGAGCATAGTAACTGTGACCCTCAGTGTGCAGGCCAATGTTCTAACCACTGGGCATGCTGACCACAGCAAGATGGATTTTTAAGAACATATTTCAGCTTGTCCTTTTATAGAAATTAATCTCAGAAGTTAGAAGCTTCAGAAACAAATAACTTAAATATGGCTTTGCTTTACTGAAAGATACTGTAGTTTGGTACTGCTTACAGTACCAAAGCATAATTTTGAAGTCAGATCATAAAATTAATGAATTTGTAATCCTAGAACAAGATTGGAAAACTCTGTGTTACTCATGAGTTAATTGCTGTTATCTGTTTTGACAGAATACTATTAAAAATGGGTAAGCTCCGACAAAAATTGGCTAATTTGCAGGTTAAAATGAAAGAAAATGAAGACATTCATGAAATTTTGAATTTGCAATATGGGGAATACCAAGTTCTCTGAGATCACAAATACTAGGAGATAAAATTGAAGAAGTATTTTAAGTTACAGAGGTAATTAAAATTCAGCTGTAAAACAAAGAGGAAACTAAAGATGTTTCTTTTATACCTTCCATTAATTTTTTTTAAAATAATTTTTAAAAAATTAAGGAGACACAGGGCAAAGATCATATTGTAGATGTGGTAAATAGTCATTCTCTTAATAGGATACAATAACTCAAAGAAAATATCCATTTAAGATCTGATGTTCATTAAATGAGAAACCTACTAAGTTTCTGAGAAAGTAAATTGCCACAGAAACCTTGAGACTAGTCTAAAACTGCCTAGGCTTAAAACACATCTTGGTTTCCAAAACTTCTTACGGTAGACACAGTCAAAAAGCTGCTCTGGCCCGCCGAAGAGGCTCAGTGGTTGAGCGTAGACCTATGAACCAGGAGATCACGATTGGATTCCTGGTTAGGACATATGCCCAGGTTATGGGCTAGATCCCCAGTACGGTGTGTGCAGGAGGCAGCCAATCAATGATTCTTTCTCATCATTGATGTTCCTATCTCTCTTGTTTTCCCTTCTTCTCTGAAATCAATAAAAATACACATATTTTTAAAAGCTCCTCTGCCCCCAAAAGGATATGTTCTTGATCTCTCAATTGAAGCTGTGACTAAGGAAAACAATGAAAAAGAAAAATCTTAGAAGGAGGATCCAACACCTGTAGAAAAAATGAACAAGAGAGTTCCTCAAAGAGAGCAAAAAGGAATTGTAAGCCTTCAAATCAAGCAAGAAATGTTAACAGTTTCATATGGACAGAATAAGACAAAAAGATGTTACAACAGGGAAACATCTATTTCAACACTGAGGTTAACTTTTTGACTATGACAGTGTTCACTAAGTCTATAAAATTTCCACCTAAGAACATATAGAGATAAAAGTAAAGAGCTAAATATTTGAATGTGGAAGTTTTGTGTAATGTAAATAAAAGTCAATTTTTTTGAAAGTTTTACTAACAATTTGTTGAAAAAACTTTTTTTTCAAAGGCCAAGTCAAAAATAAAGTGAAAAAAGTTAAAGTTACTAGTTTTGTGAATTGACAAATATTCCTCCCCAGTTTTCTTTGGCTCGGTAAAATCCCTAGGATGACTGAGTGATATGATATAGGGGTTATTTGGCTACAATAAGGGAGACCAAGAGAATGGAGGTAAAGTTATGTGGATAACTGGTAATGAATATCAGAGGTTTAGAGAAAAGGTGAGCTCTTTGGGGAGGAAACCAGAGAGGTTATGGAGACTTGAGGGGATATAGGAGAAGGGGAGAAATGGAGAAAAGCAGTAACCAGGTAAATCTAATTCTTTATATAAAAACAAAGAGAAAGAAAACAGAAAGGAATAAAAATAGAACAGAACTAGGCAGTGAAGAATTTGAGTTAAAGTCATAATTTAAAACAAAATGAAACAAAACAAAACAAAAACTCTGGACCCCTTGGTTGGATCATGTGGCTTCAGTAAGTAGCAGTTGGCTTTAGCCCATGCTGGATTTCTTATGGTTTCTAAACTATATGTAGTAAGAATTTTTAATAGTAAATGCATATAAGCCTAACCAATGGACACAGACAGCAGGGGGGTGAGGGCATGAGTGGGGGGGGTGGTCAACGGGGGGATAAAGACACATATGTAATACCTTAATCAATAAAGAAAAAACCAAAAAAATTAGTAAATTATACAGTTCATTTTCAATCTAAGAAAAAAATACTCGAGTTTCAAATTTAAAAAAGGAAGAGAGAAGAAAGGCATGTTGTGATATGATTTGAAAATTTACGGGGGAAGATTTAAATAAAAAATGAAGGTTCTGATTTGAAATAGTCATTTTTTAAGAGTAGTCTTAGAATTAAAGTTAAGATTATGGGATATAGGAAAAAAGACTTTTTAATTCGTTTTATCTTCTCATACTCTTTGCTCGAATATAGAAGCCACATTCTTATTCCAACTCACATAAACTGCACATTTCCTCATTTGGCATTCTAGCTTCCCACTCTGTTCTTCAATCTAGCATCAACTTTGACTAAGCTCTTATAAAGCTTCTATATCCTCCACCTAGTCCTACCAAAATTTGCATTTACTAGCCTTGATATGCAAAAACACTCTCTAAAAAGGAATAAAAATGATTTAATATGATGCCATTTACATTAAACAGAAGCCAAATCTTTGTTTATCTGTAACAAATTTTAATTTGTTCCAATGTGTTCAATTGGCAAAATCACAGGTTTTCCATAACAAACATTACTTATCAAAATAGTACTTATTACATGCATCATAATTCTCTATGTTTTTCCTATGTTTTCTGTTAAGCTTAAAAACTAATTTGTCTCTCTCTCAAGGGTCTATATAGCTCAGCATCTGGCAAATTGTGGTCACTTGATAAGCCTTTGTCATTTTTTAAGCAATAAAACCCTAAATTCACAGATATGATCTTTGCCATATAACTTTGGTATAGTTTCAGACTGAAGACATTTGGCAGATATTCATTAATAGATTGTTTTGATATTAAAATCTCCATAAGCTAAAGAGTGACTTACAAACCTGGGTTTAGTTTATTACTTTCTATATTCAATATTATATTTAAGGGTTTTTAAAACCAATGTGCTACTTGTAGTTATATATTTTCTTCTAAGGAAATAGAGAGAAACAAATTTAAAATCAAAGCACAAGATGAACGTTTTAACAGGGAGTGAACTGGTAAGACAAAACTAGTTATTATGACCATCAGATCACTTCCCATTCAAGTAGTGTTTCTTAGTGCCTTGAGTTAGTGTTAACTGCTAATTTGAATACATTTATGAGAGAAACATTAGCATGTTAATTTTTAATAAATAAGTTAATAAGAAATGAATTAGACTGGATATTTATGGAAACTTGCCATTTTCAAAATGTACCTAATTCTATAGATGAATATATATCAACTAATAAAAAGTTTTTTGCTTGATTATGAGACACAATTAAGGAAACAGATACCAAATTTGCCCAATTTTTTATTCCATCTTAGTGATTGGGCAGCCATAAAACAGAGGGGGCTGGGACAATAACTTTCCATTGAAATTTATCATGAAGATGAGATGAATGAAGACAATGATAAACAATTCATTTCAAATATGGTTGCAACTAGAGTATATATCTCTAGCCTTAAAAATCAGCCATTGAATTAGAAGATCTATAGGAGAAAAAATTGTGTAGAAAAATGAAGCTCAAAGCTTTAAGAGAATTTTAAGGCAGGCTTAGGTAATACCAAAAGTGACAGATATGGATAGTTTCCCACATAATATACATCCTCATATACCTTAATAACAAAACCACAATTATTTTCAGAGAAACTATATACTCAATACCAGCTTCTCCAAATTGCTTCTAGAATAACCATGTGATACATTGTTGGATTCTGTAACAAAGGAATGTCCCCTTCCCATCTCCTTTTTCCATCTAAATTCTACTTGGCTTATGAATAGAATGCTTAGATATGAAATGGCCATCTGATGCCTATCCTACCAGAGGCCCCAGCTGACACACAGCATGAACCGGCAGATGTGGGAGCAAACAGACATTCAGATGATTTTAACACTCAGACTAGGCGTCTTCCAGCTGAGGCCTCAGTCATTGTAAAGCAGAACTAAGCTACTCCTTCTATACCCTGTCTAATTTCCTGACTCCCAGAAGTCATGATCAGAATGCATGGATGATTTGCACTATTGCACTAGGGATAATTTCTTATACAGCCACAGTAACTGGAAAATAAGTTATTGAATATACAAATTAGGTAAATAGAAGTAATATGGGCTCTGAGGAAATAAAACAAATATTTACTATATCTTGAAAACTTATTCAAAAGAAAGTTCTTATCCAGGTTAAATAACACTTGAAAGCTTTGTCTTAATGTATTAGAAACATTGCTGCAGGTTCACTTAAATTTTCTTGAAGCTACATGGTATTATCAGGATTTAAAACCTACAATTTCGAAGTGGCCAGACTCAGTAAATTAAAAAGTGTTTTCATTTAGGGGTCACTCATTTGAACACTATATTTGGTACAAAGTAGAAAATATGGAAGACTATATTGAAAAATAAAATCTATTAAATAAGTTCATAAAATTCTTTCGGTATTTTGATGGGGGGGGGAAACATGAAATTATTTTTGTCACACAGTAAATTGGAGAATAAATCTCCATATGAGATTTGTCTTACCATGATTGTAGAGGAAGACGGATCAAAAAGTAGCATTTCCAAAGCTTTGCAGGACGTACTATTTCTACACTGAATGTCACCACAAATTAAGAAACCTGAGATACGAAAGATCATTCCTTTATGTGCCTCCTCCCTATGGAGATCACTTGCTATCATTTTGTGCTGCCTTTTTTCTACAAGAACCCTTTCCTACTATCTAGGTTCATCTAACAAAGATGTTTCTGTATCACCTCTATTATGTAATCAATCAAAAGTTCATAGGAATTAAACTTGAAATTTTTTCCATAAAAAGGGGAAAAAAGCACTCCCTATAGAAGGAAAAACATGAACCTTTGTATAATCTTTGCAAATCTTACTTTTAACTAGTAGATTTGATTTAGTGTTTCATTAGTTACAGATATCTAAACACAATAACAAAGACAACATGGTTTGGAAAAAGATGAAGGATAAATAAAATCATGCTACTTTTAAACAATATTTTTAATGATATTATTAGTGCACAACAAAATTAAAACCAGAAAAAAGTCAACGTTTTATATCTAATTTAACAACCAAATATGGTTGGAACTACTAGTATTTACCACTAAGGACCATTTTTAATAATAAAAAGAAGGGGAACAAATATTATTTTCATATTGTACTTATATAATACTAACATATTAATTTAATTTAACTTTATGAAATAGTTTAACTTAAATAATGTTTTCTATTTAATCATGCTTTTATCTAATGAGTAATAAATGTAAATAAAGATTACAAGTTTAAGACCAAAGAGTATGTTTCTATTGTTCTTTAGCTATTAGAGTTGAAACATGAAAGAAAAGACTGAATAACCTTCTGATGATAGATAAGCTCCTGTGTTCTATACTTCTTACAAAGGAACATTTACAGGGTGTCTCAAAAATAAATATCTCATTATTGATGTGGAGCCATATTTAAATAGTAAGACACTGAACAAGAACACAAGCGCATTGCATTTGGTAAAGCAGTACCATAATTCTAACATTCAAACACAAGTTAAAATTTCATGAGAGTTCAAAACACAAATATATAGTTATCTTTGCAGTAAGTTTCAGCTGCAGATGAAAAAAGGTGACAAGAACTCAGTAACTTTGACTTCTGTAACTCTCAATTTCATTAATTTGATTGATTCCGATACAAGTCAGAAATGCTGAAAATTTCTTGAAAATATATCACTATGTAGGAGAAATGTTTGTTGAAATGTAAATCAATGCACAAAATATTAATGATAGCAGAACAAAATTTATTTTTTTTCAGAAAAGCAATACGAAAAGTCAGAGTAATAAAAGAACACAGATAAAAATAACTACAATAAGTTAAACTAAATATTATTACTTTCTGTCCCCCAAATATAATTCTAAATAAATAATGTTTTTGAAATCTTATGCAGAAATAAAAAAATCCAGAAACCTTCATCAACCAGGATTTAGGATAATTGAACAGCAAGATTAGTATTGGCAACTTATTAAATTGAGAGACATAAGTTCTTTTCATTCACTCTAAGATGATTCTAACAAATAAGCCAATACTATTTAATCTGTACATAAAACAATGCCTGCAGTAAAAACTAATGAGGTGAATATTGGCTGATTCCAGCTTTATTTAAATCTTTTTTATTTCAATTCTAGCATTCTCTTATTGATCACTGTACTTGATATGTGTTGATCAGCATGAAGGCCTACAGAATAGGAGCAACTTGAAAGTTTACATCATGTGCTCCTCATCTGAGGTTTACTAGTACATGAGGAATAAATGTGAAAGTTGTACATTGTGCATAATTAGGTGGATGAAGATACTCTTGGATTTTTGGTTGAGAGGCCTTAGGATTCCAATTGGAATGGCTAACACAAAAGGATTTAGAAGTTTTGTTCAGGTGGAGAATAAAATTATTCACAATTCTGGCAAGAAAACATATCTGGAACACTCAATGGGGAAAGTACAATTTAGAAAATAGATTTCTTTTTTTAACTTCTCTTTATTGTTGAAAGTATTAAAGATGTCCCCTTTGTTGTTGTTTTTTCCCTGTTGATTCCTTCACCCCACACCCGCCCCTCCCAGGCCTTCACCACACTATCCTCTGTGTCTGTATATACATACATGCATATAAATTCCCCAGTTAACCTCTCCACACCCATCCCCCACTGCCACCTTCAGAATAGATTTCTTTTTTAAATTATAGTTGATATACAATACTATGTTAGTTTCAGGTATACAACATAATTAGACATCTATATACTGCATGAAGTGATCATTCCAATAAGTTTAGTACCTGACACCAAAGTTATTACAATATTATTGACTATATTCCCTATGCTGTACTTTACATTCTCATGACTGTTATTATAACTGGTAATTTGTACTTCTTAATCCCTTTAACCATAGCAAGTATATTTCTTAATTAAATTCATCTATGAGGAAAGAAAATATAAAGTTTTTCATTTATATATATCGATGTTTTATTTAATTGAGTTCATTCATTATTTTATTTAAAAACTAGTGGCCTGCTGCACGAAATCTGTGCACGAGGGGGAGTGTCCCTCAGCCTGGCCTGCACCCTCTCCAATCTGGGACCCCTCAGAGGATGTCCAACTGCCAGTTTAGGCCTGATCCCTGTGGGGCAGTCGGACATCTCTCTCACAATCTGGGACCGCTGGCTCCTAACCACTCACCTGCCTGCCTGCCTGATCTTCCCTAACCACTCTGCCTGCTGGCCTGCTCGCCCCCAACTGCCCCCCTGCTGGCCTGCTTGCCCCCAACTGCCCCCCCCGCCAGCCTGCTCGCCCCCAACTGCCCCCCCCGCCAGCCTGCTCGCCCCCAACTGCCCCCACCCCGCCCCCCCCGCTGGCCTGCTCTCCCCTAACTGCCTCTGCCTTGGCCCTGCCACCATGACTTTGTCCGAAAGGACATCCAGAAGGTCTCCTGGAAGGTGTCCCAGTCTAATTAGCATATTACCCTTTTATTAGTATAGATGCAATTTTGAGACTTCTGAATTCTAGTACATTATGGAAGGAACTTAGAAGCTGCCACTCCATCCAAATGGCAAGTAAAAGCTAAACAAACTGAAAAGAAAAAATCAACATATCATCTTAGATCCATCAGAGAAGTGAGGTCCCAGAGCAAACTGCTGCTTCCAAGATGAAAGAGAGGTAAAATACAGATAACCAAAACTCACTGAATGGAAACTCTAGACCTATACCTCTGCAACAGCCTAAATTGAATTGACAAATTTCTGGAGGCTCAATGTGGACAAACTAGAGTTAAAAATTCCAAGGGGATCCAGTCATATAGGGGTCTCTATACTTTTGTGAATTTTACCTCTAGGAACTTTATCAGGTACTTACAGTAAATATCAGAAAAAATTCATACTTTCAGAAGGATGAAAGGAAAAGGAACCATTCTGTTTTTCTGATGCAGCAAAACCTATTTTGCTAGAACCTAATTTGCTAGGGTTTTATCAGAGCCTAACCTATCTAGGGTAAGAGGTATATGAAACTCTAGTTGGCTATAGCCTTTCACATGGGGAAAGTGAAATATCCAAAAAACCAGCCACCTCTAGCTTTCCTAGAGGGTGAGGGAAACTGAGAAAGACTGGTGACATTCACAGTACAGAGGACAGGCTCCCCAAAAGTCAGAGACCTAATCATAGGACTAGAGAGCAGGTCCCTTACCTCCATACCTACCACCACATCACCAGAGGCCTAGTGGCATGAGCTCCTTTTACTTAATCCATCATGTCCACATTTCAACCAAAACATACTAACAGGCATACTAACAGGCACAAAAACAGTTTGAAGAGACTGAACAAGCATCAGCACCAGACAGGGCATGGATGTTGAAATTATCAGGAAGGGAATTTTAAACAGATGTTATTAATATGATAAGGGTTTTAAAGGATAAAGTAGACAGCATTCAAGAACACCCAGGAATGGCTCCAAACGTAAATGTTATAAATACCTTTGGAGTGTGTGTGTGTGTGTGTGTACATATATGTATATTAGGAAAGCTGAAATATAAAAGTTAGGTTGTAACTGAGAAGTAGCTGCTCCCTTTTACATGACACTTGGAGTGTAAACTAGAGATGGAAATTTTTCTTGCACTGAATGGGAGTCATTAGAAACAGGTACTGATAACAGACAATTTCAAGTGTAGCAAAGTCACAATGGACAAATGCCTGATAAACTCTGAAAGCAGAAAGGGACTATGAACATTAACATAATCTTCAAATGAAGATCTAACCAGTACCCAGCTAGACAGTGTGTGGACTCAAGGAAAAGTCAGGTACACTATTTTGTTTGTTTGTTTGTTGTTAATCCTCACCTAAGGATTATTTTTCACCCAAGGATATTTTTCCATTGATTCTTAGAGAGAGTGGAAGGGAGGGGAAGAGACATAGAGAGAAACATTGATATGTGAGAGAGACACATTGATTGGTTGCCTCCCACATGCACCCCAACTGGGGCCCTTGACCAGAACCCTTCAGTCTGCAGGTCAACACTCTATCCACTGAACCAAACTGGCTAGGGAAAGACTATTATATTAGAGGGAAAGCTAATAAAGTTATTCTCTATGAACAAGAAGAAAGTATCCCTGAATATTATTCACCATTGGAAAGAGAAAAAAAATAGAAAATGCTTTGAGGCTTCAGGGTTAAAATGTTGGCAGATAAGATATGTGTAATATTTTTTCTACCAATCAGCAATTAAAGCACTTATGAAGATTTACCAATAACCCAAAGTAAACCAAAGACTATGACTTAAATATGGGTAAGAGTTCTGCTTAATAACTTATGACATACTCTTATACTACATATAATAATCCACATTCTAGACCAAAATAAATCCCCCAAATAAAATAGGCACAAAAATTCAGAACATGGTGATAATGATCAGCCCTATCTCCTACATGTATTGGCTTCTCTAACTCTGATACTAAAGTAGAACTATGTGGATTCAAATGTTATATTCAGAAGAATGAAAATGAAAAAAGCAAGGAGTATTACTGGGGAAGAAGTAAGGATATCACATTTTATATTCAAAGAATTCCAAAAGAAAGTGAATACTGGAACAGGAGAAACTTAGCATTGAAGCCCCAGATGATGGAAGCTCAATTTTCAGAACTACTTTACGAATTGCAAATCAAGCTTAGGGTGGTGCTTCAGGCTGAGATATAAAAGGATAAACCACCTACCGTGCATGAAAATGGTGACAGGAGCTGTGAGACATGGCACCTACCCTGAGGGCAACCACTCTGCCCAATCAAGTCCAATAAAAATACATATATGACTTGCTTACTATTACTATTATACTTAATAGTCACAGGGAAAAAAATAACTCTGAAAATAGCCTTCACAAGAAAAATAGATATTATGTACTTTTTTTTTTTAAGCAAGTAGCAGCTTGTTGTCCTCAAAATAATTCAAGAGAAAATGAATTACAGAAAGCAGAAGCAAGAAGCCTTAAGGATAAAACTGACTGGGTTACGATGGAAAAGGATTGGCAGCATGAAAGTGGCATAATAAAAATCCACATTGGAGATAATCCCAATTTTATTTCATTACAGAAAATCAAGTCAGTGGTATAGAGGGTAAAATTGAGAAACTTATCCAGAATGCAGAGAAAAAGAAAATAAAAACTAAGTAATATAACATGTAAAAAGATAATGTATAAAACTATAATTTAAGCATTAAAATTATTAGTTTTCTGGAGGAAGAGCAAAAGCATCACAATATATAGTGATGTGGAATTATTCATTGATCTTTAAAAAAAGTCTGAATTTATATAACTAGGCTCATCAGTTTAAGAATGTACACAGCCCCCTTTGATGAACTTTTGGCATTCAGTCTTTTGCTCTTATAACCTACACAGAGGCCTGGTGCACGAAAATCGTGCACAGGTGGGTCCTTAGGTCTGGCCAGTGATCACGGCTGATTGGGGCCTTCTGGCTATGGCCGGGGCCCTCCTGCGAGCTGCTGGACAGGGGTAGGGAATGCAGGAAGTTGGATGGCCACAGGGAGGGCATAAACTGCAGGCATATTGACAATTAATACTCCCAGCATGAATATCTATCTTATTCTTAATTTGAATGCAGCAAATTCTGTAACCAGCATGCCACAGTTTCAATTCTGCATTTGTTCATATGATTAACATCTCAAAGGCTATAAACTTCATGAGGGCAGGGACCATGTCTGATTTTTTCTTACCACTGTAGCTCCAGTGCCTTACCCAGTGATTTAACATCTGGCAGGAACCCAGTAAATATTGATTTCATTAAATAAATAGTAAATAAATAATATAAATAGCTATAGAGCGCTCTGAGAAGCAAAACGTTGAATTGATTTCATTTTAAGCAAATTATAGCTTCCCAAGTATAATATATGTTCTTTAAAAATTATTCTAAGATTTCTATTAATTATTTAATAAATACAAAGCATGACAACAAATGCAGAAAAATAAAATCAAAGAAAAATGTTATCTAAAAGAAAATTTGATAAAATATAAACAACTACAGTTTATTAAGTGCCTTTATAATCTATGTGTTATGTTAACTATTGTTCACTACATTATTCATTTTAGCTGTACAACCTCTTTGAAAATCATATATACCATTATTATTCCTATTGCCAATGACCACCCTGAGTCTTAGAAGTTACTTTCCAAAAATCCCCTATTAAGCAACAAAACCAGGATTCAAACCCATGATGTCTAACTCTGCTCCTGGATTAACCTCTATGATATTTTTTCCCATTTTCTCATGCAGGACTATAAAATATGTAACAATATATGCTTGCCATTTGTTTGATTAAAATTTTAAGAAGTTTCATTTTTCCTGAAGAAGATAAAGTCTGGATATATATCCTAAGAAGCCTGAAACACCAATCAGAAAGAATATTTGCACCTGTATGTTCATAGCAGCATTATTTATAACAGCCAAGATCTGGAAACAGCCCAAGTACCCATCAGTAGATGAGTGAATAAAAAAGCTGTGGTACATTTACATGATGGAATACTATGCGATTATAAAATAAGAAGGAACTCTTACCTGTTGCAACAGCGTTGATGGACCTGGAGATTATTATGCTAAGTGAAATAAGCCAGACAGAGGAAAACAAATACCATATGATCTCATTTACATGTGGAATCTAATGAACAAAATAAACTGACAAACAAAATAGAACCAGAGGCATGGATACATGGAACAGACTGACAGGGCCAGAGGGGAGGAGTGTAGGAGGGACTGGATGAAAGAAGGTGAAGATATTAACCAAATAACATATATGCATAACTCAAGGACAGTGTGGTGATGGCCAGAAGGAAGAGGGGTGGGGCCTAAATGGAACTGTGTAAAGGGGGCAGGGAATGGGGACATTTATAGTAGTGTAAAAAAAAAAAGATGTATGATGTGCCATCAGCCATTAGGGTAATCAAGGTAATCATGATCTAGATGGGATATGTATTTTAAAAAATCAAATAACCTTACTATTGCACTATTGTAAAAATATGTGCAAAGAAACAGCTTGAAACAGAAAAAAAGGAAAAGTCTCAATGTTTCACTACTAGTATATTTATTTTAAAATTTCTCCTTTATCTCTGTTGTGATTAAAAAACACACACACACTTTTTGTGAATTCAATGTAAATTTCCTAACAATACGTCAGTTAATTGTTAAACTGAAATTATTATTGTGACTGGATATGAATGTTAGAGAGCTGACTTGATACTATACTTCAAAACCAAAAGTTTAACAGTCCGGGTTTGATACAGGACAACCATTTGGTTCATCCTCCTTTGAGGCTAACATACTGTAATCTTAATAGCAGAGTATGTTAGTAGAGTGCCAAAATACTGTACAAAACATACAAAACAATGGCTGCCACTGGAGTTTTTACAAAGAAACGTTTCAAGTCAATTTTGTTATTATCATTACTTGACAACATAGCATTACTTTGCTCTGAGTCTACTTACTACACACATCATTTAAGGTCAAGATATACTAACAAGCACAATTTAACAATGAACTTAGTGTGTCTGAAAATGCACACTATTATTCATTATTTCTGGATTTAGAGAATCTAGATTAAGTGGTAAATGCATTTTAGTTTTTCTAATTCCAAGGACTGTTTACATATGCTTGAATCTTCTGATCAGAGTTGTCACCTTTCGACACCTGGATACTTATCTAAGGCTATGGTCTTTGGAATCCTGTCTCAGTCTCAACACATTTTTTTATATCCACCATATGTAACGGATTAAAGTTACTATAATTCCTATGAGCACAAAGTGATGAAAATAAAGTTGTGTAAAGAACACAGAATATGCCTATGGCTTAACATTTTCCTGGAATATGAATGTACATCATACAAATTATTCATCATCTGATATCTTACTATTAATAGAGGCTTATCTCTAAAAAATAGAAAATGTTTCATTGTGCCAGTGGCCTTTCATGACTTTTTAAAAATATTCAGCCTTCTTTTCTTGGCTATCCAAACCCTAAGCCTCATTGATACAGTTATCAATTAACCACCATAACAAATAATAATAACTTTGCTTCCTTTTTCAAAACATAAGACGGGAAACCATAAATATACTAGAGGAATCAACAGGCAGCAAAATCTCAGACGTATGCCAAAGCAATTTCTTCACAGATACTGCTCCTAGGGCAATGGAAACTAAAGAGAAAATAAACAAATGGGACTACATCAAAATAAAAAGCCTTTGCACAGCAAAAGAAACCATTAACAAAACAACAAGAAAGCCCACTGCATGGGAGAACATATTTGCCAATGTTATCAACGATAATGGTTTAATCTCCAACATTTACAGGGAACTCATACAACTCAACAAAAGGAAGATAAACAACCCAATCAAAAAATGGGCAAAGGACTTAAATAGACACTTTTCAAAAGAAGATAGAAGGAAGGCCAAGAGACATATGAAAACATGCTCAAAGTCACTAATCATCTGAGAGATGCAAATAAAAACGACAATGCAGTATAATCTCACACCTGTCAGAATGGCTATCATCAACAAATCAACAAACAACAAGTGCTGGTGAGGATGCGGAGAAAAGGGAACCCTCATGCAGTGCTGGTGGGAATGCAGACTGGTGCAGCCACTGTGGAGAACAGTATGGAGTTTCCTCAAAAAACTAAAAATGGAACTCCCATTTGACCCAGGGTTCCCACTTCTAGGAATATATCCCAAGAAACTAGAAACACCAATCAGAAAGGATATATGCACCCCTATGTTCATAGCGACACAATTCACCACAGCTAAGATTTAGAAACAGCCTAAGGGCCCATCAGCAGATGAGTGGGTTAAAAAACTGTGGTACATCTACACAACGGAATACTAGGCTGTGGGGAAAAAGAAGGAGTTCTTACCATTTGCAACAGCATGGATGGAACTGGAGAGCATTATGCTAAATAAAATAAGCCAGTCAGGGAAACATAAATATCACCTGATCTCACTCATTTATGGAATATAATGAACAACATAAACTGATGAACAAAAACAGATCCAGAGACAGAGAAACATCAATCAGACCACAAACCTCAGAGGGAAGGTAGGGGAGGGTGGGGGTGAGGGGGAGAGATCAACCAAAGGACATGTATGCATGCATATAGGCCTAACGAATGGACACAGACAACAGGGGGTGAGGGCATGAGTGGAGGGGAGGGGGGGGTAATGGGGGGATAAGGACACATATGTAATACCTTAATCAATAAAGAAATTAAACAACAACAACAAAAACCCTCAAATCCTTTTTCTGAACATATAGGTGGGTAGCAGCCAAGAACCTTATATATTAAATTTGGGGTTTGCACTTTATATTTTTTTATTGATTTCAGAAGGGAGAGGGAGAGATAAAAACATCAATAATGAGAGAAAATCATTTATTGGCTGCCTCCTGCACACCCCCCACTGGAGATCCATCCAATTGAACCATGATCTCCTGGTTCATAGGTTAATGTGCAACCACTGGCCATACTGGCTGGGTTGTGGGTTTTTTTGTGTGTGTGTGTGTGTTTTTTTAATCATCTTTCCCACTGGAAATCCTACATGAGACACTCAAAGTCAAGATATCCTTCCTTTGAGTACACTCTATGCACACTTCTATTGCAACACAATGTTCCACTAGAGCAGTTGGCAGCCTGTCTCTGCTAGGCCATAAGTTTTTGGTAGGCCACCTCTAAAGGGCCACAATGATTCCCACCTCTGGCATGCCTAACTTTGTGAATCCTCACCCCAGAGTGTGTTTGACACTTCTAACAAAATAATACAGCAGAAGCAATTGAATGTCACTTCTGGTATTAGGTGATACAAAGATGATGGCTACCATCCAGATGATCTTTCTCTCTTGCTTTCTTGGCCTGAGAGAAACTAGTTGCCATGTTCTGAGCTGCCTTACAGAGAGGCCCATGTGGCAAGAAACTAAGGCAATGTAGTGGTCAACAGCCAGCAAGAAACTAGGCCTTACCAACAGCCACATGAGTGAGTTTGGAAAAGGTTAGGGTTTTAGGTGAGACTCTAGCCCCTTTTGGCAGCTTGACTGAAACTGTGAGTCACCTTGTGCTGGAGAAACCCAGCTAAGCTGTCCCAAGATTCCTTACTCACAAAAACTATGAGATGATAAATATTTGCTATTTTAAATTGCTAAGTTATAGGATACTTTCTTATTTAGTATTAGATAATATAAGCATGAGAATTTGTAAGTTTAGAGAACATGATTTATTTAACTTTGAATCATAGACACTTATTGTGGCTAAGAAGCTCAATATAGTATGTTTTGTTAAGTAAGTTAATACCATTTACTTTGACTTTAAAGCTCTACCAATATATTTGAAGCATTCAAACTTCAAAAATTCTGAAAAATAGTTGATAACTTTGTTCATTCAGAGTTAATATATTTTCTTCACAACAAAAAGTCTTCTAATCATGCATGTAAATGTATTACAAATCCACATTTAAATATGCATATCCAGTGACATATATGCAATTTACAAAGATAGAGTTAGGAGAGATGCTTGGAATGTTTTTCTCTAGCATGTTTTTCAATTCAGTTATATAGTGGCATAATATAAAGCATAAGTTTTATTTTAGGGTTTAAAAATAAAATTATTCTCATATAGGTGGTATCACGTCTACATATAAAAAGATGCCCTATTTCCCAAGGCATTAATTTGACTTCTTAAGCTGAAAAAAATATATATATATTTTTCCTAGAAAGAGAACCCCCACCAATTATCCTTTTATTATATTTTCATAATAACAAATATTGCCTCATGCAAGATTTCCCCATTAGTGTTTTATATTTAAGTGCACAGTCTGTTTAATCCTTCAACTTCATCATACTTCACTGATTAATCTTGTTTAAATACCATAAAAATCTATAATCATTGCTATAAAAACTTACACTGTCTTATTAAACTAGCTACTTTGCCACTGTCAAATGAAAGCAATAAAATTGGGCATAAATATAAAGAAAGCAAACATTTATACAACTAGGGGCCCGGTGCACAAAATTCATGCACTGGGGAGGGCTCCCTCAGCCCAGCCTGCCCCCTCTCACATACTGGAAGCCCTCAGGGGATGTCCTACTGATGGCGTAGGCGACCGGGCTGATCAGGGGAAGGCGCCCACCCATCACCCCACTGCTACAGACACTGCCAGTCACCGCAGCCACCAAGGTATTTTCATCAACACGGACTCCAGTCCCTTCACCATGAAAAAATGACAACTTTCTTTAGGCATTTTCAAGATGTGTCTTTCATAGGATATGACATTTCTTTCTTTATTTTTCTTTTTATCCTCACCTGAGGATATGTTTCCATTGATTTTTTTCCCCTTCCCTTCGATCCCAGGCTTGGCCCCTGCCCAAGCCTAAAGCCTCCTCCCCAGGCTTTAGGCTTGGGAAGGGGTTCCACCCCGGCACCTCCAATCATAGGCTTGGCCCTTCCCAAGCCTAATGCCTCCACCCCAGGCTTTAGGTTTGGGAAGGGATTCCCCCACCTGCACCTCTGATCACAGGCTCAGCCCCTTCCCAAGCCTAAAGCCTCCACCCCAGGCTTTAGGTTTGGGAAGGGGTTCCCCAACCTGCCCTTCCAATCACAGGCTCGGCCCCTTCCCAAGCCTAAAGCCTCTGCCTGATGGCCGGCTAGGAGTGACCTGGGTGCCGAGGATGTTCCCGGGACCCAATCTTTGTTGGGTTAATTTGCATCCTCACTCTGATTGGCTGTGGACGTAGCAGAGGTATGGTCAATTTACATGTTTCTCTATTATTAGGTAAGATTGCTAAATAGATTATCTTGGGCATATGAATGCCTTCAATTTAATTAAAATTTATATGATGAGCACCTAAACTATTTTTTTTATAAATATACTTTAACATTGAAACTGTGCCTCTGGCTATCTGGTATGGGTGCCTCTTCACTGAATAGTCCTTGATATAATACACATTTTGATACACACAGAAGGCTGTTCTTAAAATGTTCAAGAGTTTCATAATAAACAAAAAATGACTTCAGATTCAGTGAAGTCTAGACAGGTAAAATGTACCAGAATTTTATTGAATATAACTTAAATATCTTTATTTACCCTTAAATAATCATGATTGGTACACTAAAAGACATTGTGGGAAACTGAAAACCAAGATGGGAAAGAAAAAGACTTGAGACTTGGCACTAAGTAATATCAACTTGGTATTAATTGTTTTGTAATGGTTTCTTACAGTTGTTGCCGAAGTCTTTATTGATATCAGAAGAGCTTTAGTGCTTTTACTGAAAACCTTTCATTCCAATATTATCAATAGAGCTTTGAACACAAGGTACACCAGGAAAAAAGTCACATAACTAAAGGATTGAATAAGCCTCTTTGAAGTCCAGTGAAGGATATCTTCTTATAAATAAGAGCAATGGGGCTTGTTTACCACTATAATGACAGAATGCTTTAAAAATTGCCCAACACTGAATTGAGATGACTGGGTTGCTTGGCTTTTTACTCAGCAAAATTTTATATATACATATACATACATATATATATATATATATATATATATATATATATATATATATATATATATATATATATATATATATATATATATATCATGGTGGGACAAAGGTAGGTTTACAGATGTGAGCATACAGAATAACAGTTTATTTTATATTTATTAATTATTGCATTATTTTCCATATGATCAACTGTAAACCTACTTTTGTCCACCCTGTATGCTCATATCTCATTTTATTGTGCTTTATGGTGCTTCACAGATGTTGTGTTTTTTACAACTTGAAGGCAGGCCTTCCACCAGCAAAAAGATTACTACTCATTTTTTTTTATGATATTCACTCTTTTGAGGTGCTGTGGAACCAAACCCACAGTATTTTCGGGGTATGCCTGTATATATACACTTTTTTTTATTTTCCTCCCTCAGTTTATCACTGCATACTTTTTGCATCCATAAGGGAGATTAGTGTTCTCTGGGAAATGGAAATTGTTAATACACATCCATCAACAGAAAACAGAATGAACAGAGATAAACACAAAGAACACATTCCATTTTTCATCAGATTCAGAGAGAAAATGATCTACTTTTTATTCAATCAATGGAAGGCTAAAAATATCCCGGACTCACTATTCCTACTTGTTTCTAAACACAATTCATAAGTCTTCATTCATTAGACTAATGTGTTTATAAGGTAGTTGAAATGTCAAAGCTCTGCTGGATTTAGTATAAACTTAAATTCCATTACCTGGCAGGCATTAATTGCTTATGGAGCGTAGGGATTCTTCCCAAGGGTCTTATATGTTTCCTTTTGTCATTTTGCTAACTATTCTGTCTAGACGAACTTAAAGCCCTTAATCCACCATAGGGATCAATAAACTGCACAATAATTCAGTCCTAATAATTAGCTTTCACTTAAACACAAATGGTCATTTCATTGTGAACTGCAGTACAAAATGATAATGAAATAATTAAAAAGACAGATGAAAGAGTGACTTAATAGGGAAGAGGCCTTACTGTTCAATTAGAGGCATTACCATTCAACCTTTTTATTACTGCCACAACCTTTCAATTTTTTAAAAAAATAACACTTCAAGCTCTGCTCATTTAACCCATGGCAGTATCACTGTTATGTTCAGTCTTATGATGTGAGCCTATGCTACAGACTGCTGTGAAGCAGTTGTCTCCCTAAAATTATTAAAATGGTGAATATCTGATTCAAAGGTCTACAAATTATATATAAATCATAGTACTATATTGCCCCAATTTCTCACTTAAGGGATTTTCTTGAGCCTTCCCAATTTCTTTTTCAACAGGATTAGCACTATATAGTTCCTTTGAAACAGCCTCAAAATTGTGTAGAACAGTTTTAAGATACTGGATGTTCTAAAATAAATCGTAAGGCATCTTATTTCCTCCCCCAGAGAATTTCCTAGGATAGTCTACAGTACAAAAATTCTTCATATTTGCTGACCTGACAATTTTGCTATAAGTCCAAAAAAGGTACAAAACTTCATTAACCTTTTAATACATTCCCACAGATGTAGGGTGATAGATATGTTTGAATCTTTATGATCAAAGCACTAGCCTAATAGGCAAAATCTTTCACTTTACCTTTGCCATGCCCTGCTTTCATTTTAATTTCTACTCTATCCTCACATGGATATGGACAGGCTGTACTTTAGCTTTGCCGGTAGCTAGAGACATTCATAATCAATTTCAGCAAAACCTGCTACTGTTCTAGCTATTGGCACAGGACATCGGGCCCTTGGGCTTCCCCAGGCTCTTTGAAACTAAGGTAAAATTCTCCAGGAAAAGTCTCAGCTCATTAATCCTGATCAAATTTGGAAAGACATACCACAAAATGGACACCCCAGATGAGACATATCTGGATTTTTCCAAATACTAAGGGGAATATGTCCAAGTTAATGAATTCGCATCATGTCAATATTAAAAAGAAGTTTATGACCCTCGCTGTAACATAGACTCACAGTATCTGGCACAAAATAGGGGTAGGGATTCAGATATTTGACTAATCAACAAATAAAAGAAGTTTTTAAAATCTAAAGACATTCATTCATTTCACTTCTCTTATCTCTCTCATTACTGCATTGCTATTACACACGTCTACAATGTGCCACCAGTTATTCAAAAGTCCAAAACAACAACAACAGCAAAAACAATCTCAAGATTTTTCTAGAGTTTGACACAGCAGACTTACTTGGTAAGAACTTGACCTGAACCAACAATAGGAAGATACACACATGCTTACACAAACACTTTTCTCCATTTAGTATAGAGCACGAAATAATCCAACTCCGCTTCTCTGCTAATAACTGATTTCTTTCCATATTTCCCACCTCATTCAATGTCATTACTTAGCCACCCAAACTGTAATCTTCATAATTTTACTTTTTTTTCTTTTCAAATGATTACTCTCCACCTTCCACAACTGTTCTGATTCTATCAGTTCTGCCTTCTTTCTAGATACTCTAAATTTATTTTGTAAGTTCCTTCTGAATACCATTATGTCTCAGCCCTTAACTAACCCCTATGCCTCCATTTTCTCTTTGTCCATGCCTTCCTCCACACTGCAGACAGGGTCATAGTTCCAAAAATGCATTTGTGATCATGGGTAAGTTCAAGTTTTTAGCAAAATTTACAGATATTTTACAATCTGGCAGCATTTATCATTCTTGTTTTCTATCTTCTTATTCACTACACAGTTTATAGTCCACACTCCAACTACACCAGAATTTCCACAATTCCCTAAATGCAGGCCATAGTTTATATTATGGTTCACAATTATTCTCTCCCTTTCTTCCAATAAGGAGATTATAAACCCTGCTCATTTTCATATGGCCTCTAGGACTCTTGAGAGAGTAATATGTATCATACTAGAGGCCTGATGCACGAAATCTGTGCAAGAGTAGGCCTTCCTTCCCCTGGCTGCTGGCACCGGCTTCCCTCTGGTACCCGGGACCTGGGCTTCCCTCACAGCCCCAGCTTCATCCAGAAGGTCATCTGGAAGAACTTCCAGTCTAATTAGCATATTACACTTTTATTATTATAGACTAGAGGCCCAATGCATGAAATTCATGCAAGAGTAGGCCTTCCTTCCCCCAGCTGCTGGCACCAGCTTCCCTCCAGCACCTGGGACCCATGCTTCCCTCCTCCGGCCACCTGCAGGCACCTAGGACCCGGGCTGGCTTCTCTCCAGCCCTGGCTTCGTCAGGAAAAACATCTGGAATGATGTCCAGAAGGATGTCTGGTCTAATTAGAATATTACCCTTTTATTATTATAGATGAGTGAGTCTATTGATCACTACCTCATTGATTTTGAGCTTAACCATGTGACTGCCTTTAGTTAAGAGAATATGAAGATGTGACACATGCCACATCTGAACAGAAGCTAGAGTGTGATTGCATGGTGTGGATCACCTTCTTTCTGGTCCTTTTTGCATGAGAGTGGGAATGTCACATTGAGCTGCTCCTCTAACCTGGTTCCTGAACGAGAAAGCCTGAGAGCAGCGCTCCAAAGCAGCAGTCTCATCCATCCTTTCTGTTTGCTCTCATGAAGCTGCAGTTTCCTCTCTCTTCACTGGAAATATTTCTGTTAATACTTCAAGCACTACTGAAACTTCTTTGTGAGGTCTTCCCTCCAGTGGAAATTTATAGCTTTTCCAACCATTTCATAGCACCAATCACACTGTATTTTAATTATTTATTTTCATGTATGTTTCAATCTCTTTAACCAGAATGTGACTCTGAGGGCAGAAACTCATTTTTTATACACTATCTTCAGTGGCTAACAGTAATCCTAGCAAATGCTAAGGGTTCCACAATTTGTTGAATTAACAATACAGCATCTGATATGGAATGAAGAAATAAATGTTTACCACTAGCAGCTCCACTGGTTGGCACTCTTTCCATGGCCAGGTTTATATGTTGTGGGTGCATTAGCATGATTAAATGATTTATTTTGAAAACACTTACATAGCACTTACTATGTACTATGCATTATTATAAATTCTCTCTAAAGAAATAACATTTTAATCATCACAACGGCCCTTTATTATTATTATCCTTATTTTCAGTTGAACTAGCCAAGACACAGATTAGTTTGTCCAAGTTTTTCGGTGATAGAGCAAGCATTTAAACCTCAGCATTTTAAGGCCAGAGCCCATTGGTTCAAGCACAAGTCCAGCAATATTAATAAGTCAGGGCCTCAATTTCCTCATCTTTAAAGAGAACATGTAAAATCAGATACCGCCCATGTAAACATCTGTAATAACTAAAGACCAAAGTGAATTGTATTCCAGAAGCTAACGTTTCCAGTTTCTGTGATAATATTTGATTTAGTGGTAAGTTTGAGGTGACTTTGCCATTTTTCATAGGGCCATGCACCTTTGAGTGAGGTTGGATGGTGACCCCACCATCCCACAAGTCTGGCCAGTTTGTCTCTTTGGATTCACAGGCTTTCAAGAACTAAGAAAAGGGTTCAAGAAATTGCTTCTTTTTACTTGATGAGAAAAATTATACCACTAATTAATGAGTGTGAGGAATGTTATTCAATTTCTTGATGGAATAGAAAAGGTTAAATGGAAAATGATAAATCTAACAACATATGTGCTCTAAAAATTCACCTATTCACAGATGAATTCCATATTTGTGTGAAAATATCTCTGTATTCCTAAAATGAATTTAAGATGTGCTCATTTTAACATACGGTATTTTGAAATAAAGCTTAATTGTATTTTATATGTAACTAGAAGCCAGAACATTTGAAAAATTCCATGCATTAAAAGAAATGTAAGGTCGTGGAACTGAGACTATTACTGTTGCCTCCTAGGAAATTAAAAATGTAGTAAAGGAAAAAGAAGAAACACCTTAATATTAAATGAGTGCCATAAAGGAAACCGTAATCTGATTTACTTAAATGAGTGTGAATATCACTTTGGCTCACTGTACAAATGTGGTTTTAAGCACATAGTTGTGCATATTATAAAGGAAACTGTAGCAACATATATTTGAGGGGAAAAAAGCATTAACTTATTTAACTGATTAACAATATATGTATATAAAGAGCCAGGGTCCGTAACGTCCAAAACGAACAAAGGCTTGACCGAACGCCAGGTGGGGGGTGGGGGGCAGGGGGCGAGGCAGGCATGGCGAGGCCGTTAGCCTCTGGCCCAGGCCAGGCAGAGGCCTAACAACCTCACCGCTGCCTCGGCGGTTGACTCCAGCAGGACCTGGGCCCTCCCTCCTGTGCACCAGAGGCCCTTTTCCTGACACCATGTTCCCAGGATCTCTCAGACCCATTTGTATAAGTCAGGAAACACTGCGTGTGGTCATCCCACCCTGGGGACTCCCAGGGCTGACAGCAAGGGTGGGCTTCTGTGGGGTCCCCTCTGTTATGGGATCCAGGGTCGCTACATCCTAATGTTGACTCTGGCAGGACTTGGGACGGTCCTCTGCGTATCTGAGGTCCTGCTCCCTATACCAAAGCCCCTGAGTCTCTGAGACCCGGATGCAGAAATCACCTGTTGTTGTCATCCCGCCCTGGGTGGGGTGATTCTGTTCTAGGGTCCCGGGTCCCTCCCTTCTCCTTCAATGTTCCTAACCTTGAGCTCTGGCAGGTCCTGGGATCCTCCTTCTGTTGACCTAAGGCCGGACTCCTCAGATCAAGGCCTCACCGCCCTGAGTCCTCTGCAGGAAGTCAGTGTACATCACATCCGGTACCAAGCCCAGCAATTCCAAAGCCTGATGGCTGAGATGGATTCCATAGGGTCCTTTAGCCCTCCCTCTGATCCATACTTTGACAGGGCCTGGGCCTCTTGTCCTCTATGAACCTGAGTCTGCAATCCTCAGACCAAGGGTCTGACTACCCGAGTTCCTTGAGGAGGTGGGGCTGGGGGAAGTGCAGTTTTCAACATACAAATAGGAAGCCCAACTTCCGGAATTTAAATTCCTGCCTCATTCACCTTATACTGTTAAACCCCAAATCTAGATACTATACCTACTATGATCACCCCCAAGATTTTAAACAAAGCTAAGATAACCAGCTGAGCAACTCTATTCATTAAAAACAGCCTAAAGGCAATGATTTCAACCTGAAAACAGAAAGCTGGGGAGAGCCACATGGACAGTGGAAAAAGGGGGGTGAGATGGAAAATTTATCTGGTAGTAGCCAAGAAGTGAATGGTTTTCAAGGTGCATAAGAGCAACCTGTACTAGGGAAGCAGAATGATTCACATCTCCACAGAGACAGTAGCATTACCTTGAAAAGATTTTAGGTAAATCTTATGGAAACTAGCTAATAGTGAAGGATGAGAAAGAACAATGAACCACTGAAATGGGTGGCCTAGGGAAACATTTGGAGGAAGCATCATCTCCCTACCATGTGACCCATCAGGATTGAACATGGAGTCAATAAGTTTGAGAAGACTTAGGAGTGCTAAAGAAATGCCCCCTTTCTCTTACCAAAGCATCTCAGCCTCCTCACCCCTCCCCATGGAAGTGCCAGGATGGTGCTTTATGATGTCTAAGTTTCTCTCCCAGAGCTACCATTAGCTGGAGGAGAGGCTTCCTGATTAATTAAAGCCTAGGGGGTAAGACCCCTCACTGTCCTAGAGAAAAGCATATGTTCAGGAGGCCCGGGGTAGGGCCCTGGGAAATTTTGACATGGTGAAGATGACCAGGAAACCACAAACTCCTAGCACAGTTATGTAACAACCAACCCCATTCACCAAAAGAAGGTAAAAGAGGAAGAAGCCCCGTTAACCCAGGTCCAGTGTCAATGATGAAAGGACCACACCCAAACTTCTCCTCCTCATCTTTAGTGGCATATCCACAAGACTCCCTAGTCTTGCCTGGCAGATTCCATCCTCAACCCATACTTTTTCTCATGAAGACTTTTTCCCTTTCATCCCAGCCATTTCCGCACAAACCAATGTCCTTCTGCGCTCACTCTGTTGTCCTTCCAGGTACTAAAGACATCCATGGGGGTGAAAAGATGTCTTTAAGGGAGTTCAAGGAAAGGAGCCTTTCCAAAAATTCCTACTCCTTCAAGAAAACCTACGAAAGCTATAAAGCCAACAATATGTGGCCATTATCACAGGCCAAATGAGGAACTGAATAAAAATGATCCAGAAAAAGACCAAGACAATGTAGAAAAATTCACCACCTTGAGTGATAACTTGGGCAGCCAATAACTTCAAAGCAAGGCCAAAGACTTCAGAACTATCTCTGAAGTCTCTGAAGTCTGGCCCCCCAAGAAATGCTCACAATGTTGAAGCCAAATTTTATACCTACAGGGTACACCAATAGTGATGATTAAAATAAAATTGATAAGTGGTTCATTTCCAGTGTAACCATAATTTGCAGACAATTTTTATTAAATTTATTGGGATAACATCTATACTAATAAAAGAGTGATATGCTAATTAGACCAGTTGACCATCCAGATATCTTCCGGACAAAGCCATGGTGGCATCTCACCCCCCTTTTTCCACTGTCCATGTGGCTCTCCCCAACTTTCTGTTTTCAAGGTTGAAATCACTGCCAAGGCAGAGGTGGTTAGGGGCAATCAGGCCAGCAAGGGATAGCACTTGGGGGCAAACAGGCCAGCAGGGGAGGTCAGTTGGGGGTGATCAGGCTGGCAGAGGAGGGCAGTGGGGGGCGATCAGGCTGGCAGGCAGAGTGGTTAGGGGCGATCAGGCAGGAGGGTGAGCGGTTAGGAGCCAGTGGTCCCGGATTGCAAGAGGGATATCCAACTGCGGGATCGGGCCTAAACCAGCAGTCAGACATCCCCCAAGGGGTCCCAGATTGGAGAGAGTGCAGACCAGGCTGAGGGACCCCCCACACACACACACCCTGCATGAATTTTGTGCACTGGGCCTCTAGTAGTCTAATATTACTTAAAGAGTCATGTATTCAGTCTATTTTCTCTCCTACCAAGGTGTGAGCTGTCTCTCTTCATTTCACTACCCAGAAATTGTGTAGGCAATTAGAGGAACATGTTACCTATGAAAGCTAACTAGTTGAGTAAGTTAAATCAATGATCATTTACCCTTAGGACTCATAATTAGAGGGAGTTATTAAGTACAAGTTTTCAATACAAATTTCACACATTTTATTTTATATTATAAATTCACCTCACAGAATTTGAATCAAATTTATAACTCTTTTTATAAAGAGTAACTAATACTAAAAATATCTTTTAGATTTTACATTTTATCCAAAATTGAGATCTATTAGCAGTCATATTCAGTTTTATACCAATTTCTGGAAACATGTTTATTTACAATAAAACCATACAAATTCATATAAAAGCTATAAGTCTACTATAATGCATTTATTTTTTTCTTCCTTAATTCTTAGAGAAGATATATCAAATGAAATTACTTTGTTTTTATGTAAATCATCCCTTCTGTGTTACTCCCATAAATGATCCATAATTACTTATGCTGGAGAGGAAATGATCTTAACACAAATATAATTAACAATGGGAAGAATGGGTTGTTCTAAAAGAAACTTTCTCTGAAGGTCAATTGCTATCATTGGAATTTTCTGCTTTTTTGTCCAAGGGCTATTGGAAGACAGATTTTGTATTTCCCTGTCAGCTCATGTTTGACTTTTGCCATTTATATAAATACAATGTAAAAAGTCATAGAAGAGGTAATGGGTACTTCCAGCTTTTCTACTAACATAAGAAAGATGCAAGGGCTCTAATATTCCTAGTCATTGACATTTACAACTGTGGGTTTGTTTTTAATACAGGGCAGTGAGCAATGTACTTAAGGCCTTAGAAAATGCTTTATGGCATACACTAAAGGTGAATCACATTTTTACTAGATTTATTAGCTACAGGAACTGCAATCTCAAGAGGAAATTTAGCCAGCTTTAGCCCAAGTAGTGCTTCTTACAGTTATTTCCTCTTGAATTCTCAGCAGGACTAAGGCATTCCAAATGTTCTATTCAGGGATCCTGGTTTCTTTCCCCCAGCTGGTTTCTGCCACCTTGGGTCCTGACAGAGTACTCATTAACAAACTAATTGATTTTTATTAATTATCTGTGGTATAATCTTTTCACTGCCCCCCCACTAGTATCTAAGCTTATTAACTCCAAACACACACATGCATATACACACATATGCACACACATGCACACACACACAACATAATTAGTCCTAAAGAAAATTTGGAAAAAAAATTATCTGAAGTATATAGATTACTTGCACAAATCAAATGTTAAGAAAAGCAAAATATTCTATTTTTAAATGCTATTTCACAAAAATTATAAATATTGAGCTGAAAATATTCATTAAAATAAATATCCATTATATAGTTCAAATATTAGTTTAGATAGAAAAAACAGTTCTGTATTTACATTGTAATTATAAAACTATTTCAATGAAAACATAACTTAGTAAGAGCAAAGTCTCAGCAATGCAAGAGAACAGAAATTCTTCTGTACTGTCTTTCTGAAGGGTTGGATCTAGTTTTAATAAAGCTACGTCAACACAAAATGCATTATTAAAATGTTATTAAAGTAATAAAAAGAAAAATTGTGGAACTGTCAATCTAATAGCCTAAAAGGGAACTAATTGAAACATGAAGTTAGGGATAAAGGTTCCCATATCCAAGTCCCTGCTGTCCCTCTTTCTAGCTATGTGATTTGGGGCAAGTTCCTTTAGTTTTGGAAGCCTCCGATTCCTTTCTTGTAATCTATATATATAAAAGCTTAATATGCAAATTGTCCCTGTGGGAGTTCGACCGTGAGACCGCTCACTCTCTATGACATACACTGACCACCAGGGGGCAGTGTGGAATGAAGTAAGGCCCTTGCTGGCAGCTGGAAGTCAGGGAAGGGAGGCCCCAGCTGGCAGCCAGAAGGTCCCGATCGGCCCTGATCACTGCCCAGGCCTAGGGACCCTACCCATGCACAAATTTCGTGCACCAGGCCTCTAGTAGTGGAATAATAGTAGTATTACCTAGTTCATTGGGTTGTGCAATGAAGGAGGAAATGCTTAGTACCATTGCTAAACACATGATAAAGGCTTAGTAATTGATACATGTGCAAACATTACATTATCCTTTTTATTATTTAGTCCTGAATTTACTGATGTACAAACATCAAATTTGTAGTTTATTTTATATCACTTTTAAAAGAGACTATAAATTTCAAATTTTTATCCAATATTTTATGTTGGGTCTTTCACAGGATCCAATAAAGAGTTCATTATGTTAGGCCCTAAACCCACCCCACCACCAACCTCACAATGAAACACTTTCTCCATCATTCTTAACACCAAGGATAGCATTTGTATATCAGATTTCACTTCAAACCACCATTGGCATCAAATTAGTTTTTCTTGTAAATGTCTAGGCACTGTGTAATTCTTAGTATTTCCATGGCTTTACTCCAGTCTACATAAACTTCTTATGTTTGTACTATTAGCTTTCGAACCATTTATAAATAAGGTTCCAAAAAGAATTGTTTATATTTACTATATAGTATCTTCACTAAAATATATTTGTGGAATAATATGAGACACATAAATGGTACAGAATCCCACCAGTTATCTTCCTCCAATAGTTTACTGATGGTTATCATTTTTCCCCTCAGAACTAATATACTCTGAATCAAGATGGACCTCATATTTTAACTCAAGAATTTAGTTCTTTATCTAAAAACATCATTTACTGCTAAAATACCCTATGCTTTGCTTTATTACCCTCTCACCAGAATTAATATCAGAAATATGGTCTTGGTTAAGAAATAGCTTTCAAAATTTTTTTTTCATATTTATTAATTCATTCAACGAACATGCTGAACAACTTTGATTCATCAGACAATATACTAAGCAAAACACTAAAAACAGAAGCAAGATGTACTAGTCCCTCATCAGAAAAAGAGGGTCAATGGGAACTATCATAGAGTCACAGAGGATTAAATGACATCATCCATTAATTTAGCAAAGTACAACTCTTCAAAACTGGACAAAAAATACTGTAAAAACAGGGAGAATCTAGTGATAAACATTCATTGATACTGCTATAGGAATAGTCTCATTGTTTGTAAAAGCATGTTGAAATATATTATGGTGACAGAGAATGTCATTCCAAGTTTTGTAAGACTACCTTCAAAGGTATAAATGCATTTTAAAAATCAAGAGTATTTGGAAAATGGTGAAAACTTATTTGCCTGGGAAGAAAATTCATATAATGGGAAGGAGGAAGAGTAGCTGACCAGTAAAATATGGTCAACTTATAATTGCATGTGTAGGCCATAAAAGTTTGTTTTATATTTTTGTGGGTCAGTATCTGATGGTCCTCTTCTAGAAATGCATATATATTCATGATTTGTCATTTATTCTCATGGAGTTTTATGGACACCTGAAAGCCCTTCAGTGTCCCAGATTATGAGTTTCTGCTTAGGCAATAAAGCCCAGAAGAGATTTTTAATCAGTGGAGTAAAATGATTATATTGCTTCTTTGGAAAAATACTCAAATTTCAATGTAAAGGAAGGAGAATAGACAAGGGAAGATTTTGCTGGCAAGAGTAAGGAGGTGATTGAAGTAGCCCAGATTAGCAAAAGTAGGCAAATTAGGAAAATGTCCTTATTGTTCTAAAGTACCTTAAGTCACTTTTACAGACAGTGTTACCAGTTAACATGCATGTCTCCTTTACTAAATTGCCAAGGTCTTCTATTCCAGACAAGGAGTAATTTCTCCATATAGAATACTTTAATGAGGTTTAGGGCATCACCAATGAATGAGAAGAATCAGTTATTGGGGACATTTCTTTAGTAGAAGCAATAGAATTTGGCAAGTGGTGAAATAGAGAGAGTGAAGGAGGAGTAGCCAAGATTTATCTGAATGTTTCTAGCTTAAGAGACCAAGAAAACAGGAATGAGGATTAAATTTTGTCAGGTAATATAAATTTTATTTTTCAAATGCAGAGTGCACACCCGTTCTGGTGGCAATACAGATAATGTGTTCAGGAGAAAAGGTATACAAGAGAAATAGAATCTGGCATTACTAGCAAATAGAAACAGCTAATATACTGGCAATGCATGATATTTTGCAGGGAGATCACACACAACAAGGAGAAAAGCACAGAAATTATCAATATTTAAACAGCAGATAAGAGAAAAGGAATCAGAAAAAGAAGAGTGAGAAAGGGTGGTCAGGGTAAAAGAAGCAAGAGAAAATAACCAGAAGCCAAAGAAAGTGATAATTCCAAGAAGTAATGGGAGGAGGTTTTGGCTACAGAGAAGTTAGGTAAGATACAACCTGGAAATGATTGCCAAGTTGGAGATGTGTGCCATTCCATGAGAGCACTTTAGAAGAAAATGCATAAGCCTAACAGTGGAGTGCTTAAATGTCATTTTATAGTGGGAAAGAACATCAGAGAATATACAGAACTTTTTCCAATCAATTTTCACTGATGGTAAATGATGACTTTGAATAGTGGTTTTTTGACAAGACGGTAGGGCTAAGAAATTGTGGTTTCTGAACTATTTCCTAAATGATCTGTTTGGATACTTAGATAAAGGCCTAAAGACATAGGAAATACTAAACATTTTTTAAAAACCAACAATTCTGAAGTCAGTGGAACATGGGGAATCCAGTGTGTAGCACCTTACTGAGAATGAAAAAGATAGGTACCGATGGAAGAAAATGTCTACTCTTAATCATTAAGTACATGTTAAAATGTACATGTTTATATTTCTGCATAGAAATATGGAGTTTTGTGATATCTGCATTTATTTTCCTTGATCCATATTAGATAACAAATACCATGAAAATGGACAAGAATACATCCATTTCAACTTCTTAGTTATCCCAACAAGTAAATAACAAATTTCAACAAGATAGAAATAAGTAAAGGTTTTTCTGTCATTGTTTGTGTGTTTATTTTACATATCATATGAAGTCTCATTTCTAGATTCATTTTAGAATTTTTCCATCTAACTAAGAATAGACTCTTCATGTTATCCTCTTCCTGACCCAAGTCCAACAAAGTGATCTTTATGTCCACACCTAGAAAGTAAAGCTTTCCTTCTCTCCTCTTTGATAAATGGTCTATTTCCTCAGTAATCTGATTTCTACTTGTCAGGAAGAAAAACGGAATAATTTTTACTAACAGATTACAGATTGATTATAATTTAATACAGTACAGATAACAGTAGGAAGCAGTGCTTTAACTCAAAGTGTTTATTGATGAAATTGTAGCAGTGTGGGCATATTGGGAATAACACACAATTAGTCCCTATATTTCCCAAACAACATACAGGGAAATGTCTACTCTGCTAATATAGAAAGTTGGATCTGAACGCAATTACATTTTAATTTAAATCTTTAAAACAACTTATCAAGGTACTTTTGTATTAGGCTATAAATATTAATAATTTCTTTATGTAAAAAAAATAAAGTCTAAAAATTGGTAATACATGTGCAGCAGGAAATGTGTATAATAAATCCTATGTAATAAAAGGATAATATGAAAATTGACCCTAATGGCAGAACGACCAGAAAAACCGCTCGACCAGTCACACTATGAGGTGCACTGACCACCTCTCGGTCCCTCCCCCTGGCCAGCAGGCTCCAATCGCCAGATGGCGAACAGGGAACTGGGGGTGGGTGGCAAGGGATGCAGGCAGCACCCGGCCAAGGCCCCCACCCCACCAGTTGCCCCACACACATGTTTCTAACTCTCCCCCTCTCCCTTCCTCTCTGTAAAAAATCAATAAAATATAATAATAATAAAAAAAGAACTGCCTGGGAACTCCTTGACATCTAACTGTAGGACACTTGTCTGCACCCAGCCATCCAAAGAGTGGATTCATGGTCCTACACAGCCAATCTTCCCACTAAAGATTCCCAAGATATAATTTTAGGCAACCAGGATGCCTAAGCCTATCCCAATTATCAGAGACATCATAGTTTTAGCACAATCTTAGGCACATTGCAATTGCCCACTGCTTTTTTAAAAAATATTTTTCAAAAAGAAAAATCCTTGGCCCTGGCCGGTTTGGCTCAGTGGATAGAGCGTTGCAATGCCTGTGGATTGGAGAGTCCCAGGTTCGATTCCGGTCAAGGGCACATGCCTGGGTTACGGGCTTGGTCCAACATGCAGGAGGCAGCCAATCAATGGTTCCCTCTCATCATTGATGTTTCTATCTCTCTCTTCCTCTCCTTTCTTCTCTGAAATCAATAAAATATATTTTTTAAAAAAGAAAAAGAAAAATGCTTGCTCAGAAATAATTCCAGTGAAGAAATGTCATTTTGAAATCAATAGTTATGTAGATATTCTATACTTATAAGAGAGAAATATGGTAATTGACCGTCACTCCACAACACCCACAGCCAATAAGAAGGGAATATGCAAATTAGTGGAACAAAGATGGCAGCAGCCATGGAGCCAGCCAGAGCAGGCAGGAGGCTTGGGGCACCACCTGGGCTGGCTGCCAAGGGAGGGGCCTGAAAACGGCCCTCAGCCCCTCACCCAGGCTGGCCACACTCCCATGGGGTGAGGGTCCCTGCTGGGGGGATACCCAGCCTGAACACAGCCCTCAGCCCCTCACCCAGGCTGGCCAGGCACCTCAGTGGGGACCCCCACCCTGAAGGGGGTGTGGCCAGCCTGAAAACAGCCTTCAGCCCCTCACCCAGCCTGGCCACGCTCCCCCAGCAGAGACCCTCACCCCATGGGGGTGTGGCTGACCTGCAAACTGCCTGAGCCCCTTGCCCAGGCCAGCACCGTCCCCAGTGGGGACCCCTACCCCAATGGGGGCATGGCTGGCCTGCAAACCACCACAGGCCCCTTGCTCAGGCCATCCTTCCCCCCAAGGGAATCCCCGCCCTGATCCGGGACACCCTTTAGGGCAAACCAGCTGGCCCCCACCCATGCACGAGGCCTCTATCTATACTAATAAAAGGGTAGTATGCTAATTAGACTGGGAGACCTTTCAGGAGACCTTCCAGACGTTCTTCTGGACAAAGCCATGATGGCGGGGCTGAGGTAGAGGTGGTTATGGGCCAAGAGGGGAGGGCAGTTGTGGGTGATCAGGCCAGGATGGGACAGCAGTTGTGGGTGATCAGGCCGGTGGGGGGTGGGGCATTGGGGGTGATCAGGCCAGCAGGGGGTGCAGTTGGGGGTGAGCAGGCTGGCAGTGGGGGCCAGTTGAGGGCAAGCAGGCCATCAGTGGGGGTCAGTTGGGGGTGATCAGGCTGGTGGAAGGGCAGTTGGGGGTGAGCAGGCTGGCAGAGGGGGCAATTGGGGGTGAGGTGGCTGGTTGGGGGGGCAGTTGGGGGCAAGCAGGCTGGCAGGTGGGGCAGTTGGGGATGATCAGGCTGGCAGGTGGGGCAGTTGGAGGTGATCAGGCTGGCGGGCAGGGGGCAGTTGGGGGCGAGCAGGCCAGCAGGCAGAGTGGTAAGGGGCAACAGGCAGGCAGGCAGGTGAACGGTTAGGAGCCAGCAGTCCTGGATTGCGAGAGCTATGTCCAACAGATGGTTAGTTGGACATCCTCTGAGGGGTCCCAGATTGGAAAGGGTGCAGACCAGGCTCAGGGACAACCCCTCCCCCATGCACGAATTTTGTGCACCAGGCCACTAGTGTAAACATAATATAAATGCACATATCCACACATATTATACAACAGGTAGTCTATATTATAAAAACACACATTTGTATGTAAATACATAACAAAAAATAAAATACACTTTCATTCAGAAGAAAATATTCATTAAATACCAGCTTTATTTCTCTCTTTACTAGAAGATAAGTCATGTCTAACATCCTTGTCATGGTATATGGCAAGGCTGTTAGACATGGTAACATAAATAGGAATGAGAGACAAAATAGAATATAAAAGAGTAGCCATGGAGAAATGAGTGCATAGTAAAACATTTGTTTTTATGTTTTATTTTATTCAAAAATTTGCTCAACATATATTTATTAATCACTTATTATTGACATTAATGCTTATATTTTAAAATGTGAAAGTTAAATTTCTATAATTGAGAAAAACTATTCTTACTAGATTTGTAGAGCAATTACAAGAAAAAAAAAATGCTCTGAAAAAGGCAACTCTTAATAAATTGAAAATATTTAACATAATTTCTAGAGTTATTTATTCAATGGTAAGAGAATGAGAAGTTTAAGTATAAAGTATATTTATAGAGAACTAAACAGTAGGAGTATTTTAGACACAATGTTATAAGGGAAAATGTAGTGGGAATCCCAAAACTTCACTAAAAAGTGTGAACTATTTTAATTTTGCTAGATGCATAATTTAATATAGGCTGAAATATTTGAAGATCTCCTTCTTAAAGTACTAGCTTATATATGATTAGGTTGATGTCTGTGTTCTATTTACAACATATATACATATGGTTTTCCTGATAATATCAAACTATTGTTAAGATCATAGTCTCCTCATTTAAAGAATATCTGCAAAAACTATTTGCCAAGAAGACAGTTTTAAAGGTGTAATACTTGTAAAAAATGTTATTTTACATATGGATGCTTGGAAAGTCATTATTTTTGCAAGCTCTAATTCTCAGACTTAAGTTTTTAGGGTGTACTACTGATCAAGATTTGTATGATGAGATACATTTCTGTAGCTCTGTATTTATGACAAGGTAATTTCTAGACATGGACTAGCATTCAGAGCATCTTTATAGACAAGCTAAAATAAAAGCTGACTGGCTTTTTCTTTATAATAGGCTTTATAATAACCATTTTAGTTCATGATGGAAGAGAAAGAATATCAAGTCTGATGCATTGACTCACAAAAGTGAATGTGACCTGTTACATATGGACAGTGTACAGGGGACAGAGCAGGATATGGAGATATCTGGGAATGTGTTTTGGGAGAGGAAGAAAGCATGCAAGGGCACATAAGAGAAGAAATAATCTTATTATGGTAGATTAATAAAATAGCACCTTAATATGCTAAACAGAAGTGTACCTTTATTTACCAAATTCTGATAATGATCTTGATATGCATTTGATAGCAATTCTGCTAAGAAAATGCCTCCAATATCAAGAGGCAAATCATTGTTATAAGGGCTCTGTGTAGACTGTAGAGGATTGATTGTAGAGGTTTGAGCCACCATCCCTCTTACTTTGAGACTACTGGAATGACCCTGATGTTTTAAAAGTATACATAAATTTTCAATTTGTTCTTATCAGATAAGAAATACATTGCCCTTAAACTGAAATAAATCCCTTGAGAATACTGTCAGTAGCCTTCTTCAAAAATTATGTAGCTAAACCTCACCTTAATAAGGATTTGGCCAGGGATAGATCTGCCTTATATATAAATCAAATAAGCAAATAGATTATTAGTTCTATTTAGCTCCTGACTTCTGGTAATATCAAAAGAATTTGGTGTTGCTTATTATTTTTGTTTTAGTATATGTTTATACATAAACACACACACACACACACACACACACACACACACACACTACAATGTCTATAATCTCCTTTAATTAGTGTATTTTCTTCCAAACACCACAGTTCAAAAAGTAACAAGATATACATGTTAGAATCATTTATCTTCTTAAACTTTTGGTAATTGTGTTAGAGAACTATATTATTAAATCTTCACATTTTTTCAAAGTAACTTTTTCCTATCACATACAAGTATATTTAGCTCTATTCATTAAATGTAATATTTTTGGAGGCATTTATACATTTGAATTTTTAATCAGTTAAAAATAAGTGTGTAAGAATAAAATATTCTTTATGAAATTCTCTGCAGTTAAGAAATCAGTTACCTCAAATGAAATCAAAGAAAAAATAAATAAGACACCTGTCTTTGAAGAACATGTTTTAGAAATTTTAATAACATTTTAAATGTTTTAAAGAATCTGATATTTCCTAGTGATTATTTTACCAAACAACTTAAATATATTAAAATAGAATAGTTACTATTTCTTAAAATGAAATAAAATAGGCGACATAAGAAAGTTGAAAAAGTCTTATTTAACAAAATAATGGCTGAAAATAGTACAACCTAAAGAAGAGGAGGAAAGGAAAGAAAATTAAATGTCTCTTAGGAAATATCCTGGTCAAGTAGATTATATCTTATTTTATAGTACAAGCCAGGCTGAAATTTCATAATGAAATGACCCTGACCTGAAGCCTCCTTTGTAAATGACTAGTGCCTTAATTATTTGCATCTGTGAACTCAAATGAACATACTTAAGGATATATCAATATGCTCATAAATCATCTGCAGGCGATAAGTAGTCCAACATAGATAATTAGAGAATTTACGGAAGGCTTACTCCCTCTGTTTATCTGCTTATGACATTTGTGGTACAGCCCTAACAGCAGGATAATTACTAGATTTATTCATCAAACAAAATCACGCCTTCTGGGAATGCACAGTGACTCTGGTTTTAGGACTAATAAAGACATTTTTCACCAAAACTCAAGTACTAATTTGCTCAATAACTAGCTGCAATAAGCTTTTATGGAAGCACTCAAAGAAAAGGCTTGGCACCAGAGGGCAGATAATTAAAGGTGCAGTATCCCTATACAAAAGGATCCGAACAATTCCCTGACCATATTAAAATTTAATTGTTGAATGTTAATTGAAAAAAAAAAAGTATAATTCGCTCCTGTTCTCTGCTTTTCAGTATTCTCCTCAGTCAAAAGCATACCTGCATGTCTAAGTTAACAACAAAAAGCTAAAATAAAGTGCTTTTAACACTTGTCATAGAACACCCCAGTATTAAGTAAACAAAAAATAAGAGTTTTCCCACAATAGTTATCCTACATAAAGAATATATTTGCTTTGAATTTCTTCTCCTTCCACCCCATGTCTCTCTCCTTCCATCCCTCTCCCACAAATAGAAGAGTTATGGTCACTTAACTTGTTGTGTGTTTTTTGTTGTTGTTGTTGTTGTTGTTAAAAGTTTCAACAACTTTGTAAGTGAAGATAGTTCAGTATATTTTAGTGATTTAAAAACATAAGTATTCCCTGACTGCATTTTTAACTTCCTAAGTTTTTCAAAGTCTGGTGTTTATTAGGATTTGTTCATTATGATTTCTCTTCTGTATTCACTAAAGGGAGCCACTTCAAAAAGCATTCTTAACCTAACTGATTGAGCATTATTAATTAGGTAAAGTGACCACAGCCCAATTTGCTTTTCCTCATGGTATATTTTTTCTCAAAGAGTTATTGTAACCTCAGTTAAACTGTAAATGTTTATATCACCATTCTGCTAAAAGAAATAGAATTATAAAGTCTTATTTGTTCAGTGTTTCCACATGGGACAGCTAGGGTGTCCTCCAGAAGCTAAGCTCCTACTAGACCAAAATCAGGAATCCCCAGGCCTTTGGGCTCCCTGTCTGCTGCAGAGGAATGATGAACTACACAAAATGCAGACTTTTAAACTCATATTTAATTGTTTAATGTCATGGCTCTTGGTAGAGCATTGTTGCTTGAAAAATAAATTGGGTAATTCAATTAAATGGCTACAGAAGATACATCATATCAGATGTAGAAAGGCACTAACCCCAGCTTGAACTTGACGTCCCCCATCGCTTCACTTATTTGACAAATGGATTCTTGAAAATAATTGAAACACATGGCTGCCAGCATAGGTCAATAATACTTTTTTGCCATTCAGCCTCTTAACAGCTTCCATTTTTTTCCTGCACTGTGCCATTCAGGGCAAAGATTGCATTTTCCTGGTAAATCATGCAAGCATTATTACTAAAATGGGACTAAATGCAATGAAAATGGACTACATAAAAGTAATGGCACTTAAGTAAAAGGAAGACCATCTACTAGGGCAAACACTAAATGTCAGAGTTAAATACTATATGACATTACTTCCATTACAAGCTCATATTATGCACATAAGAAAGCAAACTAACTACAGCTGCATACTACATTTTCATATTGTTAACTTAACCAATGTTTTCAAGACACCACTGTTAATCCAGATTTAAAGCAGAGCTACATATCTCCTATTTCAAGTTTTGTTTTTCTCGATCTCTAGGTATAATATTACATTTAGGAAAAAACAGAATCACTGCCTAAATTTTCAGTTGAACTTAAATAATAGATTTAAAGATTGGTACTTGGTCTATTTAAAAACACTGGGGGTAAAATTATAAAGAAATTTAAGGAAGTGTGATGTTCAGATAAAAAGGTTTGGATGGCGAGAAAAAAACAAAACGTGTTTTAACCAAGAATATACAGATTGAGAGGTATATTGAAAATATCATAATTTCTTCTTAAACATTAGCTTTATGGTGTTAGTGTACTATAAATGGCTAAGAGAGAACTAGTAGATAAAGCAGATATAAAGATCCAAATAGAAACAGACCTTTATTGTTTTCCATTTGGAACAAGAGACTACCAATACCTTAGTGTTTTTAGTTTAGTTTAGTTTAGTGTGGGTTTTGATCATTAAAGATGTCCCAGTTTCTTAATGTTCAAACTTTCAACATTTCACAATTAGGTAATACTACTTAGAGATAAGAATTCAAAATGCCTAGGATTGACTCTTGCCTCTATCCCTCTGCTATGAGCAAATTACTTAACCTCTTTATGCCTCAGTTTTCACACCTGTAAAATAAAGATAAAGATAGTTCTCACCCTCCTGAGTTTCTTAAGAGGATTTAGAAAGAGCTTAATGTATTGCCTAACAATAAAGGCTCAATAACTGTCTCCAGGCATTGTAAATAGAAAAGTATGAATCCATCATTAGGTGCTTTTATGTTCTTAAATGAACACATGGTATTTTAACACTGGAATCCCACATATATTCTCAGATCATGGTTTGGTTTTGTTTTTCACCCTTTTTGAATCATAAGCTCTTTTAACTTTCATCCTATTGATCAAACTGTCTTTCCTTTTGAAATGATAACTCCTTAAGGTTACACTGAAAATATCAACAGTCATTGATATCAAACTTCAGATGAAACTATTTAGGAGCTAGCTGTGCCACTTCAGGTTCCCAAAGTTTATTAGAGGACTCTTCTCTTCAGCCATGGTAAGTCAGTCCTGGGAAAACAAGCTTCCTAGGCTGCTTCAAGGAAGTGATTATGGTCCACAAAGTGCTCCACATCTTTGTAATGTCATTTGTTACACATTTTCTTTTGAAGCAGACCACAACCCACCCATACCTCCATTATTCCACCCCCAAACAGCCATTCCTTGAGTCTTTTACTGGAGCTAAACAGGTGTGTGTTGGGGGGGGGGGGAGGGGGGGTTGTGGGAGACATTTCAATCAGCATTACTGTTTTCCCTGGCTTATTTTCTACAAAGATTTTGGTTATTAAATAAAATGATTCAGTAAAGAAAAGTTTAACAGATCTGTGAAAATGCATTTCAAAATTTAGGTTTGTTTTGGGCTTTCAGTGAGCTAACTAGGTTTAAAAATGACATTGTAAACCCCAAAACACTGGGGTGGGTAGAAAATAGTAATCTTATTTGTCAGAACTATTCTTCAAGCAATACAAAGAAAAAATGTAAAATAACTAAAACTGCAGAGACAAAGGATAAATCACAGATCACAGACACAATTACATGATTCAAGCATCAGGATGATATTCTTGATACACTATGCAAATCAATAAAAAAACTAAGATTCACAGACTCATATCTACTACTTGAGAGTGTTCAATAAAACTAATTTAAAGTTATTAAAATTAATAAAATCCTGATACATTCATCTTCATACATAAAATGTAGTAATTGGAGATTTTTAGTCTTGCATTGAATGATTAGTATTCTCTGCCTATTATGATGTAATTTTATTTTACATATTCTCTGGGTAAAATACTCATTCTCCAAATGTGAAAATCAAGGGTCATAATGCAAGGACATTTGTGTGCACACTTGCAGAAATATATTTAATTCTAGAATGATATTCATAAAAATATGCATTTTTAAGAATATATTTATTTTTAAAAAGAACTCTAATGGCAAAATTTGCTGTCCCAGGAGCTTTATCTAGGCAGGGTATTTCAAAATTCTTAAGGTTTACTTTTTTCAATTAAGGATTATGGAAACAATCCTGGTAAGCCTAAAGGGTTTTGAATTCTGCTTGTAGAACATTAAGCAAACATGGATATCTCCAGATTCACAAAGCTCCAATAAAACCATGTGTATATAATTAGATCAATCAACAGGAACCATTATTAGATATGTCTGAAAAAGTCTTATAAGAGGCAGCAATGTAGAAAGCATTAATTCTATCCACATAAGACCTAATTCACTCAGTACACCAACATCACCTAAATCTATAATGGTATTATTAAGTCTATTAATGGCATGTAAGAAAAATATTTTTTAAATCAAGAAAAAAAACACAGGCAAATATAATGTCTCAATTTTATTGTATTGTCAGACAGGAGAAGTGACAGTTTTACAAGTTAAATCATGTTTTCCAATGAAATCTTTCTTTTCTAAACAAAATACCAAATGTTATCATTGCTACTTGGGAAAACAAAAACAAAGACCTTAAACCAAGAGGACGAGTTGGTCTGGAAAGAAGCTTTTACTTATAATAAGACAAAGTAAAAGAAAAGGCTAACTACATTAACAAACCAAAAGCTATTAGCTCTATTCTAAATTTTCTTGTGCCTCTTGTGACTTCTACATCCTAGGGTATAATGAAACAATTGCAATAATGCTTCGTATTGTTTCTCCCAAAATATTACATTTGTGAGCTTTCATGAAGGTAAATTGCAGAGTAAACAGCACCTTATAATAGCAAAAGACTTACTCCGAATCCAAAAGTTCAATAATTTAAGTATGCACCTGTATTGCTTTTCTAGGACTGCTATAACAAATACCATAGACTGGGTGGCTTGAATAACAAAAAGTTATTTACTCACAGTTTTAGAGGTTAGAAATCCGCGTTCGAGGTGTCTGCAGGTTTGGTTTCTCCTAAGGCCTCTCCGTGGCTCATAGGTGGCCACTTTCTGCTGCGTCCGCACGTGGCCTTCCCTCAGTACAAACACGCATGTCTGTTTCCTAACCTCCTCTTCTTATAAGAAAGCCAGTCATGTTGAATTAGGGCCTACCCATGTGATGTCATTTTACCTTAATAACCTCTTTAAAAAGGTGTTATCTCCAAATGCATAGTCACATTATGAGGTACTTGGGGGTTATTCAACACATTGAATTTGGTGAGACTCAGCTCATAAGAAAACCTTCACAATTTCATTATCCATTTTTCAAATGACATTTCTAATTTGAGTCCAGTTAAAAACATTTGCACTGATTATTGTGGTTAATCTCACAAACATGTGACAGTGATTGTCAAACTGTGGTGTGTGTCAGAATCACCTGAAGATCTTGTTAAAACACAGATTCTGGCACTTGCCAGTTTGGCTCAGTGATTAGAGCATCAGCCCGGGGACTGAAGGGTTGCATGTTTGATTCTGGTCAAGGGCAAGTACCTCAGTTGCAGGCTGGATCCCCAGCCCATGTGGGAAGCAACCAATTGATGTGTCTTTCTCACATTGCTATTTCTCTCTCTATCTCTCCCCCTCCCTTCCACTCTTTCTAAAAATCAATGGGAAAAATATCCTCAGATTAACAAACAAACAAAAACATACACAGATTATAAACCCCAGTCCCAGAGTTTCTAATTCAGTGGATCTGGGGTGAGGCCTAACAATTTGCATTTTGGACAAGTTCCCAGGTGGTGCTGCTAGTCAGGGGACTACATTTTGAGAACCAGTGATCTACTACAAACTTTCCAAAACTATTTTCATAGCATTAGTGTTCCCTGAAATGCTAACAGGAATTTTTACAGAAAAACCAACAGTAAAATTCTTTTGGGCTATGCAACATCTGGAAGTATCCTCTTAGAGATTTTGACATATTATTGGCATATTAATAACAGACATATTTAATATATTAAATTTTCCTAGAGTATCTACAAAAATAGAAAATAATTTAACTTTTAATTTTCTAAACTTAGTTGACTATGTAACAGTTTTACAAGTAACAACATACCATATCTATCTTTGGAAAAATTGGCTTAGCATCTTAAATTGTCTCACATCAAAACTATGTTTTCAAAGCCGTGTCCCATGGAATACCAACAGCAATTTTATTAAAGTGCTAATGGGTACATCAGAGATGGAGGGAGAAAAAAAAAACTTCCATAGTTTGGAAAATTCTTTAGCAAAAAAAGGCTTACTGTTTTATTTTATTTGATTCTGAGTTCAACAAACTCACTTGAACAGGAATATATTTTGTAATTCACAGCCTATGGTTTATGTGTACTGAATATGAGCTTTAATAATCAGCTTACTGAACTATAAACAAAAATTACTCTTTAGACATTACACCTTTATGCACATTTCCATAATTAATACTGAAAAGTCATTTTTGAAAAGACTAGAAATATAAACATATATACACACACATACACACACAATAACACTACCATCATTTCCTAATTGTGTTTGAGACCCACAAATTTGTGATCAGTAAATTAAAAATGTAGATCAGTGTGGTACGGAACAGTTCTTGTATTGCCATATGGATAAAACAACAACTAGGAAATGCATTCAGAATGTAATTGCATACCAAATCCAGGCCATTTTAATTTTAAATTTTTTACAAATATGTATGTTCTCATGCTCTTTTTTCTACACAGGCAATATTTCTCAAATTCTAAAGTAGAAAGTATTAAAGGAGGAATAAATAAATACAAGTAATTGAATAACAATTATGTTTTAGGAAATATGTTAGTTATTTTACACTAGAGGCCTGGTGCATAGATTCATGCACCAGTGGGGTCTCTCGGCCTGGCCTGCGGGGATCAGGCCAAAACTGGCTCTCTGACACCCCCTGAGGGGTCCTGGATTGAAAGAGGGTGCAGGCCAGGCCAAGGGATTCATGCACCAGTCCTCTAGTATGCATATAAGATCTTTGGTCAATCTCTTCCCGCCCTCTCCCCTCCCCTTCCCTCTCAGATTCATCAGTCTGTTCCATGTTTCCATGCCTGTGGTTTCTGCTCCTGCATTGAGTGTCTGCCCCCTGGTGGTCAGTGCACATCATAGCTACCGGCCGGTCGGTCAGTTGGCTGGTCGCTTAGGCTTTTATATACATAGATAGTTTATCTCAATTGATACCCTCATTAGTCTTAGATGTGGGTATTGATTGTTGTTTTCATTTTATAGCAGAAAGAACTAAATCTCATAAATTCAACTTAGTTGAACTAGGATCAAGGTATGATAAAAAAATATTGTCCCCAAATCGAGCATCTGAATAATTACAACATATGAAAAATCTTAAACCATATTTAAACTCAGAATGGGAAGGCAGAAGAAATAAGAAACAGTGGCATAAATCTCATTCTAGAAAAATCAAGAAAGGCCTTTTAAGAGTATACTGAGGCATGAGATATTGTGGCTGAGAACCATACTTCACAGGTTCAAATTCTTACTCTGCTGCTAACAGCTGTGTTAATTTAGGCATGTTACTTAAACTCTGCCTTATTTTCTCCATCTAGTAAATGTGGATTATAGTTGCAGGTATACTATAAAGCAGTTGTAAAAATCAAAGGAGTTAATATAGGGAGCCTGACTCATGTTAATTGTTAAACAAGCTATTTTTTTACATTTTATCAGGTATATGAGATCTGAAAAATATGATAACATTATTTTAGATTTTTAAAATAAAACTTGTTCTTTAAGAGTAAAATTAAATCATTTATTATATAATTAAATAATTTCACTGACATGTGAAACTTCTATAAAGTTAGAGTGAGTCACCATCATAAATTGATGCATTAGGAAGCATATCTGGATATTTTCAAGTAAAGCTGAGTAGCTATAATTTGAAATCTGTTTTCTCCGTTTTTAGACATTTCTCATAAAGAGTTTCTTTTTTTAAAGACGTTACTCTGCAGAAGAACTAAATATCTTTGGTAATCAAGAGAGAAAGCCATAAGAATAAAGATTTGAAGCTAGCTAACAATTCATTTTTAAAAGTACAGCAACTACCACATTCTTCACTTAGTCATTATAAATGTTCTACTCTGTTTAAAACCCACATTAAACACTGTGGATGCAACTGATCAGAAAATGAGTAATTCCTTTCATCTATAAGTTTCCACTCTGTAGTAGAGAAGGTATAATGAATTCACAAACAGCTATAATGTAAAATTCTGGAGGAAGAGGAGTAACCCCCCCACCCCCTCCACCATGACCACCACCACTAAAATCAGGGAAAAGGTCAGGAAAAAATGGTCAAATCAGAGTTGAGTTTAAGACAGATGAAAATGGAAGGAGAGAGATGTGCAGATGGAAGAAAGAAATCATACAGGAAAGTATTGCACAGAGGAAAGTATTGCTCAGAGAGAAAACACCCCATTTTATTTTAAAGCACAATTACATCAGAGTGTTAGATGAAACTGTTTGAATATGCTTCAAGTCAGTTTGGATAACTTTAAACAGCAGCTACATGCAGCTGGTTAACCTTGTCCCTTAGTCATTATTTTAATTTTAAAAAATAACTTTGACTTGTACTTATATGAGGATGGAGAGTGAATGCATAAGTTACTAATCTTTAGCTTCAATAGTCTGAGGAATAAGGGAGGTATGTATCAAGTGAGTACCGATGATTTGTATATAGTTATTAGAGACAAATATTCCATTTGATCTAAAATATTTATAAATTATAATTCTGGTTTGTAAATTGTAATAATGTGAAAGTCTGATTTGATGAGTGGGTAGGAGAACAGTAACAATTCTGCTTCATTAATAATATCTAATTACCTTTTATTGATTATTTGATTGCAAACACTTGAACTTCTCTTTAAACCAGGCCAATTCTCCTCAGGTATTGTCATTTTGACAGTCATTGAGAAGTTTTGAATGTTACTGCTCTGATGCTTATGCTGTGGAATTAGTCAAGGATGATTATGAAGGATGATAGCAAGTGAAAATCATAGGATTTCATTTCATTTTGAAAGTGTGAATAGTGGCATGGGTCCTCATTCTATCACAGGAACTTATTGCCAGTTCTTTAAAAATGCAAAAATGGAACACATTATTGTTATGAATAAGTCTGAACAGAGATATCTTTTAAATGCACAAAATAACATGGAAAAGGGATTTACATCTATAATAATGAAAAGGTAATATGCTAATTAGACCAACGTCCTTCCAGGCATCATTCCGGACCTCCTTCTGGATGAAGCCAGGGCTGGAGTGAAGCTCGGGTCATGGGCGCCTGCCGGCGGTGGCCAGAGGGAAGCAGCCTGGGTCCCAAGTGCCGGAGGGAAGCTGGTGCCAGCAGCCGGGGGAAAGAAGGCCTATTCTTGCATGAATTTTCGTGCATCGGGCCTCTAGTATATAAATAAATGACTATAAAAATGTGACAACACAAGTACACAAATATCAAACACAGCTGTCAACTCTGTTTCTTCAGTTGTTAGCAAACTTGTATGAAAGAAATTAGTAAAACCATCATAAGTGAGTGATTATTATTTATATAATTGCATATAATTAAAAGATTCCAATAAATAAGCTCCAAACCTACCATACTACCATATTATAGAATTTGCATGAGCGTAGTCTCAAAGATCCCTGACAATTTTATACACACAGATAAACACACACAAACAGATACACACAAGTATTTTTTCCCTGTGCTCCATGTTCTCATCTATCTTTCTATATCTCCCATCTATAGTGTATTAGTTTCTGATTGCTCTTGTACCAAATGATGACAAACCTAGTGGATAAACACAGCATTTATCATGTTAAAGTTCTAGGCATCAGAATGCCAAGTGGGTTTCAACTTGGCTAAAATCCAGTTGTTGGATAGACTCTCTTTCTTCTTGAGACTCTTGGGATTCATTTCCTTTCCTTTTTTCAGCTTCTAGACCAAGCATGTCAAACTCATGGCCCGAGGGCCACATGCGGCCCACAATGAGTATTTTTGCGGCCCAGCCAATATAACAGTATGTAAGAAATGTTTTAATAAAAATTTCATAACTTAATTTTTACAATATTCTGTTATACATAACCTATATATATATATATATATATATAAAAAAGCTAAGTTACCGACCTTCATCCATACAACTGTCCAACTGACTAGCCAGCCGGTACATATGATGTGCACTGGCAATCTATATATATAAAAAGCCAGCAACCATAACAACCATAACAACCATAACAACTGGTTGCTATGATGCCCACTGTGACCAGCAAACCGGCCCAGTCAGAGACTAGGGCTGGAAGGCCAATCTCGCAGCCCCTCCCCACTGCTGGCCTGCCCCTGATTGGACTCTCCCACCCTGATCAAGAGCAGGGCAGCTGGCCAAACACCGCATATACCACTGTCATAAATCCTAAACACAGAGAGGTTAGGAAAGGGGAATACTTGGAAAAGCTGGGTTCTTATTTAATTCTAAATTTAAAAATATTCAAAATAAGTGCCTCAAATAAACTAGTAGTCATAATAATTTGTCATATGATAATTAACGGTAGTATTTTCTTTGCATGTTCTTTACTCTTTTTTCTTTCTCAGCTTTATTACAAGCTACAGAAGTTCCTAAAAATATAAACATGTAAAAAAAATTCTGTAGAGCAGAAACTAAACAGTTTAGATTCTCTAAGCACAACACAATCAGAAGACCATTGGTTAGAAAGAATGTACAATCTCTAAAACAATAAAGGATTTGGCCAGATGACCATCCTACCTAATAAAAGATAAACATGCAAAGTGACAATGCTTCCACTATGCCCACAAGCCATGCCCACCAGCTAATCAGGAGTGAGTATGCAAATTAACCCAACCAAGATGGCGGCGGCCATGGAGCTGGAGCAAGCAAGAAGCTTGGGTTGCCCCCTGGTCTACGATCAAGGCTACAAAGTTTGAATTATAGAAGATAAATAAATCCCAGATACCTGCTTCTAGCCGGCCCTGGCCTCCGCTCAAGGAGGCACTGAAAAAAAGCAAAAACAGAGGGGCTGGAAGCTTGGGTTGCCAGGGGCCATGGCCAGCCTGCAAACAGCCATCAGCCCCTCACCCAGGCTGGCCAGGCACCCCAGCAGGACCCCCACCCTGATCTGGGACACCCTTCAGGGCAAACCAGCCGGCCCCACCCATGCACCAGGCCTCTATCTATACTAATAAAAGGGTAATATGCTAATTAGCCTGGGAGACCTTCCAGGAGACCTTCTGGATGTTCTTCTGGACAAAGCCATGGTGACGAGGCCGAAGTAGAGGTGGTTAGAAACCAAGAGGGAAGGGCAGTTGTGGGTGATCAGGCCAGGATGGGACGGCAGTTGTGGGTGATCAGGCTGGTGGGGGCGGGGCCATTAGGTGTAAGCAGACCAGCAGGGGGGCCAGTTGGGGGTGAGCAGACCATCAATGGGGGTCAGTTGGAGGTGATCAGGACAGCAAGGGGGGGCAGTTTGGAGTGAGCAGACCAGCAGGGGGGACGCTGGGGGTGAGCAGGCCAGAGGGGAGGGCCGGTGGGGGCAAGCAGGCCAGCAGGTGGGGCAGTTGGGGGTGAGCAGGCTGGCAGGGGAGGCAGTTGGGGGTGAGCAGGCCAGCAGGCAGAGTGGTTAGGGGAAATCAGGCAGGCAGGCAGGCAGGTGAGCGGTTAGGAGCCAACAGTCTTGGATTGCGAGAGGGATGTCCAACTGCCGGTTTAGGCCCGATCCCTATAAACCGGAAGTAGGACATCCTTCAAGGGGTCCCAGATTGGAGAGGGTGCAGGCCAGGCTGAGGAACAGCCCCTCCCCCATTCACAAATTTCATGCACTGGGCCACTAGTTTTATTTTTTAAAAAAATTTAAATACAGTGAATGCCTCAGAACTTCAGTAAAAATAAGAGAAAGAAATTCTGAGAAGAGCAGAGTGTAAATATAAAGTATTGTACAGACCTAAAAGGCAATAATAATAGCTGGTATTTATTTTGGATGTTCTAGGTGCCAGGCACAGTGTATTAGATACATTTAATGTTTGATCTCACATAATACAACATTACTAAGAAGTAGAGGATTATAAGTTCCATTGTGCAGATAAGAAAACAAGTTTAGAGAATTCAAGTAATTCTTCAGCCCACACAGCTAGCAAATTATGGAGGCAGGAATTGAACTTGGCTATATCTCTTTCCAATATCTAAATCTGACTCACTTAAAAACAATATTGGCACATTATTATCCTTTAATTAAAAGTTCTATCAGACTCAGTAAAAACAATAACTGTATTCTGAAGTAGGATATATCTAAACTATAAATATTTGGCATTTTAGAATTTGTAAGTTAGAAGATCACATCTTAATTCTGGCAACTTATGGTTTTCCTACTTTATTCAAGTCTGTAGTTTGTATCATATTAGTTATGTCATTATTCAAATTAAAGCTACATATAATATTTCTGTAAAACTTATCTTCTTTTTCCACTTGCCAAGAAAGAATCATTTTTTGTTGTCTCATTGGTAGCAACTATATGCTGATAATAAAAGGTAAGTAGAATTGCTATATACTTTTTAATAAAACATATATATTATGAGTATAATTGACATAGCACTAAAAAAAGGAAAACAATCAATGTGAAGTGTTACAAAACGTCTTAATTTTTGTATTTTTCGTATGGTGTCATCAGTTATTTAAATAATATGTCCTATTTTAATAAATGTCCGTGTGCATATTATATACTCCTTATAAAGTTAATACATTGACACTCAGCCATGCCAAAATATAGAATCTTCTAAAATATTTAAAATTACTTTAGATATTGGGGACTTGGTGAAAATGGATGGTGAAGAGATTGAGAAGTACAGATTAGTGGTTATAAAATAGTCATGGAGATGTAAAGTACAGGGAATATAGTCAATAAAATTGTAATAACCATGTATGTTGCCAGGTGAGTACTGGAAATATTGGGGGGAACACTTTGTAAAGTGTATGATTGCCTAACCACTATACTGTGTACCTGAAACTAATACAAAATAATATTGAATGTAAACTGTAATTGGAAAAAAATGTAATTACTTAGGAGATTGGAAAATAAAGATGTTTTTACTTAGAACGGTAAATGAACTATTTTTGTGATTTGTATCTCTAATTGTCCTAAAAATTTTACATATAAAAATGGTATAATCCATCAATTGACACAGTATAATCCATCAATTGATAGAATATAGCATACTAAATCATGCAATAGATAGCTTGTAATAATAGATTGTTTGCCATGGCTCAGTGCTTTCAATAATGACAATATAAATTTATATTAAGCATATATAAAAGCATATTTAATATATATATGTATTTTTAAAATTTGGCTCTCTTCTTCAAGAATAGAAGCACACTAAATATTAAGCATTGATCTTAATTTTTTCATAAAACACCAGTTTAATATTTTAAAGAAGAAAATTCATAGGATAAAATCATTTTATCATTAGACTTTGTAGAGATTTCAGTCTTATGCCTTTCATACATCTTAATCTTCCATATATAATAATAAAAATCTTTATGATCTATGGCTAATTGGACTGGATACGTATAATCAACCCTCAATTATTATTTCAGAGCAAGAAAGAAATCAAATAGACAAATGAAAAGTTCAAATGAAAAAAGAACCAGAGAATCGTGGGATTTAGAGCTGAAGAGACCTTAGAGATCAGCTGCTCCAACCCCCTCATTTTACAGATGAATAAATTGAGCCTGGAGAAATGAAGGGATTTTCACAAGGTCACATAGCTGGGTTATTGGCAGATCAAGGACCAGAGAGGGTTCTGGCTCCGGCTTTTCCACAGCCCTGCACTCTCTTTCGAAGTCTTTCCAGGTGAAGTAGAACCAGTGACTTAAAAACACTCCATTACAGTTTCCAACTTTGCCCACCACATTACTTTAAACTCCTATCTATCAGCTAAAAATCTTGCTCAAAAGTAATCATTTTTTAAAGAATTACAAGAATGTTCAGAATATCATTTGTCAACTAGCTAATAAAAGCAATGGATTTCACTGAGTTTAACAACATATTTTGATCAGGGACAAGAAAAACAGGAAAGCTAAAAACAAAACAAAACAAAACAAAACAAAAAACCATACTTGAGTTAATGTCCTTAAACAGCAAACTCCAAAGAAATAAAAAGGGACTCATTCATTCATTTATTTAACAACCTTTCATTAAGTACTTAAATGTTGTGATTTTCAAACTTTCTTTCTGATAAAATTCCCTACCACCACTCTTCAGGATCCTAAGCCCAGGAATCTATATCCTTAAGTGTGATTCTTTTGATTGGATAAATTTGAGGAAACTTTGTACTGTGTGAAAGGAATCAGTGCTTCTTTAGGAATAGAACATTTAATAAGAAAGAGACACGGGCTTCATGGAGTTTACAGTCTAGAGGTAGAGATAAAGATATAAACAAGTGAAAGCCATAGCCACATACTGAGCCTCCATCTGATAAGAAAGGAAAACTTCCTGGGATGTAGCAAGTGGACAATAAATGAAATTTTTATATACAGAGATTGAAAGAACATTATAGGTCGTGGGGATAGCGTGTTCACAGGTAGATGATAGACAGAAATATATATGAGCAAGGAAAAGTATGGAGCCAGTTTGGGAATAAATGAAGAGTGAGATTTGGCTACATTTACAATTCATGAAGAAGCAGAGGTGAAGGCTCGGCAGGAATGCTATTTTAGGATCAAATCATCAAGTTTAGAAAGTCCCAGATTCATCAATCTGTGAATATCCTTGAGCACAGGGGCAACTTGATCACAGTCAAAGGTTAGGATCACTGAAAAGTAGTGTTTATGATGAATTGGTATAAGGATAAACTAAAAAATGGGAAAACCATTTGGGACTTCGATGGCAAGACTAATGTAAACCTTTAGAATATTTCCAAAACATGAAACTACATTCAATGTTTCAGATACTTTCAGACAAATTTTCAAAGCTATCCTAAAATAATGAAAGATATCTCAGGATTACCTATTCAATTAATCCTTATGCAATCTTATCTGTTCGGATCATTCGGGATAGCAAAAATGCATACAATTTTTAGAGAACTCTAAAGCAACTCACTTCAATATTTAATAGTTATCACTGTCAGAAAATACGTACCAATTCTAGCTAATAAAAGAGTAATATGCAAATTAACCATCACTCTGATACACCCACAAGCCACGCCCACCAGCCAATCAGGAGCAAGTATGCAAATTAACCCAACCAAGATGGCTGCAGCCACAGAGAGAGCAGGAGGCTTGGGTTTCCCCGGCAATGGAGGAAGCCAAGCTTTCTGCCTGCCCTGGCCTGCCTTGGCCTCCGCTTAAGGCTACAAAGTTTCAAATATAGAAGATAAATAAATCCCAACAAAAATGGTGGCAGCCAATGAGCTGGAGAGAGCAGGAGGCTTGAGTTGCCCACGGCGATGGAGGAAGCCAAGTTTCCACAGCCCTGGCCTGCCTTGGCCTCCACTTAAGGCTACAAAGTTTCTAGAAGATAAATAAATCCCAACAAAAATGGCTGTGGCCATGGAGCAAGCAGGAGGCTTGGCTCTGCTCAAGGCTACAAAGTTTCAATTATAGAAGATAAATAAATCCCAGATACCAGGGCCTCTGCTTGGGTCGCCGGGGGGCGTAGCCGGCCTGCAAACCACCACAGGCCCCTCGCCCAGGGCGCCCAACACCCCAAGGGAACCCCCAACCTGATCCAGGACACCCTTCAGGGCAAACCAGCCAGCTACCACCCATGCACCAGGCCTCTATCCTATCTAATCCTATCTAATAAAAGAATAATATGCAAATTGACCATCACTCCAACACACAAGATGGCTGCCCCCATGTGGTTAAAAATGGCTGCCCCCATGTGGACACAAGATGGCCACCACAAGATGGCCAGCAGGGGAGGGCAGTTGGGAGGGACCAGGCCTGCAAGGGAGGGTTTTTGAGGGCGATCAAGCCTGCAGGGTAGGGCAGTTAGGGGTGACCAGGCCGGCAGAGGAGGGAAGTTGGGGGCGACCGGTCCTGCAGGGAAGGGCAGTTGGGGGGGACCAGGCCTGCAGGGGAGGGCAGTTAGGGGCAAACAGGATGGCAGGGGAGCAGTTAGGCATCAATCAGGCTGGCAGGGGAATGGTTAGGGGGTGGTCAGGCTGGCAGGCAGAAGCAGTTAAGGGCAATCAGGAGGGCAGGCAGGCAAGCAGTTGGGAGCCAGCAGTCCTGGATTGTGAGAGGGATGTCCGACTGCCCTTTTAGACCCGATTCTACCTGGATCAGGCCTAAACGGGCAGTCGGACATCCCTCGAGGGGTCCCAGATTGGAGAGGGAGCAGGCTGGGCTGAGGGACACACTCCCCCCGTGCACAAATTTTGTACACCAGGCCTCTAGTAGATGAAATAATATTCTTATGAGTAGGCATACCCAGAGCATTGAAAGGGGCATTTGCTTTAGGAACGAGGGTCTTACTTCTGCTCTTTGTTGGAGTTGAGGGTGAATTTAGTGGCAGGAGGTGCTTTTATCTATTTTCTAGCATCTTCTCTCTAAAGCAGGCATTACAACCATTTGCAGAATGCAAAGAATTATGTAGTTGACTACAATTTTTGAAAGAAGAGAAGTTCAAAATAGATACAGTCAATCAAAAGAGAACCAACTAAAGAGAGGCCTGCCAGACCTCAACGGGGATCCAGTTGAGGTTAGAGATCACTGATCTGCAGTGGTTATGCAGTGTGATGGCTTTTCCATCAGCTCTCAGCAGCCAGGTATAGACTAAGGAAACATGGACAAGTGGATTGATTTAGAGTTGGAATTTTGAAGAGCAAACAGAAATGGGAAGGGAGATGATCAGCAAGAGAGTGATTGAAGTGATAGACTGTGGTCTACAATGGATAGTAAAGCAAGTGAAGACAGGCAAGTTTAATTCTAAGGAAGAAAAGTAGAGGAGTCAACATATTAGAAATCTTCACTTTGTTGAAGTTAAAGTATAAAAAGAAATTTCTCAGACTGACAAATTTCAGAGGGAAGGCAGGGGCAGGGTGAGCGGGGGTGGGGGGGAGCATATGCATATATGCATAGCCCATGACAGACAATAGTTTGGTGAAGGCTTGGGAGGGGCAGGTGCAGTGTGGAGATGGTCAAGGGGGAAAAACAAAAAAAAGGGGACATCTGTTATACTTTCAACAATAAAGATAAAATTTTTAAAAAGAAATTTATTTTTAGTTAGGCCAATGACAACCCTGGTTTATAAATAATTTTGATCTCTAAAAGCAACATCGAGTCAAAATATATCATTTTGCAGAATAAGTTTAGGATTTGGTGACATCGGCCTAAGGCACCAAATGCATGAGTCAAAAACATATTCAGTCGAGAAAATGAGAAGACAAGCTAAAGCCTTGAAGAAATTATTTGCAGAAGACACATCTGATAAAAAAAAAAAAAAAAAAAAAAAACACTGCTATTCAAAACATACAAATAACACTTAAAACTCAACAATAAGAGAGCAAACAACTGAATAAAAAGGGGCCAAAGACCTTAACCAACAATTTGCCAAAAAGATAAACATGAGAAAGAGCATATTAAAGGATACTCCACATAATATGTCATCAGGGAAATACAAATTAAAACAATGAAATGCCATGACACACCTATTAGAATGGCCAAAACCTTAAACATTAAATGGTGGCAAGGACATAAAACAACAGGAACTCTCCTTCATTACTAATGAAAATGCAGAATGGCACAGCCATTTTGAAGATTGCTTGGTGGTTTCTTATAAAACTAAACATACTCTTACCAAATAATCCAACAATCACGGTCCTTGGTATTTGCCCAGTGGAGTTAAAAAAATTATGTCCACACAAAAACCTGCACCCAGATGTTTATAGCAGCTTTCTTCATAATTGCTAAAATTTTTAAACGTGCAAGATGTCCTTCAGTAGTTGAATGGATAAACTGGTATACCCTGAAAATTAGATATTATTTAGTGTTAAAAATAAGTGAGCCATTGAGTAATGAAAAACATGGAAGAACATTAAGTTTACATTATTAAGTGTAAGAAGCCAATCTAAAAAGGCTACATACTATATGATTCTAACTAAATTACATTATAGTTGGAAAATACATCTCTGGAAAAGATGAAACTATGGAGATGGTAACAGATCACTGGTTACCAATTTGGGAAGGAATGAATTGGTGGAACATAGGATTTTCAGGGCGGTGAAACTACTCTGTATGATACTATAATGAAAAATACATGTAATTATATATTTGTCCAAACCCATAGAATGTACAAGATCAACAGTGAACTCAAATGTAAACTCTGGACTTTGGGCAATCATGATGTGTAATATACATTCATTAGTTTTAACTGATGTACCACTCCAGTGGGAGATATTGGTAATGGAGGAGGCTATGCATATGTGGGAGCAGGGAGTTTATGGGAAATCTCTGTACATTTCTCTAAACTCTTTATGAACTTAAAACTTCTCTAAAAATGTGTAAGTTACATATACAAAGAAAAAACACATATTCAGTATGTAGTTCCTTTGTATGAAATCATGTAGACCTTGGCAAACTAGTAAATCATATTTCAAAAAAGCCCAAATTGATATGATATAGCCACCACATTATCATGTTCAAAACCATAAAATTTTTAAATCATCTGGCTTAAACACAACAGTACTTCTCAAAATATTGTCCCCAGACTAGCAGAATCAACAAACAATAGGCATTTGTTAAAAATGAAAATTTTTGCCCGGCCGGCATGGCTCAGTGGTTGAGTATCAACTGACCTATGAACCAGGAGGTCACAGTTCGATTCCTAGTCAGGGCACATGCCTGGGTTGCAGGCTCGATCCCCAGTGTGTAGGGCATGCAGGAGGCAGCCAATCAATGATTCTTTCTCATCATTGATGTTTCTATCATGCTCTCCCTCTCCTTTCCTCTCTGAAATGAATAAAAATATATTCTTGTTAATGAAAATTTTCTGCCACTCACCCATTACCAAATCAGAATCTCTGGAGGTGGGGCCCAGTAGATGCACTAAAGTGTGAGAACCCCTGAAATACAGTCATCTCATTGGTGTAAATTGACTTGTCAAAAAGGTCAACCTAGATTTTTCTCTAATAATTGTGATTTTAACTTCTATTTCCTGTCAAAGTTTTTCAATAAAACTTAGTCTCAGACCAATTTCTTACTACCAAGGACAGATGGGCCAGAGATGAGAAAGACTGAGTGGCTGGGCGGCCAAAACAAAAATACAATAAAAATAAAAATCCGGAGCACCACAGTGCTCTTACTAAGGTTGTTAAAGAAATAAGAAGGTAAACAAGTTCAAATTTTGATAGAATATTCTGAGTTTATATACCTACAAAAACAGAGGTGGCTCTAGCTTCTTCAGTTTGAGCTATTGTGAGAAATACTGCCATCCATAAAAGAAAAAATCCAAGAGCTTTCACAGATAGTAATTGTTATGTAAAATAAACAAAATTCTGCAAAGTCCCAGGATAGATGCAACAGATGCCCTCGATGGGAATTCCCTTAGCCCTGCATTCCCCCACCAAAGCAAAGGTTGACATGAAATCCTGAACATACTATTCATGACACTTTAATAGATCTGGGAGTAACAGGGAAGAAGGACAAAGGAGAGGAAGAGACAGAAGGAGGAGGAGAGAAAAGAATACTGTGAAGACAGGCTATGATAGCCACAAGTAAGTAGTAGATTATTAAATTTCTTGAGACATGAGAGCAAAGACCAAACCTTGGTCTCCAGGTATAGATTCTCTAAGAAGATAAGTAACAGTTCAAGAAAAGTCAGTAACACTGTTTTCATGGTATAATAAGCAACATTGTGATTTCTTGTTGAATTATGTCTTCTGCTTTTTCTTTCTTCAGCAACTGTATCTAAGGATGGTAAGGCAAAAATAAAACATGCAACATAAACAACTTTTAGTTTCCCCTAAAATTGGTTTATTTGAACTGAGTAACACATAAGTAAGCAAGACTCCTTAATAAGAGTTGATTGTCCATAATTAATCTCTCTCAGTAAATAACTCAATACATCACACTGACTGGGGTCTAAATCAAAGTGAATTAACCAATACGTGGGGAAAAGAAAGGGAAACAAGAGGAGCAACTGTTTAAAATAACTTATGACCAAATAATATTTCTATTAAGGCATTTAATTTACAATAGAATGCAGTAAAATTTTTACTAATATTTAAACATTTTGTTATAGGAGCCTTTAAAATTAATTGCTATGAGGTTTAAAAAACCTGATAAAATAATTAATATAAAATTTAGAATGCCATTCTTGTGACATGGTGTAACTCACAAACATTCTGTAAATTCATAAATAACTAATAGGAACACAAAATATTTATAATTTAATTATATAATTGGCATATAAATTGTTGCAAATTATGTCCTCTATACTATATTGAAACTATCCTCACAGTGTTCTACACTGTACAGTATCTTAGATGCTAAGTCACTGCATTTGCATTTCTGTAACAGAGGATTTCATTTTCTTGAAACATGTTATGGCCTGGCCTCATTAATTCAGAAAAAAGAAAATACAATTAAAGAAAGTCTTCAGAGGTTCTAAAGTCAACTTAATTTTGGAGTGGCTAATGACATGAGTGTTATTAGCTTAAATTAATCCTGTTGCTCTGGTAGGTTAAATAAAAACTACTTATATTTTAATTTAAAATTTTTGTTATAATTCCATTCAATCTCTGTGAGAAAAATTTAGGACCAAAAATAGTATTATATATAAAACCTTATTAAAGTGAAATGCATATCTCTGTATTGCACTCTATGTTGGCTAGAAATATCTAAAAACTCACTTTTTTCCTGTTAATTTTCTATTATTCTAGTTGAAAATAAAAGAGCTAGTTATTCAAAATGAGTACATAGCCATATTATTTTATTATTTCTTCATTCTTCTGGTATAAAAAATTGCATTTAACTTCTGACCTTAAGTTTTTCCTTACAATTCACATGACATATACAGATTTTATTTTTTGAAATATATGCCTACATCTATATGTTTAAAATATACTTACCATATAACTATCTTACTTTAGGAACAATACTGTGTATTCTAGGGTTACCTTCAAATACCATACTTATATAATCTTAAAATAGAGGAACAAACAGCTCTTTGAATAGTATGTAGATTCTATATGATTTTAGGACTTAGATATATATAGAATTTATGTCCAAAATGTGATATATTTCAACCTGCACACAGTTATAAGATGGTGGCATATCAACACTTGTACATAGGCTACAAAGTTTTGTCAGAGAGACATTGAAAACATTCCTATCACATGCTTTCTTATTTATTATTGTTTTCTTGAACAAAAAAAGAACAATGCTACTTAATAATTTTATATTAATATGGATAAGTTAAATATAAAACTACATTGTCATATTAATGGGTAAAGGTTTTTGAAGTATGGTCAATTTATTGATTTGAGCATGTAAAACTGTTCCTGTTACTTAGGCAGCTTTCTTTTGTTACATCAAGAATAGTAATTTTATTGAGAAAGGCACAATAGAAGATGATTGATTGTCTGCTTTTGTCATGGAGATGAATTATTGCAGAATGCATACAGGAAAAAATAAAAGCATTGTTCTATAAATTGGCCCTTGATGCTTTGTTCATTTGAGTTCATTGTTCTTAGACTCTAGCATAAGCTAATACTAAATAGTATAGTAAATAAGAGCTTTTTTTTTTTTTTTGCTAAAGCAAAATTACTTTTTTCGCTAATGAAACTCAGCTTTATGAAATAACAGTCTGCCAGTGTGCTACATTTAAAATGTATAATTTAATCTATGCCAAAAGCTGAGTAGTCACAGAAAGTTTGCATAGCTATTATCATTGGATTAAATTGGTAATAAAAATGCATAATGAAAAATGAAAAACTTTTTCTTTAAAACTTAATGAGAAAGCAGCTCACAAGCAATGCAAATTAAAAAGTGGTACATTTAATTTTAGACAGTTAAATGAAATCTATTAAGAAAAAATACATAATTGTCAGTAACCACTGAATGATTTCAATAACTTTTTAATCAAAAAATTAGAATCATACCATCACATTTTCTAAGACTTTTAAAATAATAAAATATTAGAATAGAAAAGAGATTCATCAACCATTATGTCTTTAAAACAAGACACAAAATACTACTTTTAAATAGTTAATGTTATGCCAACTTACTGTTTGCTTCTTAAAGGAATTATTTCTTTTTTTTATATTTGAGGCATGGATATGTATTATAATTAACCTGATGTTTTATTAAGTTTGCTTTTTAGTTAGATTTTAATGTCAGTGACAATTGGATTTGTCCAGCTATTCTACTTTTAACTGTTTTTTCTGATGCACTGTGATTTGCTGAGAGACAGAACACTGCATTCTAGATACAGCTATCACCTGGTGTTTGCTAAATCACTGTGAAATTCTTGCAACAGCTGTTTGTTCCTGGGGAAACATTCACTTCATATTGCAGCAATAAACTGATCATTGCCAATTAAATGCCCATTAATTGTGTAAGCAAGGATTACTGCCAGATGTTTACATTAGAAAGAAAAATATCCTTTGCTATTTATTATCCTCTTATAGCCATCCCTTTTCATGTAAATAATTATGTATATGAGTTTTGTTTTTATAATGTGCCACAAATTTTAATTCAAAAATTAATAAAACAATCCCTCCATGGGTGTGATTTAATAGAAGATAAGCTAGGGTGAATCATACATATAATAAAAAGAATAAACTTGGGCAGAATCACTTTTTCAATGCGAAAACAAATGTTCAAACATTACACAGTGACTCAAATTTTCTAGTTTTTTTATTTGCTTTATTACATATTTCCTAGAAGTTTTCTTTATTTTCCTTTATTTCATTTGGGATAATAAGCCTATGAAATAGTGTTCATAAAAGTTGAGATAAAACAAACTGTCTTACAAAGCCTGTACTGGGGGCAGACGGGAAAGTAAAAATAAAGGATTTCATATAAAATAAAAGCAGGTGGTGCTTTTAGATTTTTAGTTTAATCTCGCCACCTTTGTATTTACCTGAGGCTTCATTCAGCCTCAAAATATAAAGTTCTTCTTTAGAATGCAGTAGTGATGAAAATGAAACATGCACTTAATAATATGACGTCCCAAGTAATTTATTTCTCAACACCAAACAAAATGTGAAATAAACATTAACCATAATGAATATATTTATTACCTCTTTTAGTGTCTAAATAAATAGCAAAAGTTGAAGGAAAGAAGTGTTTCCATGGCAATACACACCTACAAATCATTTCTTTAGACAGGAGAGCTTTCACAGAATACATCATATATATATATATATATATATATATATATATATATATATATTTTTTTTTTATTTCTTGCAGTAGTGCCTTCATGTATAAGGACTAGCAAATTCATATACATGTCCCCATGTTAAAGTCACTAATCCCAGCCCCTCACACCCCATCCATACAATGTATGCAAACAACAACAACAACAGAAAGATTAGGTGGCCGTCTTTTCCTCACCAGATTGAACCACACCTCCCCTCTGGAAGGTGATCACAGGACACATTCGGAGCTGCGGAAGACATGAAACAGTAGCATCTGGCTCCTTAAATATCTCCACAGGCATTTGTAATGGCATCTTTGAAGTTTTCTCTGCATCTGTCACATGTTTAGACTGCACATTGACTGCCCCAGCTGAGCATGATTTTGATTCTTTGAGACTTTGAATAGTGTAATCTGTTTAAGAATAAGGCTCGGGAAAATCCCTCATAATATCCATACACAAGCTCAAGCTCTTTCATGATTCAAAAAGGGGGTCCTCATTCCCATAACTGTTATTTTTTATTCTGAAATGACACCAGTCTTTGAGTTAATAATACAGCCTACAATTACATTCCAGCTTTGCACATTTTTTTGTGAACCTGTACTCAAAACTCACATCTTGTCTAGTTTCTTTAAACCAATATCATAGAAATTACTACTTGAGAAGAGGCCTTAATAAATGGAATGTGTGCATAATCGTCTTGGCACTTGATTATAAAAGAAATCTGACCACTGTCAACTCATTTTGAAAATCATTTCTGACTCAATCTATTGAGTATCAATGGCATCAAATGCAGAATGTCAGAATAAAGAGTGATTGGACTTAAACGGCAGTTGGAGTGCTACTGATTTTGCATCTATTAAATTAATAAACTTCTAACAATTAAGTCATAAAGCCTCTACTTAATGTGCCTGCATATGTGTGCATTTTCTATTATTTCTATTTTTATTATATTTTCTATTATTTCTATTATTTGCTATTGTTTATAGTACATTTTCTATTATTACTATTATTTTATTATTACTATTATTTCCATTATTACTATTTTCTATTATTAATGGGTTCTCAAGATATATTAAACAACCCCATAAATACAAATTGGTACTACTAAGTACAGCTTTATTCTTGCCAATTCCATGGCTGTCCCATTTTAAATTTTTGAAGTTGATAAAATCATTCTTGGTGTCCCTAAACATAATATTTCTATCTTAATCAATTGAGGAAAATGTCCAATAATTTCATTGAAACTACACTGTTAAAGACTTAGTACTTTACTTTCCCTTAAAGTTTTCCATTTTAAAATAAGGCTACATGAAAAAGGAAAATGCTTCTAATGACTAATTGAAGCATGTGTGTGAGCTCTCATGCGTGTGCATGTGCACACACAGATACATACAGACACAGCATAAAAAACAAAACAAAAACAAAAAAATCCAGGAAACAATAGCTATTTTAAGACAGAAAGGTTTTTGAGTCACACTAAATTATATCATTCTAACTGCTATTTTCTCTATTTATAAGATTTTCCAGACAGTATAGAATCTACTTATTTCATATAATTCATGAAGAGTGGTTTTATTCCTTATTTATCAAAAAGAACACCACATTTAACATTAAAAATGTAAATATAAAGACCAGGAAAAAGCTGATAGAGTATACTCCTACCTTGCACACAATAGGTCATCAAGAGAAATTAAACTATTCACATAAGTGAATTGACCTATGAATTTCAGTATTCAGCACCCTGGGTGAGGCATAGCATGTGACACAAATGAATATGAAAGAGCTGGGAGAAACGGGAACTCTTGGAGAGAAGAAATCAGATGCACACTACCTATCTCTTCACCACTATGAAGAGAATGGTGCTCAATTCATCCTTCTGGAATGTTTCCCCACTATCTTCAGAAGCAGATTATAAAGTGTGTAGCAGCTTCTTCTCCCTTCTGCAAACCTGAGGGTAACACTCTTCGTAATCTTAGATTGCTAAGGGCAATATTTCTACCACAGAGGTCAATGTTTTTCTTTTGGTTGTTTGTGATTTGCATTATATGTCTGTTTGATATGCAAATGTACAGTTTGCCTGCATATTTGTCTTCATAGTTACACATCAATGTCTCCCAATTCAGATTTGGGGAAATGGTTGGTATAAAATGAGGAGCTTGGGGATTCTGATTGAATCCATGTCATGGTCCTGAGTATAATACAAAAATGTCAGGCTATGCATGCCACTTGTTCCCAAAAAGTACAGTGAAAGGCCATATGGGTAGTTAAGTTCATGGTTCAGGGATCCCTCCTGCTTCACAAATTAAAAACACAGAGAAATGTTGACTGTGGAGACATTTGGCTGTCCTGACACTGAGCCATCCGGTTCATATCATGAGATCACTCTGATATTAGTCTTTAAATACCAAAAAAAAAGTTGGAAAATAAAACACCTAATACTTAGAAAGCACAAAATAAGAGATACCTCAGAATGCAAACAGTAGAACCTCATGCCTAGAATGAAAATGCGCCTTCAAATTGATTGCATGAATTTGACAAATACCATGCATATTTGATGAGACATTAGTCCCACAATATACTCCAGAGGAAAATTGATTATTCAATAAATCTAAAACTTTCACTACCAATTTAAAGGTTCTGGAATGACAGTTCTGAGAAGTCTTACAAGTAAAAGGCAAAAGAAGTTTAAGGTAAAAGAAAAAAGTGTTTATCTTTTCCAGATTTATCTAAGCACAAGACTGTAGAATCCAATTTAGAAAACAACATAGTAGGAAATGAAACCAAGATTTGGCTTAATAGATTTCTTAGGAAAAAAACACACAAAATCCTAAGCCAGTTAAGGCTAAGACACCAATGTAGCCTGCACAGATAGGCATATAGCCAAGAGAGTGCACTTAAAAAAAATCTTTTATTTATTAATTTTAGAGAGACAGAGGAAAAGCAAGAGAGAGAGAAACATCAATTTGTTGTTCTACTTATTTATGCATGCATTGGTTGATTCTTATACATGCCCTGAATGGGGATCAATTCCAGGTCAGGGCACATGCCAGGGTTGCCAGCTTGATCCCCAGTGTGGGGCATGCAAGAGGCAACGGATCAATGATTTTCTCTCATCATTGATGTTTCTCTCTCTTTCTCCCTTTCCCTTCCTCTCTGAAATCAATAAAAATATTAAAAAGCATAATAATAAATAAAGGAGACAATTTAACATGACTTGCTGAATTCCATTTGTGGGAACCACAGATTCAGAATTAACTACTGGTACCCTCAAATGAGTTATTCGAGAGGTATAGAGATAAAACAAGCACCAAAATTACTAAAAGTGAGAAGATTCCTGCATCAGGACTTCGAAGGCAGCACTACCCTTCTGTGGCCCCTCTGCCAACTCTTAGCCATGACTAGCTACCAAGACAGCAGGGTGGGAGTAAAACCAGGCTCGCAGAGCAAAGGAAAATACTCCGGTCAAGAATGAGCAAATATTCAGCAGGAAAAGCAGAAATAGAAGATTCATATTTGACCTTCCCTACTTTATCCTTACCTTTTTATCCCTCATTTATCTAAATGCTCAATCTCTCACCTGTCCAACTATAAGAACCAACTTACTGCCCTGACAGTATCCATTCCTGCCCCACCCCACAGAAACCAGACATTTATAAATGAAAATGTGTTAATGTTATTTGTCTGTTTGAAGTTCATCAATGATTTGTCACTGCTTTTAGAATAAAGATCCAAATTTTACTATGGTTTGCAACAGAAATTTTCAACCTTTTACATGTCATGGCACACATAAACTAATTACTAAAAGTATGAGGCACACCAAAAAATATACTTTTTATCAATCTGACAAAAAAAAATTGCACCATGCCAGCCAGACACAAACTTTTCTTTTACAGCACTCAACCTAAAGTGTAAGTTTATATTTTTAATTATAAAGTGTAAGTTTATAATTTAATCATAAATTATCTCCTTGACTAAACTTTTTTTGTCCTTATATTTTTAGCATAGCCCCTTGCACAAGGTATGTTCTCAATAAATATTTACTAAATATATGAATAAATGAATGCACATATAATATTTATAGCATAATAATACCAGGCCAAAATCATCCTTCCAGAAGATAACTTTAACCTTTTGCACTCGGATGTCGAGTGTGACTCGACACGGTTAGCATTAGAATAAAGGAATTGAGAAAAAAAGCAAGCAAGTGCAAAGGGTTAAAGAGTAAGATTATTACAGGCTACCATAATAACATTTGTGGGGGGGTTTTTTCATTCAAATACTTATCCAAACTTAACTCTTAACATTAATTGACTATGATATACTATATTAAAGCTTAATAATTCAGTCATTTTATAGAACACCACTTTCAGATTTATCTTAAAATTATCCATATTTTGGGAAGTAACCACTTATCTTATTAATTTAGAAATTTTCTGAGACCTACCTCATATGACATGTCATGATTTTGGAAATATTTATTATATCCCTTTCTGACTGCAGCAGATCTGTGATGCACAAATCTGTCACCAGGTGGGCGCATCCATCTATCAGTTACTATGAGTGTTGGCTACTGAACTTACCCTTTCACAAGAGAATTGACCTTGGCTGATGGGGGCTTTCTCTCTTCAAGAAAAGTAAATGAAATTATGAGTTCATGGCCACAAGGTCACCAAATAACTAGCTCATCTTGACACATGTAAAAATAGTAATAAAATAATAACTTTTCAAAAAAAGCATTTTTCTTCCAAATGAAATATTAGTCATTGCCATGACAAAGCTCTGAGACCTGGTAAATGTTATTTCAAAAGTTACTTATAGGATTGAGATTTACAAGGTACTTCAGTACACCAGAAGAAATTCTTCCTCCTACTTAGCCTAGCTCAATATTGCTTGAGAAATTAAATCATTGTAATTTCATGTATCTAACATAAATTTAAGCAATGATTAGGTTATCAGTCATATAAGAACAAAATCAACATGGTACTATATGTGAAAAACTACTTATTGAAAAAATAAACTAGGCAGTTTTAACAGTTCAACTCCTATTTAGGAGCCAACATGGGGGAGTTAAAAGGCTAAAAGGTAGTAACTTGGTCTACTATTCCAGACAAAGTTGCCATAGTCATTATATTCTCTAGAGGGCCAGTAAGCATTCAACAATTAAAATAAAAGATAAACAACTCTTGTCAAGGTGGCTATTAATTTCGTAAGTATAGCAGGCTCCTAATTCTCAGCTTGATCCCTTGTGAATAAAACTGGTTGGCACAGAACTGACCATAGTTCACATAATGTGGCAGCTTTCAGTCTCAAAGGTCCAAGGTAAAGACTGCAGAGAGGTCTAATGTCAGAGATCACAGACAAAGTTCTTCTCAGGGGCAGTACTGTGAGGTCAATTTCAAATGCCAAGCTAAAAGAAGTCACAGTGACAAAATACATGTCAGTTATTCTTACTTAACTCAAGAGGATTTAAGTCTACTTTCTAGACATTATTGTTGTGGTAGAAACTTAAATACATTACATCAAAAATTGCTCCAATTATATTTCCTATTTTAGGTTTCTAAAATTTTAATATAAAAAAGCCAATTCCCCTTTTACTATCGGTAGTCATACAAATGCTTTATTGAATTAGAGTCCATTATAGCTTCAAAGTATTTTAAGTAAAAGAAAATGCGAATGAGGTAAGCTAATGATTGAATAAACATAAAAAATCTTTTGCATAAATTGGTTTATCATTTACACTGTATTTGATATTAGCTATCTAGATGTTATCCTTTCTCTTTGGAGTACTGTTTATATTTAGAGTATTTGATTTTTATATTAGGGAAATGGAAAAATTGAATTAGTAATTTTTCTACCAAAAAAAAAAAAGAATTAAATCTTTACCTAAAATGGGTAAAAATAAAACCAATTCTTTCCAGGATGCTGATATAGTTAATAATGAAAATTCCTAAATTGAAAACAATTCCATTTATGTTTCAATATATTTGTAGTTATTCAATTATTGTATTTATTTCCATTATAAGAATATGTTCAATTCAGAGGTCATTAAGTTTGATCTGAATTAGCAATTCTTGCAAAAGTGTCTCTGATTTTTTAATGTAATCCAAAATCCATCCTTTCATAAATACATGCACACAGAGCCAGGTGAAAATGAATTTGTTTCTTCTTGTGGTTTTTATTAATTGAATTTATTGGGGGTGACATTGGCTAATAAATGTATATAGGTTTCAGGTGTACAATTCTATAATACATCATCTGTGTATCGTATTGTGTGCTCACCATCCCAAGTAAAGTCTCCTTCCATCACCATTTGGTCCCCTTTTGCCTTTTTCTTCCTCCCCTCCTCCCCGCCCCTTTTCCTTCTGTTTTATGAGCTATGGTAGTACTCAGTTGTGTGGATGAAGCACACTTTATGAAAAGAGTTCCATATAAATGCATATCTCTGTGCATATTTTTTATTTGTTCTTCTTTTTAAAAATTTCTTGGAAAGAACATATCAACCAATGATAATGAGTACATTAATGGAAGTAAATTAATATGTATTCTTTAATATTTAAAACAATAGTGAATATTACAAGTAGTATAACATTATTATTGTGGGTATTTCTCTTCAACAGTACATGCCTAATTTTTACAATTCCCCCTCAGTGCTGGTAAGAATATGAACCATGGAGTATCAATTAAAGAGTGAAACTCACTAAATTCCTTTGCACAGGGCCATCATTTTCCTGCAGTTGTTTCCAATTTTAGGTTTTCCTACAGTTGTTTCCAACAACTGCAGGAAAATGATGTCCCAAAACTAAAAAGCCAAGCACTCATTAGCAACTTGAATATTAAGGCCTGCTATCACTTAAAACCTTATTTCCCAACAGAAATCCTATAAACTTGCAAAAGGGACAAAAAGAAAATATGGTTGGGGAATAGAGACAGCAGAAGAAAAAATTAAGAAAAGGCGAATATAAATATATAAATGAGCAGTTTTCACAGTAAATGGGAATTCTCCATGTATGATATTTTGGAATTATTTTTAGCCAAAAGAAAGAAAGAAAGAAAAAGTGTCAGCCCAGCTGGCATGGATCAGTGGTTGAGCATCAACCTATGAACCAGGAGGTCATGGTTTGATTCTCGGTCAGGGCACATGCCCGGGTTGCAGGCTCCATGCCCAGTGTGGGATTTGCATGAGGCAGCCAATCAATTATTCTCTCTCATCATTGATGTTTCTATCTCTCTCTCCCTCTCCCTTCCTCTCTGAAATCAATAAAAAATATTTTTTTTAAAAGTGAAAGGTATATTAAGGTTTGCAGTTAATACATCAAGAAGTGATTCTAGTACCATCACCACTTAAAGGAAATCCTTCCCAATGAGCATGCAAATGGGACTTTCCTAACATAAAAAGATAATTACCTAACAGAATTTTTCAATTATAAAGTCACATTATAGTTTAGAGTAATATTATTAAAAATCAAATTCACAACATCAACAGATCCTTCCTGTGCCATGTAATTACATTGCAGATACTTAATTGAAATAAACTGGAAGTGGAACCTAGCCTAGCACAGGCATGTACTGATAGTTAAGACTCAGCAGGGTAGTCCTAGTTCATTATATAGAGTCTTCACATATGTCTGCCCATTACATTTTAAGGAAAACATTGAAAGTAAGGACACTAACTCAATCAAAAACATTCATATGTAAACTCATACAATTTCTCTTATATAGATAAAACATACTTGAAAACAATGATAGAGTTTATGAATTTATATGAGAACTAATTTTCCTTTCTTCTGGTTACTTAGAGACAAAATATAATTTAAAGGAGAATTAAACATGCATACTGATAATATGTATATGTATATAAAAATAATTAACAAAAATTCCATAGTACAAAAATCTGTAAGCCTTATGTTTTGGTTTCTCAAAGTGTTGAGATGCAGTGAATAAGCCTGGTCCACCAGGTGCGCAGATCAGACATGGCCTTTTGGAAGGCCAGAGCTAGGTCAGAGATGATATCATGCTACCTAAGCACCATCTACTTTGGATTCTGAGACTCCTTACAAAAGCAAGTCTTCTCATATTTTTCCATCCAGGAGAGTGCAATTTTCTAGCCATGAATTTTTTAAAAATATATTTTATTGATTTTTTTTACAGAGGAAGGGAGAGGGAGAGAGAGTCAGAAACATCGATGAGAGAGAAACGTCGATCAGCTGCCTCCTGCAGACCTCCTACTGGGGATGTGCCCGCAACCAAGGTACATGCCCTTGTCCGGAATTGAACCTGGGACCCTTGAGCCCGCAGGCCAATGCTCTATCCACTGAGCCAAACCGGTTAGGGCCAGTCATGAATTTTATAAGTTTTATCTTAAGCGGAAATAAAGTTACCAGAAAAATGAGCTTCTGTTTGTCTGTGGCATTGAGTGCAAAGCATCAAGATTTACTGGCCAACATAACAAGTGGACATGTATTTGGGATCACCTCAAGTATATTATTAATGAATAATCGTGAAACAATCCCATTACATAAATGTCACACAATCCATAAGAAAAACATCCCTGCATGGGTGCAAAGTGCACAGAGCAAGGTTGGTGCTCTCAAAGCAGGTGAAAAATAATAAGGGCAGTAGCATCAGTGTTAAGGGTGAGAGGACCAAGTCACAAGCCTCCCACACAGGTTGTAGAATTCCTTACCTCCTGCAACATTTCTAGGAATAGATTACTGGTAATTTGATAACATGAAGGGACTAAATTTCAACTGTTTTCATATTTATATGAGACAAGTTTAAATTAAATATTCAGTATGTACAATCTTCAAATCACATTCCTCAATCTATAAACTTTAGAGAAAGACACTTTTAAGTTTTTTGGTTGAACATAAAACCAACATGTTTATACTATATATATAGTAAAGAAAATTATAAAACTACTAGCACAAAATTACTAACAAAGAAGATATAACATCTCTCTTTTTAAAAAAGAATATTTTTTCAAAGATGATTTACTTATTTTACAATAAATCAGTTGTTTGTTTCTACTTTTCTCAAGTCTTTTTTAAAGATGTGTCTATTCCATAAGATCCATATACTAGTACTTAATGTGGCCATCCATTGGAATACAAATGGTCTAGAAAGGGTTAAGATTGGGAGCAAACTTAAGGCCAAAGCAAATTCAAAAAGTTGCTGATATGAAGTACCAGGTCTCCTGGGGAAACAACGTACAGGCTGCACCATTGACTTGCCAATTAATCCAAGAAACTGCATGGCCATTAGTTCAGGAAAGAGACGCTTGCTTGCCTGCTTGCCTAGAGGTAAGAGCTAGGTTTGCAGCTGCTAAGCAGCAGAATGACAGAAATAAATAGGGGGAGAAATTAGGGCTAAAATCTTAGTGTTTTATTGTCTTTCCTGACTTCAAAGAAAGACCTAAATGTCAAACAAACTATAGTGTCTTGTGTGATATACAGAAGATTCATTTATCATAAAAGCCTTAAAAAAAGAATAATTTTCTAAGTATCTTTAAAATAGTATCACAGTAAGTACATTCTATTAATTCCTAAAAAATTCTAACAACAAGTCTTCAAATTTAATGATTAAAAATCTAAAAGTTAGGCTTATATCACATTAAAGAGCTATAAATAGTTTTATACAGTAGACATATACTATCTAAATTAAAGAAGTCAAATTCAGTAAGAAGCTATTAAAACTGGGGGGTTATTATTATTTGTACTTAAGTATCTTGTTCATTTTTGTCCTACTTGCCTATTTTCTTGGACACATATAAGTTTTTGGTTCAGGATTCTATTAATTGCTATATGAGTAACTTTTCTGTGGAAATTTCCATGTATAAAATGATACAATGAAAAGTACTATATTTGATCCTGACACTGAGAAATTGGTATCAACTCACACCTACTCTGAAGTTAATTGAGAACATCCTGGATATGCTCTTTGGGGAAGTATTTCATGGTAATTGATAGAAAAAAAAAATTCAACTAAAAGCACCAACTAAATAGTTAAAATCTCATCTCTGTTCTTTGCAATGTACCTCAGCAAAATCAGAAGAGTATTGGGGCCTGAAATGCAACTAAATAAAGCCACTAAAATTACACTTAGTATTTATAGCTTTCTCTCACCCTCAGTTGCAGAAATATCACTGTGCAACTAATATATTTAATTCCCTAATATATTTTTGTTGGAGATGCATTGCCTTATTATATATTATTTCCTGTTGTAATTATGGCCTAGTTCATGGAACAATACTCAGGGGATGAAATCTAGAGCTCATAGAATCTACTTGGTACCACTTTGTCCTGTGCCACCCTTTTTGCGCTGAATCAGAACAAAAAGATTCTCAAGCAGTCGACAGCTTCATCATTGCTTCCAAGTTCAGGTTGGCTGGGCTTCCAAATCTCTTGGGGTATGTTGGCTGCCAAAGTAAATTAGTTTCACTTTATCTTTGGGGCAGTGACTTTGCTAACTTTATTGGCTGTGTGGGACCTAGGCCTCCCAACATTACCAGGTGATAACAAAAAAAAAAGTGTAGTTACAATATTGATCCCTTTCCTGCCAAAAAAATGGTGCTACTGAAAGAATAATTGGAAAATTTGTGGGGGAAGAAGAATCCAGTTAGAAAACATGAAATAAGTAAATAAGTCATGGCTTAAATTATAGTTAAAAGTGGGCAAAAGAGTAGAATAGAATCACTATAAAAAAACACTAACATTAGGCCTAAATGTATAATCTAAAAAATATGAGTGCCATTGACGAAGCAGATGAAATAACAGATTATATCTAATATATATTATCTATATATATAAAAGCCTGAGCGACTGTTCAACCATTTGACCCATAGCTATGATGTGCACTGACCACCAGGGGGCAGATGCTCAACACAGAGGCATGGAAACATGGAATAGACTGATGAATCTCAGAGGGAAGGGAGGAGGGGGAGGGCAGGAAGAGATTAACCAAAGTAGAGGCCCGGTGCACAGATTCATGCACCAGAGGGGTCCCTCAGCCTGGCTTGCAGGGATCGGGCCGAAATTAGCAGTCCAACATTCCCCAAGGGGTCTTGGATTGCGAGAGGGTGCAGGCCAGGCCAAGGGATCCCACTGGTGCACGGATCTGTGCTCTGGGCCTCTAGTTAAATATAAACTTTTAGAAGATGCTAGAGAGAAGATACGGAAAAGCAATCAAATGCAGGAATCAGAAAAATTGAACAGGTTTGAATAAGTCAATTTAAGAGTTTAGGTAATACTAACAGAAATCTCCTTCTCAAATAAAAATGTTTTAGCTAAGCACCTTCCACTCCATGTCTTCCATCTCCCAAAGTTAGTGAGAAAATTGGAGGTTTGTCTGTGTGAGCTTATGTCCTTTCTCTCTGTTCATTTCTGCCCTCATCTGCATGAAAACATCCACAGGAATTGAATGACTTGTCTCCTAATTACAAAAACAACTATCATGTATCATGACATTGTAGATGAAAAAGAGAAGCATGAGTCATTTCACTGTAGGTTAATATTGACAAGGTACATACAATATGGAGTTAAGTGACAATCTTTAATTAGGGTGTTGTATTTTTATAGTAATTTATTTCCTAATAGGTCACCCCCTTCAAATCTACAACTTCATTTACTGTATGAATAATGACATCTTCTTAATATTCTATTGCCTTAATGGTCTCCAAAATATACATTTTACAAAGTACTCTTGTCCATTCATTTTTTATTGCATGGTCCAATATATTCTTAAGATTATTACATATGGATTTAACTACAAAAAGAGAAAAATTACAAGACAAGAGCTGCAGAGTGATACTGAAATTTGTTTTTGTTTTTTATGTGTGTGTGTTTTAATTTATTTTAGAGAAAGGAAGGGAGAGGGTGAGAGAGATAGAAACAACAATATGACAGAAATATTGATCACTGCCTACTGCATGCCCCCTACTGGGCATCAAGCCTACAACACAGGTATGTGCCCTGACCAGGAAATGAACTTTGACATCCTGGTTTATGGGGCGATGCTTAACCACTGAACCACACCAGCCAGGCTATGTTGGGTTTTAGTAAAATTAATGAATAATCTCTACCAATAAAGATTGAATAAATCTCAGAAAGTCCTTTGGCTTTTATTAGACCATGCTCATTCTTCATCACACATACATTTATTTACCTGATAGGATAATGCAGTGTATTGTTTATACTTGGAATAACAAAACAGAAGTATTCTCCACAGAAAAGAGAGTGTGCAGTGAGCCAGTTTTCCAGTCACATAGCATAGTGTAAAACTAGGGACATTCCTCATTGACTTAAAATTTAATAACAGTATCAGTGTAAGCAGTGACAGTTGTGTGCTTTGGGATAGGAGAGATACTAAAAGTGTTTCAACTCAAAACAATTATGCAATGCTAAGTGAAGAATAGCAATCCATATTTCTTCCCCTGAAAGACCTATGTCTTCATAATAACGTACTCATATTCTGTGTTTTCACATTCATGCTTAACTGGTCAACACGATAATAGCTTGGGTTGGATCCTGACACATTTGTCTATCACACTCTTTACTCTTCCATTCTTAAGACACTGTTTCTTATTTAATACATAATTATTATTTTCTTTGCTTTCAACAGCTTATTTCAACTACATGTAAAAGTATAATTCACTTAGTGAAATACTTGCATTTATTTAAGGATATATTTGGGAGACTTTGGGTCAATATGGGGGAGGAGACAAACTCTTTGCTCTACTCTTTCTAAGACTACATGAAAGTTACAACGAAATTATAGAACAGCAATAATTGAGAATAACTGAAGACTAGCTGGACAGAATTCCTATAACTAAGGATATAATAAAGAAGCCTTGTTGAGATGGGTAGGAGGGGTAAAGACATGTAATGGGCTGATTCCACATCCATGTGTGGTGGTTAAAAATCAGGTGGGATATCTCAGCTCTGGAGGTTCCCCTGAGGAACAAGGAGTACCAGCCCCACAGTGGGACCAGTTCTGGGAAGAGGCGTGCCCATAACACCTGGCTATGAAAACCAGCAAGAATAGCATCTGAGAAAAATAAAGGGCTGAGGCATTTCTCTTCAAGGAACTTAACACAGATTCACTCACTCACAAACTCACTTGCTCTAAGCTTCAGCACAGACACAGCCAGGTATATATGGGGAAGAACTAAATTGATTAACTTCAACATGAGGGCTGGAAGGGCAGAGGCTAGAACAACTCTCTCTGGGGGCAGAAGCATTGTCAGGCACAGTTGTATCTTTGTTGAACTCTCCTCCCACCCATCTGGCCAGGCACAGAAGGGGGCCAGATTTGAGCTGTCCATTATCCTGGCTATAACTGTTCACCCTGCCCTGGTGATTTCCTGAGACTCCTTCCTTAAGCATCTCACCTGCCTGGCCTGAGCCTCTTCCAGTGGCTCCTCCACACAAGTGACCTGCCTTGGATTACACTGCAGTCTTTCCCAAAATCTCTCAAAGACCCATCCTCAAACAAGTAGTGGCCAGCCTTAGCATACCTTACAGCTCTTATTACGTGACCCCAAGCCCAGCAGAAGTGGCAATTGGTCTTAACTTGCTTTGTAACTCCCAACAGGTGGCCCCAAGCCTGGCATAAGCAGAGGCTACTATTGGCCTGGAATGTAGCTTCTCCTAAGTGACCACAAGCCCAGCACAAGTGGTGGCTGATCTCAGCCCACATTGTGATGCCCACTGAAGAGTCTCAACCTGGCAAGAGTAGCAGCTGGCCTTAGTTCACATCACAACCTCTCCTAGTGCTTCCAAGATAAACACAAATGGCTACCAACTACAGATCACTACCAAGTGGCCCCAAGTTTGGCATAGGCAGCAGCTTAATTGGGCTTGCACAGGAGCCCTCCCAGGAGGCTCCACACTGCCCAGGAGGCTTCATACTGCACCAGAGAACCACCCAACCAGATCCATAAATGGCACATATGAAGGGTGGACTTCATTGACACCAGAGCCCTGCTAAAGCAACTAACACTCCATTTGGGGTCAGCCCCAACACCACAGCTCATCTGCTGTATTCATGGCCAGACCTCAAAGACAGTCAACCTAAGGGTCAGCTCTACCCACTGATGTAAGTGAAGATCAACTACAATAGGAGGGCACACACAACGAACACAGCAGACACTCCTGAGCCACACTGCTCAGGTGACCAAGGAGACTGTGCACTGGGTCTCTCTTATATCACTCTGTCAAGACTGGGAGATACAGCAGATCTATCGAATACATAGAATCCAACACAGGGGGATAGCAAAAATCAGGAGACAAGAAACATGTCCCAAATGAAAGAATAAGTTAAAACTCTAGAAATCTATCAGATACCAAGTTCAAAAGACTGGTTATAAGAATGTTCATTAACTCAGGGGAAAAAATAGATGAAGCAAGTGAGAACTTATACAATGAGATAGAAACCATTTTTTAAAAGAGGTATACAACATAAAGAAGAACCTGTCATAATTGAAGAATACAATAATTAAAATGAAGAATACATTAGAGGGAGTCAACAGTAGATTAGATGAAGCAGAGGATCAAATAAGTGATCTTGAAGAAAAGGTAGCAGAAAACACAATCAGAACAGCAAAAAAAAAAAAGTGAATAAAAAAATTTGAGGATAGTTGAAGGGACCTCTGGAATAATACTAAGTGTGCCAACATTCACATCATAGGGGTTCCAGTAGAAGAAGAGAGGAAACAAGAGACTGAAAATCTAACAGAATAAAAAATGGCAGAAAAATTCCCTAACTTGGGGAAGGGAATAGACATACAAGCCTGAGAAGTGCAGACATTGCCAAACAAGATAAACCCAAAGATGTCCATGCTAACCACATCACTTCATAATCAAAATGCCAAAGGCTAAAGAAAATTAAGGAATCTTAAAAATAGGAAGAGAAAAGCACTTAGTTATGTACAAGGAAGATCCTATAAGACTGTCAGCTGATTTCTCAACTGAAACTACAGGCCAGAGGGATAAGCAGGAAATATTCAAAGTGCATATGGAACATTTTCCAGAGACCACCCAACCAGATCTACAAATGGCACACACATGTTAAGCAATAAAACAAGTCTCAATAAATTTAGGAAGATTAAAATCCTATGAAGTACCTTCTATGATCATAATGGTATGGAACTAGAAATCAATTACAACAAGAAAACTGAGAAACACACAAACGTCGAGGCTAAATAACATGCTACTAAACAATGAAAGGGTTAACAATGAAGATAGGAGCGTGAGAGGTGGAGGGATTGAAAAAAAAAAAAAAAAAGAGAAAGAACTCATCCTCAACAACAGTGTGGTGATTGCGGGGGTAGGGGAGTAGGTGGAGGTGGAGGAGAGTATAAATGGTTACGAGAAAAATAAAATAAAGAGAAAAAATCTGAGTGAACATGTGTTAGTTTTGGGAAATCTTTCTTCTCCCATTTCTTCTTACTATGATTTCTTTGAGGCTAAAAGGCATATCTTTTGTACCTTGATAATTTTCAGCTGCTATTTAATACTGTCAGCGGGATGTGTAAGTGAGAGGGCACTATAGAAAACAGCCCTGGTTCTCTTCCAAAACACCCACCCCTCACTAATTCCAAATGGCCTTAATGGAAAGGCTGTGCACACTCTAGGAAAAAAGTTCATTTTGGCATAGAGTCACAAGCCTCCCTCAAACTGAACCAGAAATGAAAATTCAACAGTACAGCATGTTTTATCCCCTCACACATTGTTATGCAAATGAAGAATTATTACAGAGAAAGCCTCTTTAGTTTTACTGCTATTGCCATATGCCTTCAGTGAGTAAATATATCGTTCATTATATACTGTATATTGGCGTTTTAAGATGTACTTTTTAAAAAACTGTAATATGCCTTGAAAGTACATAATAACTATGTTAAACAACTACATTTTTCCAAGAAATGGTGCATTTTGTAAAGCGTTATCTACTGTAATCATTTTTCATTTAACATGAATTGAGCAGACATTCTCCTTCAGATGAACTTTCTGGTGACAAACTTTGAAATTGACAGATTAAAGCTGATTTGGGGTTGTCAAAATATGGTATAGCTATCTGCACAAAATATGCATGAAATTTTACAGATGGTGGGCTGCTGGTTTACATGGCAGCTATGTGAGTACATCCACTTCCAGTTCAATTAATAGTGTCACAATCTATCTTCCATGGCAGGTGTAAATGACTTCAGTACATCAATAACTAGTTTACAATGATGTCCCTTCAGTGTTTAAGGTTTAACATTGATTTTATGTTTTGTGCAAAATAGCACTCATATAATTCCCATATTTTGTTTTAGGATAAGTTTTAAAATAAACCAAACATTTACAGACTTGGGGAGAATCTATTAAATATAGCAGACCTAGTCAATTATCAAATTACTTCACATGACAATAAGACTTCCAAGTTAATAACTTCCATCTTACATATATTAGCATTGAAGACTCTGGTATGTAAATGAACCCATGTAAAAAATCTTCCTGAAATAGCTGCTATTATATCATGGACAGTTCAATGATTTGGAAGGTATTCTATGATGAATATTAAATTAACTGAACAACTCATGGCTGAACTAGTTTTTAGTAAAGGCTACTGATTTCATGATCACCATCAACATCACTATTATTATTCATAATAATACCTTAAATTTGTATAGCACTTTACAATCAGAAAAGCATTTTTACATGTAAAGTAATCCCTCTCCAATTTTAGTTCCTATTATGTATGTTTCAAATGTATGCAAATTTATTTCTATACTATTTTTTTTTTTGCAACTGCTAGAATACCAGTGCCTCTCACTTTTATTGAATATAACTTTGAAGAAAGAAACTGAGTATTAGGAACCTCTAAAGGAAGTTAAGTGGACTGTCTAAAATAAACATTCTTACAATAGAATATTTGAAAAGTTAAAGAAAGATAAGTTAAGGAGATTCAGATCAGAAAACTACATCAGATGAGAGAAGGAGTGAATGGAACTAAGAGGGCAGATGACAAGTGCTTTGGCAGGAAGTTATTTTGAATGAGATTGCAAAGAACATTTAACCGAAGCTATAAGGGAGGCAGTTTGTGAAATACCTACTTAGTGATATTTAGGAGGTCATACAAAGTGATACAAACCTTTCTGGTGCTTACCCATCCAAGTTACTCTGTGTCTTATAGCCCACTTTCAGACATGGGAGGTGAAAATCAACAAACTGGAGTAATAAAAATACAAATATATAACGCGTTTTTTGGACAGTCATCTATATATATATAAAAGCCTAATCGACCATTATGACCAGACCACCAGACCACCAGGGGACAAGACGCTCAATGCAGGAGCTGCCCCCTGGTGGTCAGTGTGCTCCCACAGCCAACCTCCCGCAGCCGTCCAACCTCCCGTGGTCCCTACCCCTGGCCTGCCAGCTTGGATAGGCCCCGATCAGGACTGGGCAAGATGGCCCTGATTGGCCCTGATTGCCAGCCAGGCTGAGGAACCCCACCTGTGCATGAATTCATGCACTGGGCCCCTAGTATAGAATAAAGATAAAAAATCTACTCAGTGTGCTTATTATGTGACAAATAAAAAACAAATAGATAAACATCTCCTTAAAACTGCAGAGAAGAAAGAACCTGAAAAGTTCATATGTGGTACCCATTATTACCACTTTAAAATGCTTTAAACAATAACAAATTTTAAAAATAAAATAAAATGTGTAAGTTGACATTGATATTTATATTATAATCTAGTGTTCCAGCTTCATTTTTGCTTCTATAAAAGTTTATTATAACTCCAAGCATCAGTCCACAACCCTATATTATTTTCCATTTCAATTGTTAATTTAAAAACATAAGAATATTTTAGATTCAGGAACATCTTTCAGCATAAAATTAAGTTTCTCATGATTTTCTATATGGTTTTCAAATTGAAAATGGAAAGAAGCTTCAATAAAACTAAGAGATAAAAACTAGGAAGCTTGCATTCAAATTTTATCTACAATTGGTAGAAAATCTCACATTATGAAAAATAGTGCTTTGGTAGACTCTTATATATGAGTGGTCCCAGGTGAATCATTACTCTGGATATGCATACCCATGTATGGTCTCCTCCCACACTGAGGCTGGGTTTGGTTCTATGACTTGCTTTGGCCAAGGGGACATTAGTTAGCATGAAGCAAGCAGGGTTTTGTTAAAACATGTGTTGGAGGTTTGCTCCTTTGAACATGTGTTCTTGGAATGCAGAAAACACCTTTTTTTTTAGGTAAGCCAGGCTCTATACATAGAGTGGCTGCATGGAAGAGAATCTAGAAGTTGGGTCAACATTCATAGCTAATGACCCAAACATATTGCCTCATTCAAGTTGTCCAATTGTGCCTCAGTCTTACATGTTATCACAGCTGAAGATCTTGACATTGCAGAACTTAATTGTGAGCAGATAAAATAAAAACACTTGTTTTAAGTCACTGCGTTTTAAAGTGCTTTGTCAGGCAGCCATAGAAACTTTTAACAATGCTTGTGAATTTTGAAATGTAGTTAATGATAAAACAAAATATTAGCAATTTAGAGGCTGTATATTTATAAATATCATAAGATGGCCTCAATTACATAGATCTACTCTTTAATTATATTTGCACTTACAGTACTATTATTACCAAATCATAGTTTTGGTTTAGTTTTAAAACAATAAAAAAATGTATGTTGGTTACTCCAAATGGCATAAATGCTGTAATATTACTTCATTTTAAATTTACAAGAATAATGTATTTTAATAATTCCAATGCTGCAATTCTCTAATTCTTGTCAAGAACAACATCTCTAAGAAAACAAGTTTTAAAAATGTTAAATTTTAGTGTGAAGAGCATTTGAAACAAATGAATTATATTTAAACAATCCCATTAAAGTTTTAGACATAAAAAATAATTATTTTTCAATTGCAAGACTAATGTATTTATTTAACTTTATTCACAGTTACTAAATTAAGTTTTTGATAACTTAAAGAAATACTAGCATCACATATGATTCAAGTACAAATATTCCCGAATGATTATCAAATAAAAGAAGCTATATTTGATCAAATTTCTATATTAATTACTATTTCTATATAAAATTACTATATTAATTGTGAAATTAGTGTTAAATTCTTCTATAGGTGGAGGAAATTTGATCTTAAATTGATATAATACAGCTAATACGTTTTGACATGCATGTAAAGAAGAAAAGAAAACCATAGATTATCTTCACTATCTACAGATAAAATTTATGGCTGCTTTTATAATGTCCTGAATCTATAAGAATTTAATTGTGAATAGAATAAAGAACACATTTTCATATACTTTCCCTCCTACTAACCACCCCCCCAAAAGTTGGGAATTTGTCATCCTTATTTCTCATTCATTTACATTTGTTTCATGTTATTTATAATGCTTTTGGGAAAGCTGTGACTTTTGACAGTTGAAAATGAACCAAGAGAGGGAAGAGGCTGCCGAATTTAGAAATATGAATTTAATCCAACATAAACAGAAGTAGCATACAAATTCACATAATTTCACAGTAAAATTTTGCACATTGGAGGTGCTACCCTACCAATGAACATTTATATTCATTAGGACATGACTCATAACAGGTAAAAGGGGTGCATCATTAGTAATCTCATCATTATAAATTAAAATCAATTAACAAATAATGCAGATTCTCTTATTAAGAAGCTAAATAAGTTGCTTCCTTGCAGCATAAGTGTGGATTTGGAACACTTTACAACAGTTAACTTACTGGAACTAAGAATTCAGTGATACTAGCATGAATAACTGATAATCTATAAGAATCACAACAATATGAGGGCAATACAGTAGGTGACAGTATGTCAATTCAATTACTTTGGTTTGCTTCAACATTACCCACCACCCTGGCAGAATCAATGATGAGTGATCCACAGTCATTATTAAAACTGAAGAACTGATAAGGTGAACTCAGTCAAACCAATGTATATGATTTGAACCAGTTTCTATGTCTTATACTTAAAAGACTGTTTTTGCTTCATTTGGTTCAATTTTTTCATGTGTTGATACAGTACTTATCCTATATAATAAAAGTGTAGTATGAAAATTGTCCTCTCAACCAGAGTTCTTCTGGGAGTTAGACCAGGGGGTGGGCCGGCCGGCAGCTGGGGGTAGGGAGGGAGGCCCTGGTGCTGGCAGGTGACTGGGGGAAGGGAGGGAGTACCTGGCTGGCAACCAGCAGCCACTAGGGACCCTACCAGTGCATGTATTTTGTGCACTGGGCCTCTAGTAAATATATATCTATTGAATTAATATTCACTTTAAGTTCTAAATTCTCAAATGAATATGTTCAACCATATATAATTTTTTCCTATTTGTTTTTACTTCACCTTGATATTTTTCAGGAATATCACAGCACATAGACTTTTAAAGAATTAAAATTCATCAAAAATGTTTAACATCTTTTTTGCTCATCAAATTTGAGAAAACAAATTAGTAAATATAAGTACATGTAAATGTCTTATATAATGATCTCAATATCTTTAAGGTTTTATTCTGAGTCAGAACCCATCCTAACATAAAAGTCTACTTTGTTATTGTTTTCTTATATGATCATGTACAAAATTTTTTGCATCTCTAATTATAAATATGACTGTAAACATATACAGTTATATATATATATATATGTATATGTATATATATATATATATATATATATATATATATATATATATATATATATATATATATATATAGAGAGAGAGAGAGAGAGAGATAGAAGAGAAATTTAGATTTGGGTGTTTGTAGGTTAATCCTTGGGAATACTAAAAATCTCTTATGGTTTATGCACTAATGACAATGAAAAAGTGTTTTAAAAAGGAAGAAGAAAGGAAGAGCAGGGGCAAAAATGACATGGTCCAGTGGGAAACCAGCAGGGTCTAGAAGCTATGTTTTAATTCAACATTGGGAGAGATGGTTCAGCAAAAAAAGGCATGAAGATATTGTGAAGGTAGTGAAACATTGCCTCTGGGGTGAGAGAGGAGAAGAAACAGCCATAAAAATTTAAAGGGTGCCAGAAATGTACTCATGCCAAAGGGAATGTGTAGAAGAATTTATTGGATTCTCTGCATGAGAAATTTAAAGTTCAAATACAGCATCTCTGGACTTACTGATTGATGAATTAAATGAATAGGAAATACCTTTAATATTTTTTATAGACAAAAAGATGCATCACATATATAAGAACAAACATAAATCCATACACCTGGACACATAGTGGAATGATATATTTAAAACACATATATACAGAACTAGAGGCCCAGTGCATGAAATTCATGCACTGGGGGGGTGTCCCTCAGCCCAGCCTGCATCCTCTCCAATCTGGGACCCCTCGAGGGATGTCTGACTGCCAGGATCGGGCCTAAACCGGCAGTCGAACATCCCTCTCACAATCTAGGACTGCTGGCTCCAAACTGCTTGTCTGCCTGATTGCCCCTAACCACTTCTGCCTGCCAGCCTGATCACCCCCTAATCACTCCCCTGCCAGCCTGATTGACACCTAACTGCTCCCCTGCCAGCCCAATTGCCCCTAACTGCCCTACCCTGCAGGCCTGGTCCCCCCCAACTGCCCTCCCCTGCCAGCCTGGTCACCCTCAACTGCCCTGCCCTGCAGGCCTGGTTGCCCTCAACTGCCCTGCCCTGCAGGCCTGGTCACCCTCAACTGCCCTCCCCTGAAGGCCTGGTCCCCCCCAACTGCCCTTCTCTTCAGGCCCGGTCCCCCCCAACTGCCCTCCCCTGCAGGCCTGGTCCCCCCCAACTGCCCTCCCCTGCAGGCCCAGTCACCCCCAACTGCCCTCCTCTGCTGACCTGATCGCCCACAACTGCCCTCCCCTGCAGCCATCTTGTGGCGGCCATCTTGTTATCACATGGGGGCGGCCTTCTTGTGCGAAGGCATGATGGTCAATTTGCATATTACCTCTTATTATATAGGATAATTTTAATTTGAATTCACTACATAAGATATAATTTATACAGAAGCACTTGATGGTAGTTGAGTCATTAATATTATTTAAGAAATATAATAATATTACTTTATTTAGTAGAATATATTATTATTTAATTTGGTAGAATATTATACATATTAAAAATCACTTACCTCATTTGTAGTATAGCTATCATCCTACCTAATAATAGACAAATATGCAAATTGACCACACCTTCACTATGCCCAAGCCACGCCCACCAGCCAAGCCATGCCCACCAACCAATCAGGACGAGTATGCAAATTACCCCAACCAAGATGGCGGTTAATTTGCATATCAAGACAGCATAGAAAGAAGCCAAGAGCTGCAGAAGGGAGCAAAGCTGCAGAGAAGCAAGCAAGCGGGGGGTGGGGGGTGCAGAAGGGAGGAGTGGAGGCGGGGCGGGGGAGAAGGAAGGAGAGCGGGCGGGCTGGCGGAGAAGGTGGGGTGGGGGAGAAGGGAGGAGCCCAGGTGGGGCTGGGGGAGAAGGGAGAAAAGAGGGTGGGCTGGAGGAGAAGGCGGGGTGGGGGAGAAGGGAGGAGAGCAGGCGGGGTGGGGTAGAGTGCAGCAGGAAACCCTATTGCAGGATTCTTCCTGCAATGGGTATGCTAGTATAACATTAGGCTTATCAGAGAAAATCTTGCACAAGGCAAGACTTTATTCAAGACTATTGCAATAGGAGAAAGAGGCAGGAACTCAGTTTGAGCTCATTTTCACTGAAACAAAGAGATGAAAAGTTTTTAAAAACCTGGGGTGAAGTTGGATCATATACTGCCTGTACTTTCTAATGGCCTTACTCAAAGTAAAAGTAAATTTTCTCACATCTTCATGACAGGAGGTAGTTTTGCAACTTGGAGCAAAGTGTCCCAAGAAGATAGGGAAACAGAAGTACTATCTTCCAAAGAGAATGGGAAATAAGGGTGCTATTGTCCTTGATTGAATATTACAAAAGAATGGTTCCCAAGTCCTTGAGAAAGACATTCCTGCATTGTAAAACTGGTGAGAAGATTTTTTAAAGATTTACATCTCAAAGGGGCAGAGATAGAATCTATAATTACAAATTTCCTAAAGTGAATGATCTAAGGAAAGTGGGCTCAGGGAACTACCTCCTTGAAGAAGCTTGTCTAAAGGTTAGTTAACCTGGGGGGAATGTTAAAGCCATCTTGGTCTTGCTACAAAGCATTTTATTTCATTTTTAAATGATAATTTTATATGAATATCTCTTACCTTCTCCTTTTCATTCCATATAGATCCTGGCACTGCTTCTTTGTTTAAATTTTATCTTTATTGTTGAAAGTATTACCCCATTGACCCCCTCCACCCTATTCCTGCCCCCTCCTCAGGCCTTCACCATACTATTGTCTATGCCCATGTGTTATGCATATAAATTCTTTCATTAATCTCTTCCAGCCTCCAACCCCACCTTTTCCTCTGAGATTCATCAGTCTGTTCCTTACTTCTATGTCTCTGGATCTATTCTGTTCAACAGTTTATTTTGTTCATTAGATTCCATATATAAGTAAGGTAATATAATACTTGCCTTTCTCTGACTGGCTTATTTCTCTTAACATAATACTCTCCAGATCTGTCCATGCTGTCTCAAAGGATAAGGGATCTATCATATTCCACTGTGCAAACATACCACAGATTTTTTATCCACTCATCTACTGATGGATACTTGAGCTGTTTCCACATCTTAGCTATTATACATTGCACTGCTATGAACATAGGGATGCATATTCTTTCTGATTGGTGCTTCTGGATTCTTAGGATATATTCCTAGAAGTGGGATCACTGGGTCAAATGGTAGTTCAATTTTTAATTTTTTGAGGAAACTCCATATTGTTTTCCTTAGTGGCTGCACCAGTCTGCATTCCCACCAGCAGTGTACTAGGGTTCCCTTTTCTCCACATCCTCACCAGCACCTGTCATTTGTAGTTTTGTTGATGGTAGCCATTCTGGCAGATGTTTTAATTTGCATCTCTCTGATGATTAGTAACTTTGAGTATTTTTTCATATGATTCTTGGCCATCTGTATGCCCTCTTTGGAGAAGTATTCATTTAGGTCCTTTGCTCATTTTTTATTGGATTATTTGCTTTTTGTTAAGTTGTATGTGTAACATTTGTCTTAACATTTGAATATATAAAGGAGGTTTGAAATTATAAGTGAAAACATAATCTCTTCTCAGTCTATGTGTCTACTAGTATTATATCTGGATCTTTTCATATCTTCCATGAATCTACTATCCTGAGAGGGTTTTAAAAGTATAATGACTTCCCACTCAAGTTTCACTGAAAAAAAAACACACAAAAAAAATAAGCAAACCAATAAACCCTGGTTTGTAAGCACACTTGGAAGAATTGAAATATATGTAATATTTTTATTGTGCTGATCAAAAGTCCAAACAATGTACTTTGAGAAATAATTTAATTTTGAGTATATTATAATTAAGGTAAGATTATAGTAAAGCCTTTAATAGCATAATGTTTAAGGCCAAAACAATATTTTTCCTTTCAATTTTGAAGTCTATGGTCAGGCTTCATAATATTAATGACTCAAATATAATTTTAACATCAAAAGAAAATAAGGTATCTAATAGAAACTTTTAAACTCTTTTAAAATCAAGGTTGCATTAAAAAGTAAGTTGAAACCTTATGATTATAAACATTATTGTCAATTACAGAATGCACTATACTATATGTTAGCAAAATCCAACTTCTTTTTCTGGCTACTCTACTTAAGAAAGGAAGGTAGAGGGTCAAGAACACTTGGGATATCAGAATATTGGGATGAGGTCCAGCAGTCTCCACAGAGTCTCTACTACCAATCACTCCAAAGCATCTTTGCTAGAACATTTCTCCCATGGTCCCTTTGAAAATCAACACATATTAAGAGAGATGTTACTTAAGATTTCATTGCGCATATAAAATGTTGCATAGATAATGGAGACAGATTCATAAACATATTCTAAAATAGTGTCTGGTATACAGTAGGACTTCACCAATAACTTGTTAAATGGATAAACAGCCTAATTTGACAAGTATTGAAGAAAATTAATATAATAAAAATAGCCAATCCTATCTATATTTAATTCAACAAATATATTTGAACATCTACCAAGTTCCTGTCATTCTTATACATAATACAAATCTCTCAATTTATCAGAAAGGTTAACTTGAGGAGATGAAGTCAGCCTTCAATTATTTTTTAAGAAAGCTAGAGCGTCTCCTCCCCATCATGTAAAATTGGATAAACTGAAAGTGATCCATTTTTCTTGGAAAGTTGAGAGTCAGATTCTGTTTGAAGCTGCTGGTACCACCTATTCTAAATGGATAGGCGAGAGCCTCTTTTTAATAAGCTGGCTTAGAATTAGTAAAATATCCCATAGTGAAATCATGTTCATGTTGAGTTGTTATTTTCAAGGAGTTAGAGTCACATTAATAACCTTGTGTGCCCTTTTTATGAGACCAGATTATGTTGACCACAGTAGTAAGGGTGTTGCTTTTATGTAATTTTTTCAGAAATTAACCAGGGCTGCTGTTAGACTACTTACTCTGTACCTTACCCTCGATAGAATAATAGTTCATTTAAAAAAAGAGGAGAACCCTGGCTGGTGTGACTCAGTTGGTTGGGTGTCATTCTGTGCACTGAAGGGTCACCAGTTCAATTCCTGATCAGGGCATATGCCCAGGTTGCAGGTTTGGTCCCCTGTCCAGTTGGCAACAGATCAATGTTTCTCTCAACCTCTCCCTACCTCTCTAATATAAATAAAAAATATATTTTTTTAAAAGAGGAGAAAAAGTTTCAACTGAAGCCTACCACAGTGGAGATCACAAGATAGATAATATTTCTGAGGCAAAGAGGCACTGGCAAAACCAAAAATTTGAGGTGAGAGAAGGTCTTAGAGGAGAATGGTGTGTGTGTGTGTGTGTGTGTGTGTGTGTGTGTGTGTGTGTGTGTGTGTGTGTGTGTGTGTAGGCAGGGTAGAGGAGTATGGAGATTTGAGAAGCTCTGATGAAGATCTGGAGGGGAGACATTGCATGTAGAATGCCTAATGATGGGACCTGTCCCTCCTTTTTTATATGAAAATGAATCAGATGATGAGGCAAATCTAGGCCTCTTACTTTTTGTCATTCTGCTATCTATGCCTTATCAGGGTCAATCGGAATTTGGTTTCTAGAAAAAGAGAGTTGAGAAATAAATGGTAGCCACTTCCTGGTCACTTAGAGTAGCACCTTTCTCCAACATGCATCCCAGTGAAAACTGTTAAATACAAAAAGGAAAAGTTCCACATCTACTAGAGGTGTCTTCTAGAAAGCCCAAGAGTAAAGGAAACCCTGTGCTACCAACAATGAGAAAATGAAGTAGGAGTTAGCAAGGAATTTATAAACAAACTAGAGGCCTGGTGCATGAAATTCATGCATGGGGTTGGAGTGTGGGGGCCCCTCAGCCCCACCTGCACCCTCTCGCAATCCGGGACACCTCGGAGGACATCCCTCTCGCAATCCAGGACTGCTGGCTCCTAACTGCTCACCTGCCTGCCTGCCTAATGGCCCTTAACCACTCTGCCTGCCTGCCTCATCACCCCTAACCATTCGCCTGCATGCCTGATCACACCTAACCACTTGCCTGCCTGCCTCATCATCCCTAACCATTCGCCTGCGTGCCTGATCACACCTAACCACTTGCCAGCCTGCCTCATCACCCCTAACCAACTCTGCCTGCCTGCCTCATCACCCCTAACCACTCTGCCTTCCTGCCTGATCGCCCCTAACTGCCTCTGCCTCAGCCCCCGCTGCTGCAGCTTTGTCTGGAAGGACGTCTGGAATGACGTCTAGAAAGTTGTTCGGCGGTCCCATCTAATTAGCATATCACGCTTTTATTATTATAGATGGTGCTTCTAGTAGCAGGTGACTAACCGGCCCTGGAAACATTTCACCCTTCCCTTTTCTTATTTTTCCTATTGTTCCTATATTCCAGATTTTACCCCCTTCTCATATAGGAATATAATCCCTAGTCTCTGCTAGCTATTGATAAAATTTAGACAAAGAATAAAATAATGAATGATCTGTAGTTCCGGCCTTTCTGATGGTTACTATATATTCCCAGAGGAGCTTGTTAACACAAAAGGATTGAGTTGCCAATTGGAGGTAACTGAACAAGAAACATATTCTCCTCATCCTTCAATCCCTTTCCCTGTCTGTACCACCACTCTCCTTAACCCCACAAACTAGTCCAATAGGGGATTAGGCTGTTTATTAGAAGATCCTCACTACAGACCACAGACCAACACTTCCTCGCGTACCCATGTGTCAGCACAAGGGATATGGGATAGCTTTATGGAAATTATACAGACAGAGAGAATTTCTTGCAGAGTTATTCAGAATTGTGTAATATAAAATACAGAATTATTTTAAATGCATGCATAAGTCTAATTTGAAGTAAGGAGAAGTGAAAATAAAGTATCAGAAACAAATATGTCCTTTCAATAGCTTAAAAGGTCACAAACCCAGGATAGAAATTCAGTGATTAGGAAATTTTTCCCTGTAATGTACCAATAGTAATAGTGTAGACAAAGGGCTATGGAAACTAAAATACATTATTACTGACTGTATCATTATTTCATCTTTTAATCCTACCTAATTTAAAGCCTTATTTTTCATTTTCATTTTGATCCCATATCACTCCATATCAACTGCTCTTAGTTATCTATCCCTAACCTGCTGGATATGTGAAGTTACCCTGAAGAAGCAGCAACACACTTGAACCAGCTGTAAAATGAAACATTTTTTAAGAAAATCTGTAAAAATTAGATATATTCTATTTCTAATCAGCAACTATATCTTGTGCATATTTTTTTTTAGAATTCTACTTAGTATTTTATCATCAAGTTCATTTAACATTTAAAAGTAAATAGATATATAGCATTTTTACAAATTTGATTTTTGTAACTCAAATGTCAAATTGCTATTTACAATTTTGGAAATATATCAATTTTCATTAGACACAGTGTTTTAAAGATGTCACTTTAAATTGGAAAACTGACAATATATGTCATTCATTATAATATAAATAATATATAAACTTATTGTGTACTTATGATATCCCTTGTGCTTTACATATATTAAATAATTTAATCGCTACAGCCATCCAGGAGAGTCAGTACTACTCTCATCCTGGTCTTGCATTTAAGGAAACAAGGGTCTTGAGAAATTAATTTAAATTCCCCAGGTTCCCACAGCCAGAAATCGGAGAGGTAGGTTCTCTAATCCAAGTGATGTGACGCCAGAGCCCATGCTTTTAAGAGCTACAATATTTTGCTTCTCATGTCTCATGGACAATAGACTGTATGGTGGAAAAAACATGACTGCATTTGGAAAGAAGGTAAGAGACTTTCCTAGAATATGTATTACAATATAGAGGATGGTAGCATAGTAATAGAAGCAAAGAATGCTAAAGAAAGTTGAGTCAAAATGGTAAATATATGTGGATATTTCTAAGATAATGTTTTGTACCTGATCCAAAGGATGCCTCAAAGGAGTATGATGTAGTGAAGCTTGTATGTTTTTTATGTTCTGTATGTTTTGCAAACAGTTCAGACTAATGTATATATGTAGGACTATTTTGAAAGGCAAATTATAGATTTGGTGAAAGTCAACTAGACCTATCACTAACTTTTTTGTCATGGAACAGAAGTCTATAAAAGGGAGTTGGATTAGGTTATCTATAATGTTTCCATTTAAACACAAACATTTTATGTTCTTATAATAAAGGAAAAATAATTTGCAATAAAGCCACTAAACAAATAAAATTGTTTTTATTTGTATGGTTTGATCATCTTGTTTCAAAATAATTTGTTAGTGGTAATCCTATATAATAAAAACCTAATATGCTCAGTGTCTGGTTGGCCGGTGGGCTATTCAACCAATCAAAGCATAATATGCTAATGATATGATAAGGCCACTCAACCACTCGCTATGACATTCAGTGACCACCAGGGGGCAAATGCTCTGACCTGTAGGTTAGCTTGCTGCTGGGGTCTGGCCAATCAGGACTGAGTGAAATGGGCCAGACACACCCTGGAGCCCTCCTTTGGTCCCTCCCCGGCTGACCAACCTCCCTCGTACCTCCCCGGCCCCAGTCATGCCCCGGTGGGATCCCTTGGCCTGGCCTGCACCCTCTCGCAATCCAGGACCCTTTGGGGGATGTCAGAAAGCTGGTTTCTGCCCAATCCTGCAGGCCAGGCTGAGGGACCACACTGGTGCATGAATTCGTGAACCGGGCCTCTAGTGATGTAGCAATAGAATAAAATTAATGAGCAGATATGTGTTGAATATTTATTATATGTAAAACACGTTATCTGATATTATGAAATATATAAAATGATTATGAATTAGAGTGTCTATGTTTTCAGGATTTTAAATTTTAAGTGGAGATATTATACTAACAGGCATGAAATAATAGCAAACAACTATTTTATTATTGTTTAACAATTTGGATGCCTTTATTTGCAAATGGCAGAAAAGCCATTTCAAAGTAGCTCAAACAGTGTAGAATTATATTATGAGCATTATAAAAGTCATGCATTAAAATAGCTCCAGGGTTCATTAATTCAGTTGCTAAAAAATGGTAATAGAGACCTATGTTCCTTCCATCTATCAGGTCTACCATTTCAATGTGCAAGTCATGAAATTTTGGCACATTCAGCAAAAACTGAAAGTGATCTGAAAATTAAACAGCAGTGATGCATTGATGTCTATTTCTTTATTTCAATATTTGCATTGTGCTTGTGTAGGAGAAGGTCCTTGTTTTTAGAGAATGCATGTTAAAGTGTAAGGGGTTATGAGGCATCAAGTTGGCAACTCAGTCTCAAATAGTTTAGGAAAAATTTTTCATACTCTTTTGCAACTTTTCTATATATTTTATATTATTTCAAAATATAGAAATACTTAATATAAAATATGAACAAAAGTGTGGGCTTTCTCAATAAAGGACCAATATGCCATAAAGCATAGACCTATAAGATATATTGGTTATATTCATTCACTTACCTAATGTTAATTGAGCACCTAATGGTTTCAAGCACAGAGTCAGAATCCGGGACACAAGAGTGAAAAAGAGAGACAGAGCCCTTGCCCTCATGAAGCTTAGAGTCAAGTGGACTATTGCTAAGCAAACAGGAAATCATCCAATCTAATAAAGAGGGAATATGCTAATGGACTGTCAAGCCCTCACAAGATGACGGCGCCCACAGCCAATAAAGAGGGAATATGTTAATTGACTGTCACACCCTCACAAGATGGCAGTGCCCACAGCCACAAGATGGCAGCACCCAGTCCCCTCAGCCCCACCTCATCCAGCCAGTGTCCCCCAGTCCCCTCAGCCCTGCTGGGGGGCAGCAGGCACCACATGCCTCATCCAGCCAGAGTCCCCCAGTCCCCTCAGCCCCGCCTCATCCAGCCAGAGTCCCCCAGTCCCCTCAGCCCCACAGGAGAAGGCAGTTGGGGGCGATCAGGCCAGCAGGGGAGGGCAGTTGGAGATGATCATGCCATTATGGGAGCAGTTAGGCATCAATCAGGCCAGCAGAGGAGCAGTTAGGGGGCTATTAGGCTAGCGGGCAGAATGGTTAGGGGAAACCAGGCAAGCAGGCAGGCAAGTGGTTAGGAGCTAGCAGTCCAGGATTGTGAGAGGGAGGGATTGGGACTAAACTGGCAGTCAGACATCTCCTGATTGGAGAGGATGCAGGATGGGCTGAGTGACACACACTCCCCCCCCCCCCCCGTGCATGTATTTTGTGCACCGGGCCTCTAGTGATATAATAATGTGATGAAGGAAATGCAGGATGCTATTAGTGTACATAGGTGGAACTCCAGATACCTATTTTGTAAGGTAGGCATCCCATAAGAAGTTATACCTAAGCTATAACCTAATGTTTGAGTAAGAGTTTAAAGGAATGTCTACAAATATGAGATGAGGCAAGTGTGATTTTTTCTTGTCTATGGGGCATCTAAGTACTGATACTCAAGGGGCCATTGAATACTTCCCTGAGCATGAGCTGGATTGAATGAAGAATATTGAAAGTTTTTTGGCATATATATCTGCCTAGAGTGCAGATATGGCAGAGGAGATTACAATTTGCTTGAATAGGTAAGTATATCTGGGAAAGTTCATAGAGGGGGCAGGATGTTTAGTTCAGACAAAATTTGATGAGCAGCAGTGGCAGAGGTGGGATATACTATCATGGAAAGAAATAACCTGGAAGTTGGGAAAGAGATTAGGAGATTGTTCAGTAAATGCTTATAATAATTTTGACCTGCTACTCAAAAAACAGAGTCATTGAGGGAACTCAGTTGTTCAAAGAGGGAACTCAGTTGTTTCCCTCAGAGTCATTGAGGGAACTCAGTTTTGATCCCTTAGAGGGATCAAAAGCCATGATCCCTCTAAGAGTTTAACAACTAAAGTGTGCATGGAGGTGGGCAATGAGCAGCACCACTTAAGAGACTAGGGTCATTCCTACTAGGTGTGTATGTCCCTTGCCTGATCCAATGTGCAACTTGTTATTTTCTATGCCATGGGAGCTGGTGGGAGATTTTAATTATGTTATAAATCAAGGATCTTCCTGGAATGCTCATGTGTATTTAAAATATCAGAAGAGCTATAGTTTATGTATCAGTCAGTCTCATGTGTCCTCGGTTGATGCATAGACTATGTTGAAGCAAAACTTTCAGTACATTACTGTTTTAGACTTAAGAGCAGGTACAATATCTCCAGTTCAATGCAACTGGTTGATATTAGTGGCAGGAAAAGGGGTATGTGGTGCTAGAGGACAGATTAGAGATTTGCCTTCTGAGAGGCTCCTAGTGTTTAAAAGGAAGTTAGAAGCAAATGGACTCTGTTTCTTCTTTACTTTCAAAGTATGTCAGTAGAAAGGATTTCTTTATAATAAGAAATTTTAGACAGGAGTAAGAAAACTTATTTTTGTCTCTACCATGCTGATGTATGTGTAGCCTTATAGAAGACACTTTTGACTCTAAAATTCCACATTCCCAGGAATAATACTTTGTACCTCTCACATAGATACTGTAAGGTTTCATAAAATATTCACAATACTGTACAAATACAGACTACTAAGAAACATGAGCAATTAAGAAACATGTGCAATATAAATTATCTTATTTTTTACAGAAATCTACATTTCCTTATTACTTCATTTTAAATTAAGCATGACTTCTACAAATGTAAAGGGCATGTTTAATATTTGAATGTAAAGGGCATGTTTAATATTTCCTTTACAAAAAGAAAAAAATATTGGAAGAAATGCAAAATCACCTCAGATTCTCTATTCAGTTTGGAAACATATTCTATAACAGAAATATACTCTGTACTCCCAAAGAGAATGCCAAAAGAATGAGTAAAGCAGTCATGCTGATCCTACCTTTTGTATCAACAACAAGAGGAATAAACTTTCATGCTTTCAACCAGATTTCAATACAGGAAAGCAGCTGGGGCCTCCAATCTTCTCTCATCACCTCAGGGTGTGACATAATTATTCAGAAAAAATCAAATTGACTTTATAACTTTGGAAAGATACATCTACAAAGAAAAGAAGCAGAATAAAAATCTGTAAAGTATAGTTCTCCACTTGAGCAAGCCAAATAATTCTCCCTGGTCTCAGGAATATCTCCTGTGCTTCAGGGATGGAGTATGATTTGTGTTTGAAAAAGACTGAAGTTAAGTGATAACAGGGTTTCATTATCCCTTATATTTACTTGTGTGTGTTTTTTTATTCAAAGGAACACTAAGAAATAACTGAAATATTGCTACATATCTATATCTAGATTCTCTAGATAGATAGAGGTTCTTCACAAATAAAAATTACACTTGTATCTGATACAGTTTTCAAGGCTATTAAAATAATTTACTCAAATCATTTTTTTAAGTCTATGTCAAATCACATATGTGGAATAACGTGATCTGACTAAAACTGTGGTTCTTTCAGTGGCTTGCATGCCTTAAAGAATGCCTTTCAGAAAGCAAGTGCCCTCATTTTTACATTCTAAGTTTCACAAATTTTGAGTGTACCAATTACGGTCCATAGACCCTAATGGGAGAAAGTAAGCTCTTTCTCTGGATAAGACGCTCAATTAAAAAATCCCCTCCCCATGACACCTGTTGATTCAAGTGTGAGAACTTGTATTTCACAGCCATTTGCATCCGTGAATAAGATTATTAAAAGAATACCACCCTCTTCCATTTGCACTGTCACTTCCTCAAATGTTGAGTGACTTACATGAGAAAATTCTGTTTATAGCGTCAAATAATTTAATACTGCCCTCTAGAGGCATTATAATAGCATATATTTGCTCCTTGTGGTGTGGTTTTTTAAAATTTATTTCCTTAAATTTAAAAGCAACTTTTTGAAAACCCACAAAAGATTAATTAACATAAATATTTTCTAAAAGTTACATCCATTTAAAATGTTTTGAAGGTATCAAATTATGTTTAAAAAATAATAAAATTTAATAGATTAATATTTCCTCTAAAATTAATATTGTAAAAACTTATAAATCATTAACAAGGTGGCAATGTGTACATGGGAGTCCCCCAGGTGCTATGGTGTTTCTGTGAACTCCTGAAGCACATGGAGAGGAGTAGTCAGTGTTACAAATCCCACCCTCCAAAAATGCCTTAATTGAAATCAAGAGTTTAAAAAACAAGAAATATTTGTTTCCCTCTCTAAGAAAAAAGTAAAGCAGCAAAGTCAGAACATGAACTTCAAGACATGAATAAAAGGCAATTCACTTAACATAAGAGTCATTAAAGAAGAAGAAGAATTTTTAGGTGTAGATAAATAGATTAAGGAAGGTAAATTTGACTTTACCATAACAGCAATTATGGAATACATTCAAAGAGAACAGGATATTTAGATATTTGGCTATTCTGTGAGGGAAAAATTCAGGTAGCAAAAATTGAGAGAAATTTGAAAACTAAGAACCATTAAAGAGCTTTGCCAAGAAATACCTGGTGAGCTGAGAATTCATGAGGTTCTTATTTTTAAAAGAAAAGCTCCCTGTTTCCCGCACAGACCTGAAAGAAGAAATTTTACTTTACAATTTATAACTAGTGTTAGGAAATAATGTATACTCCCTGTTGTCTTTCTTGTTGACACCCAGAAAGCTATTTGGAATAAAATTCAGTGTCTGTTTCCTCCAATAAGGGTGAATTTCTTGAGTGTTTGTGTTGAAAATATCATTATCAATAAAAACTAATAAATACTAAATCTACCATATTACATAGCAATTTTAAACAAAAGAAAATGCTACCTGAAAAAAAAAACTTCACAATTTATTATCTTTAAAATAAATTATTTCCACTTATTTTCCATCTTGTTTGCAATGATCCAATCCCATAATCTGGAAATCTATAATTTTTATATACCGGTAAATGTTGTGCACCGATTTGATGTATAATTACAAAAACAAGTATTCAGAGTTTAATTTAGTTAAATTTAAGCTATTTAAGCTAAATACAGGTACATATTGAAGAAACTTTACATTTGCAAATAACTTCTTACTCATATAAAGGTTAAAAAATCTTTATAACTTATAATTTAAATTACACACACATAATTTAAATGAATTTCAAAAAGGAAATAAAAATTTGTTTCCTTGAAAGGACTAAAATATTGGAATAATTCTATTAGAATTTGGGGAAAATTAGATTTGCATTAAAAAATATTTTGGATTTTGGCTCAAATATTTAATTTTATAGAAAACATCTAGGCAATAAAAATATTCACTTAAAAAGTTTAAAGAAAGTTAATGAATTTATGTTTTCTCTCCCTCCTTTCCTTTCTGGATTGCCTTAACTAAACTTCAAGCAATTTGCAATGATCTAAGGATGCTGCAACAGATAAAAAATTGAAATTACTAATGGAAGTTAGGCTTAAACAGCAATAATGTGTCATTTATTTAGCAAAGTGAAATAATAAAAATTATAAATGTTTTAAATCTGATCAGGAGGGTTTACAAATTCATTCAATTATATTTACATATAAGTAGGTTAATATCTAAAATATAGGTTTAATAGCATTTTTTAAAATTGAAGAACTTACACTATTTCTCTAGAAGTATAATGAAATGATACATACAACCACAGGTGATCATGTTGACAAAATGGACTGGGTTTATTAAATTTTTTGTTACTGCAAACAAAAAATTCAGAGGATGTATGACACAAAAGGAGGTGGGAAAATACAGACAAAATATTGGTATATTCATCCCTCATACATTTTAAAGATTTCTTAAAGAAATAATGAATTAAATAATTTTTATTTGATATCTATATGTTAGCAAAATAATTCTTAAAACAAAACAATAAGATTTATGAAATTGTATAAAGTAGTCATTTTATCTGAGTGAGACAATAAATTTTACCAGTCAGCTAAGATAAAATAATTTATTTGAAAGTCAAAATCTATTTTCACTTACAGAAACAGAAGAAAGAAAAGAAAAAGAGATCTTCAAGAACTGTATGTTGGAGGGTGAGGTGACTTGTTGATGTATCCCTCTGAAATTTTCACTGAGCCAGCTATTCAAAACCAAAAACAAAAATGTGATGACATTTCAAAATTAGATGCATCATGGCAGCTTGAGATATTCCCTTTGTCTCTGCCCTTTAATATACAACTACTAGTGTCCTGGTGCATGAAATTCGTGCACTGGGACAGGAGGGGGGTTCCCTCAGCCCAGCCTGCACCCTCTCGCAATCTGGGACCACTGGCTCCTAACCATTCACCTGCCTGCCTGCCTGATCACACCTAACTGCCTCTGCCTGCCTGCCTGATCACCCCTAACTGCCCTCCCCTGCCAGCTTGATCTCGCCCCCAACTGCCCTCCCCTGCTGGCCTGATCTCTCCCAATCTCTGTCTTTCTTTGTTTTTCTCAGCAGTCCTCCAGGCCTCCCTGCCTCCCTGTCTCCCTCTTCCTCTTTCCCGGCTGGAAGGGGTCAGGGCCAGTAGGAGCTGCTCCACCCTCTGCCCACCCTCCCTTCCATCCAGGCCTTTTCAGGCCCAGTCTGTTTTGGCTCAGAGGACGAGCTGGGAGGGAGGGAAAGAAAGGGAGAAAAGGTTTGAGCTGGTGGGCACTGTGTGTGTCTGTGCGTGTGTGCAATTGTGAGTGAGAGTGCTGGCCCCACCTCCCCTGTCCCCGTCTCCGCTGTCACAAGTCCCCACCCACCAGAGCCTGCTGCATGTGCAGCCTGGGCATTAGGTCAAGCCTCTGGTCATTGTGGATGTGACAAACCCAGGGTTTTTATATATTAGGATTGAGAGATCCATAACTCAACAAAGGTTCCTCTGCTCAACCCACTAGAAAGCCTGAGAGATTTACACATCTATATATCTGAAGGTGGGTGGACTTGAACTCACAGAGGAGGCAAAACTGAGGAAATGCAGGAATGGTGCTTGGTGACTCCATTTCCCTGCTGGGCAGCTGAGCCCATAGCCCTAGTGAGTGAGGGGGCAGAAGCAAGGTAGGTTCTACAACCCCCTCTCTCCATAGCCCTGGAAAAGGAAAAGAAGTGCAGCAGTGTCATCAGTGCTAGGAGTTCAGCTCCCTTCCCTGGCTGCTGCAGAGCCTGCACCACCAGAGAGCCCATAGCAGAAGCAGAGGCTGTGCAGGCACTCCAGCCTCCCAATAGCAGCAGAACCACCAGTAGCAACAGGGCTCTAGCAATAGGGCTCACTACCCCAGTACCCCAGCAATACAGTACCCACAACCCCTCCCCAGCCAGCAGTAGCAACATCTGAGAGCCTAACCAACCCAGAAGCATCCAACACCCCAGCTCACACCATCCCTCCCCTCCTACTCCATTCCCCAGCCATGATGGCACCAGAGATACAGATGCTATCTGTCACTGTTGATGATGCCAGTGTCTGCAGCAACACTGGTGATTACAGCGACGCTGGTAGTAGCAAGGCCCCAGCAACCCCAGAGGCACAAGCAGTCAAAAAGAAGGCACCTGCGACACCATTGCCAAAAGTGGTGAAGAGTGAAAATGCTGGCTCTCAAATATAGCCAGTCCACTTGGGTATGAGAAAGTAAAAACATGCTAGAGCATCACCTACTGAAAAATAACAAAAAAGTCTTCTAATATCCTACGTATTGAACTGTTAAAATTAAACACAGCTGGACCTAAATAATAAAAGTGTTCACTACTTCAAATGCACCAGCAGAGAAATAACCCATCAAGCACCATGATAATTATGGTAACAGAGTATCTCAAAGAGAAATTGATAATTCTTCAGAAACAAAACTCAAAGTAATGGATGATTGTGATCTCAATGATAGAAAATTTAAAATAGCTGTCATGAAGAAACTCAACAAGATTAAAAATAAAATATCAGAAAGGAAGCTCAGTGAACTCAGCGATAAATTCAATGAACAGAAGAAGTACTTCACCAAAGAGACTGAAATTCCAAAAGAGCACCAAAAAGAAATTGTGGAGCTAAAGAACTCAATAAATGAGATCAAGAATGCAATAAAAAGCAATGGAAATAGAACAAACCACATGGAAGAGAGAATTATAAAGCTCAAAGATAGAAATATAGAAATGATTAGGGTGGAAGAGGAGAGAGAACTAAGATTTATTTTTTAAAAAAACAAACAAAAAGCATATGAGAACTAGACTCTATTAAAAAGGGCAGCATAAATATAACAGGTATCCAAGAAGGAGAAGAGAGGAAGAAGAGAACAGATAGCCTATTGAAAGAAAAAAAGATGAGAACTTCCAAAATCTGGGGAAGGAGCTGAACATACAAGTACCAGAAACTAACAGAACACCTAATTATCAATGAAAAAATACTTTTCCCAAGACACATTATTTTAAGACTTTTTAAAAGACAGAGATAAAGAAAGAATTCTCAAGGGAGCAAAGGAAAAAAAAAATAACCTCCAAAGGAACCTCATCAGGGTATCTTCAGATTTTTCAGCAGAAACTCTGCAGACCAGGAAAGAGTGGAATGACATATTCAAAATATTGAAAGATTAATTCTGCTTATCAAGAATACTATACCCAGCAAAGCTATCCTTCAGATATGAAGGAGAAATAAAGGCTTTCTCAGACAAACAGAAGCTGAGGGGATTCACCATCACAAGATCTGCCTTACAAGAAATGTTAAATGAAGTTCTACCTAAAATGAAATGACAAAAGTACAAAAAACTTTGAATAAGTTGATAAACAGAATCAGAAAAGTTCAACTATCTATCAGAATAGGGTATCAAGCACTAAACTATAACACAGAGGTTAAAGGGGGTAAAAACATTAAAACAACTATAGCTACTCCATTTTAGTAACCAAAACACAGCATACAAAGGGATAATTTGTGACAACCAAAACATAAAATGTGAGAAGGAAAATGATGGAACTTCTATAGGCAAAGGAAGATAAGATACTATCAGAAGAAAAAAAGACATGTTTACGTATAAGACATTTTATATAAACCAGTGGCTTCACTGGGATTAAATTTTAAAAATGACAGTCTAGCAGATGTTTCTAAACAGGGGCCTCTCATACAAACTTCACTTCAGGGAGAAGCTTGCACTAAGTTGCCTGCCACCTGCACTGAACTCCCTTCTTACACTCTTTCTGACATTTGAGCCAGCTCTTACAAAGGAGTTCCTGGAGTTTAGTTTTAACCAATAGGACTGAGGCTTCCCTGTCCAATTGGAGCTGCACATCAACAATAACTAATCAGAGGCTCTCCATTCTGACCAATCAGAAGAGTGCTTTTTAGAACAATCAAACTAAGAGGATTTGGAGCCTTCATTTGCATAAGGATGAACCAATCAGGGACGAGGGGTAGGTACTTCTGTCTATATAAGTAAACTCCCCTCTGGCTCTGGGAGCCATTTTTCCTGACCACCAATGACTGAAGACTTGGTTTCCCTGGCTAGAAAAACACTGAAGATAACTCCCTGGAGCAGACAGACTAGACCTAACCAGGAGGCTTCTTGCTCTAGGAACACCTTGCCCCAGGGCTGCTTTATAGCCATGCTGTTTCACAATTAAGCTGTTCACCACACCCCAAATCACGCATTCCTGTTGGTATTGAATTGGTGCCAATGAGCATTGGTTGACAAAACTTTACAAATATGTATATTAAACATTCAGAGATCTAGAAATTCATAAATTTATTAAGCTATTTATTTAACAATACTATTGAGAACCTAAAAGTTGCCAAGCATTGATTAGACCAGGGGTGGGGAACATCTGGCCCACAGGGCTATGTAAGGCCCACAAAATCATTTGGTCTGGCCCTGCCAAGGCAACCTCAGGCAGGAATCAAAATTCAATACATCTAGGAGCTTTTTCCATAGCAACATAAATTTATAGTAAGTGATTGATGTTATAAATTTTAAGTGGCCCTTTGCAGAAAAGATTTTCCCACCCTGATCTAGACCCTAATGATCCTATATAATAAAAGCCTAATATGCTAAGTGTCCAGTTGTCTGGTCATTCATTCAACCAATCAAAGCTTAATATACTAAGGATATGCTAAGGCCACTCAACCACTCGCTATGATGTGCATTGACCACCAAGGGGCAGACACTCCAACCTGTAAGTTAGCTTGCTGCTAGGGTCCAACCAATTGGGACTGAGCCTGAGCGAGAAGGGCTGGACATGCCCTGGAGCCCTCCCGTGGTCCTTCCCAGCTAGCCAACCTCCTGCATCCCTCCCCGGCCCTGATCGTGCACCGGTGGGGTCCCTTGGCCTGGCCTGCACCCTCTCACAATCTGGGACCGCTCAGGAGATGTTGGAGAGCCAGATTCGGCTCAATCCTGCAGGCCAGGTGGAGGGACCCCAGTGGTGCACGAATTTGTGACTGGGCCTCTGTACTCAAATAAATACATCAAGGTTCATCAGTCTCAATAAGGAACATTTACATAAACAAAGAATACAAAAGTATGTGCATACATTTATGAATTGTATATGGAACAGGCTGCAACTCCTGGCTCTTACCACTTAGTCCAGCATATTAAAATTAAACACTTCTTGAAAGTTAAAATGTTTTTAGGTTGCTTTTTAACTTATAGGAAAATAAATATTTAGGAGAGGCTTTCCGATATTCAGAGGGAAGACTTATATATTAAAAAAAAATAGTTATTCAATTTACCAGAGCTAATAAAACAGCTATTTTTTTTTCCTTACGTGGCTAAGTCACAATAATTACACACACACACACACACACACACACACACACACACACACACACACACACAAACACCTTTGTCTCCAATATATCTTTCTGCATTGCTACACTGTCTAGGAGGTTTTACTTTTTTTAAAGTCACATTGTAATGAAATAATAATCAGTCTCTATTTTAAGAGTTCAATCTCTATTACCACCTATTTAAGATAAAATAGCTACTATATAATAAATTGGAACTAAATTTTAAAATGTAGGAGTTTTATCTGTCTATTCTGTCTAACCAAATGTGAATATCTGTCTATTCCTGCTAACCAAATGTGAATTCCTACTGAGACTTTCACTGCCTGTGGAAAGAAAGGTGTAGTTTATACATTTTAAAAGTTGTTTTTGTAGCCAAAAATATAGCTCAAATCAATCTCAAATTCTTATTTAAAGGGTAGTTCTGAATTTCCAGCAGCTTAATAGATATTTTCTATTGAATGCTCTATATTATCTTAAACTAAATTTAGTTTTGAATTCTTAAAATTACCTTATCCCTAATTGACCTGTTTTCAATTAATGGGTCCATTATTTTATTTACCCAGGCCTAAATACTCAGGGGAATCATTGTTTCATTCTTTAATGTTTTCATCTTCTGTATTTAATTAGACACTAAAGCCATCAATTGTTTTTCATACTTTCCTCACCTGAACCCTTTCTTTTCATAATCATGACCATTCTATCTCTCATTGCTTCACACTAGGACCCACAATTCATTTCCTTATTTTTAGTCTCTTTCTCCTCCAACAGATTATATGTATTGCCATAAGATCAAGGTCAATGTCACCAAGTCACTACTTCTCATTTGCAGGATGATTTGCGAAAATTGTAATTTAAGACCCTTGTAGTCCAATTCCAACCTGCCTTTCTCAGCTTCAATTCTTATATAAATATTTCTCTAACTAGATTTGGATACTCAAATCAACTTACTACAATATGTTTTGTGGTAAATTCTTATGTAAAAGTGAGGAGACAGAGGGAAGCTAGGTAGACAGGGACAGGGACCATGGGGGAGAGAGGAAGTAAAATGAAGCAGAGTTACTAAGGCACCCCAACTGGGCAGAAAAGAAAGGATATGGACGCCAGAGGCATGAACTTTAAAATGTATGGGTATTGCTAAGACAGGCAGCATACAAATAGCCAATCACAAGGCAGTAAGGCATATAAACCAATCCCAAGGGTATTGCTAAGGCAGAATTCTTTGAAAAGACCATTAGAAACTAGCAAGACTGTACCCACCGCTTACATTAAAAGGTGTGCACTTCCTCTCAAGTGTTTTCTCTCTCTCTCTCTCTCTCTCTCTCTCTCTCTCTGTCTCCTCCCCTGCACTTTCCTGATGTTTATTCCTGTCGCAGGGGAGCACAGCCCTGTGCCCACATAGCTTATTACCAGGTGGGCCTCCACACATGGACTGTGAAGACTTTAATTAGCTTGGATGCTAAACTACTCCTGACTGCAACATGGAAGGGAAGCTCAGGACACTGACCTGCTCCTAGAACCCCAGCTACACCTTTTCCAGGGCTGGCTTCTCCCAATAAACTTTGCTCCTGTTCATTGTTTTGGTCCACAACTTCATTCTTTGATTTTCCTGAGACAAGAACTCGAACTCAAATGACACCCACATTTTTTGGGTGCCAAAAGGACTACATCAGCTAGAATAATTTCAGTTGTTAGCAACTGAGTGCCCTTCTCAAAAGTTATTTCAATAGTCAGTGGTTTATTATCTCACATAAAAATTTTTCAGTTGTTTCCCCTATGGATCTTTCACAGGTCAGTAACATCAAAGACATAAGTTCTTTCCAGCTTTCTTCTGAACCACACTTAATACAGTAACTAAACACCTAACATATTAGACTTGTGTCAGGCTTCATTTCTAAATCAGTTGCTTGGTAAGAAGACTGAGATCACTATTAATGGTTTAGACAAATCAAGACTCACCCACTGTAGTTGGGGAGGTTCCAGGATGCTTTGAAAGATAAAAACACTATGAAGACAAATCAGATTTCAGTTAATAAGAATGTTTACAGAGGTTAATATAAATTTGCTATTGAGTGTCCCTCCCCACCCAGGAGTTCCTGTGTCTATTACATATTTGATTACTATTTATAAAAGTTAATTTGGTTTTAGCTATTATAACAGTGGACGACTGTATTGGCTAGATGCACAATGACAATGAGTTTATCTGAGTAAAACTTTTATGACTTCTTACCACCAAAAATAAAGAAATGCACACACATGGCCCTAAACAAACAAAAAAACAGACAGACACTTGAAAAATTGAGCCGCATTCACAAGACATACCTACGCCGCTGGGTTTAGGGCCCTAGAGGAGCTCAGTCTGAATGAGGACACGGACCGGCAGGCATGCTCCCCACAGAAGCACTAGAAGAGCACAGGAGCCCACCTCTGACTTCCTTATAGTTCTATCTGTGGTATCACAGTTTTCTTCACAAACAAATCAGAATGCACTTTCTTTCAATATATTTTTTCCTGTTACTTCTTTTGCACAATGATTCTTTTATTTTAAGGATTGTGTTTTAAGAAAAGTTCTGTGCTTCCCAGAAAATTATTTATCTCAGCCAAACCTGTACAACTGGGATCTTGTCAACATGTCCAGCTAGGACTAGTGAGCCACTGTGTTGCTATCAGTTTTATTATTCTTTATGAGAATGCATTGTATCATATAATATAAATGCATGGACACCACAATGAGCTATAAAAAGATCTCATGTGCATATAGCTTTTTCATAATTAAAAGTAAAATAAATAAATAAATAAAAATTCCAAAGTGGAAAATATTGCATTAAAACCTATGTAAAATATGCCCACATTAAATTAGAGCTATAAACAATTGAGAGGAAAAAAAATTCTATCCCAAGCTTCCATGTTATTTTTTGCCTTTTTAATTTTTGTTGTTTTTTTTTTCTGGGGAAATAATGCATGGACTCAAAGCTTTAGATAAAATTCTGAAATAATAAACTTCTATTCCAAATAATAGTCATGTTAAAGACTACCCACTGCTTTGGACTCCCTTCCTACATGCTGATCATTGCCATGTGAATCAGGATGTCCACCTTGCATATCTCTAGCCTACTAAAATTGGCTTAAAGTATCTGTGGAAGAATGAACTCTGACAGGAGGACCGAAAATATCAAACCTACAGCCTCAAGCTTCACGTGATTTTGTGTATTACTGGAGGCAATTTACATTAATATCCCAAATCTCCGTAGTACCCTCATTTCTTTGACTTGCTAGTGGACCTCTCTTTTCTGAGATTTTCTTTTTAATTTTCAAATTTCTTTGCCTGCTAAACTGCCTTCACAAATCAAACTGTTTGTTGGACACTGTTGTCTCCAGTATGAGAAGCTAGAACTGAAGGGTATTTCACTGGGCCAGATACTTCATTGGTAATTCACAAGCAATTGCCGAAGCCAATTGGATGTTACTTGCAGTGAAAATTCATCGGTGCCACTATCTCAGAGTGAGAAGCAGCATTCTCAGTCTTTGTATTATGTTTCATCAAGGACTGTCCCACAGCAAAGTGGTCTACATCCCAAAGATCTGTAGCCCTTCTAATCCACAGACAAAGCCATTTCCCAAGACCCATAAATGTCGGAGATGGTGGGCCATGATGAGCTCTGCTGTCACCAAGCTGCTCTGTCAGAACTAGCACTCCCCTCTCAGGGATAGGCCTTGACCCTGGGCTCGCTGCGTCTGTCCTTGTATGCAGGGTATTTTACCTTTATAAAAACCTAACTGTAAATAATGGTGCAGTGTGACCTGAACTTCTCACTAACATGGTTCAAATCCAGCTCAACCTCACATGTGACCCTGGGTAAATACTGTTCCAAAGCCTCAGTCTCTGTATATTACAACAAGGAGTAATACTTTCCTCACAGAGTTGTCAGAATTGCCTACTGTTTCTAATATAGGTTCTAGCATAGTCTAAGAACAAAATTTTACATTTTTTTGTCCTAGAAGCTTTGCAAATGCCAAAGAAGTGCACAGATGCAAGAGCGTGTAAGGAGAAAACAGGGCTTTGCCTAACCTTTTGTACAAATGCCTTCTGTTCTGTGTACCTGACCAGAAAATATGCCTAAGATGTGCAAATAAGTGACATTAGTTACAAATCAGTTTCAATGCTTAATTGAGATTTTAATTCTACTGGCAAATTGGTTAATAGGCACTATAATATAGAGTCATTTGAAAGTAGAAATAAATTAAGAAAACTTAAGCATGTCTAAAATCAATATATTAAACTTTGTCGATTGCTGTGTTATCTTTTAAAATGTATATTGAAAATATACACACATATTCTCGACCAAAAGTTAATAAAGGAATCTTTTCTATAAATTTGACTTGGGATCCTTTTTCATTTTTTGCCCAAACGATTTTCCTTTGGCTTGTTTTGACACCATGTGTGTTTTTCATGGGTGTCTTGCTGTTAGCATTAAACATGAAAGTTAATTTTCTAAAATAAAAATTTTCTAGATGTAATTTACTTACAGGATATTTTTCAAGGAAGGTAGGGGAGGGTGGGGGTAAGGGGGAGAGATCAACCAAAGGACTTGTATGCATGCATATAAGCCTAACCAGTGGTCACGGACAACAGGGGGGTGGGGGCATGCGTGGGGAGGGGTTTGGGATGGGGATGGGGGGATGAGGACAAATATGTGATACCTTAATCAATAAAGAAATTAAAAATAAAAAAGAAATAATAGCAAAAATGTATATTGAAATAGCAGCTACTCACAGAAATTAAGAAAATATTAACAATTAAATGTGAATCCACCAAAACCTTTTCTCATTCTTTTATACCATATGCACTTACACACATACACACACACACACACACATACACTTGAATTAAACTCCATCACTATCACATGATCTAGGCAAGTTAGTTAGGTTTCTAAGAAATGATAGGAACATATTTTAATAGTTGCTTTTATTTTATTTTAAAAACATATATTTTATTGATTTTTTTACAGAGAGGAAGGGAGAGGGATAGAGAGTTAGAAGCATCGATGAGAGAGAAACATTGATCAGCTGCCTCCTGCACACCCCCCACTGGGGATATGCCTGCAACCAAGGTACATGCCCTTGACCGGAATTGAACCTGGGACCCTTTAGTCTACAGGCCAATGCTCTATCCACTGAGCCAAACTGGTTAGAGCTAATAGTTGCTTTTAAATTATTATTAATATTGCTGTTGTTATTGTGATAGAAAGCCTGCTAGAACTTGGAATAAAGTAACTGTTTCACTTACACTCTCTTGTTTGAACACCATGACATGTGACATGTGACACATCTAGCTTATTTACTACTAATTAATAGTGTTATTTTTGTGTATCTATTTCTCTAGTTTGTCACAAATTCCAAAAAATCAGAAAACCTGGTAACTCTAGAAATTACAAACAAGTAAAGAGAGAAAATAATCACTATTATATATATATATATATATATATATATATATATATATATATATATATATAACATCATATTAACTGAAGAATTCTTGCAGATATGGAAAAATTATGTTTTGGAAACATGTAAAATATAAGGCAAGCTAGAGAGATCCCACTGGAAATAGGGTTTATCTGCCAACTGCCTTTATGAGAAAGGGGGTAGGTCTGAAATGTATATATTTGTAGCCATTCTGTGATTGGTCCCCAAAATGAGAAAGTCAATATCTTTCAACTCAAGAGTAATGCTTGATTCTTATTTTCTAGAGAACTTTTTCAAAAAATTTTTTCAATGTTTATATATTTGCCATTACAATCAAACCTCAGTTCTTAAACATCTCCCATTTCAAAGAATTCAGTTCTCAACCAAGTTGTTCATGGAAACAAATGTCTTGGTTGTCAAACAAAACTTTGGTTCTTGACCAGACAGCCCTTTCATACTGATACCCATATGCTCACTCATGCATCTCTCAAATGATAAACAAGGGAAAGAATGCAGGAGGATGAGTCAGTTTGCTGCTAAACCTCAAGTTGTTAACATCTCAGGAAATTGTGCTGTGAATATTTTCATGTGTTTTTTTTTTTTTTTTTGCTTTTGATGCTGCTTATTATTAAATATGTACAATAAGTCACCATGGGTCCTAAGAAGGTTAATGATAGCAGCAAAGTGGGAAAGAAAATTATGAGAATAATGATAGAGCTTCAAAAAGAAATAACTGTAACATCTGATAGAGGTCTGATATGACTACTGAGTATGGCATGGTGAAATAATTAGCACAATTTTAAAACATAAGAGGCCGTCAAGAGTACTAATGCTGCTAAGGGTGTGAAAGTGCTAACGAAACAATGATCACAGGCAATTGAGAAAAGTTAAAACAAGGAGTCATTTGTGGGTCTGGAACAGATTAATTAAATTTACATAATTTCTAATGGGGAAAAAATGATTCCATTCACAAACAAATCACTTCTCAAACCCACTTCCAGAACAAATTAAATTCAAGAACTGAAGTTCCACTGTAGTTACTTACTTAATGATATATGGATTGCACTGCCCTGACCATTCAGTATATTCAAAATAAATACTACTTTATCCTCAACATTGAACAATATTACTTCTGTGCAATTTAATTAACTGCTACAAAACACATACTTGTTTATATCTGTTTGGCTTTGCTGTATAAATTCATTTCACTTGAAAAAATAAGTGTAAGAGATGTATTTAAATTTTAAACTTCCATATCCTGTCAAAGTATTTTAAGATGTGTTAAATATAATATTAATGTTTTTGTATCTCAAGAACCTAAAAGCAAGCTCTCATAATATTTGCCAAATTAGTAAGGCTTTAAAGAAATATATACTATTTTTCCAATACAATCACAGAGACATATTTATGCAGCATCACACTTTAAAATGCCCTCAATTGATTTTTCCACAGGGCTTGCTTGTCACAGAGCTTTGTTAATCTACTCACTACAATACACTATATCAGACAACTTTGCCTTGCATTGTCAATTAGAAAAAACAGTAATAACCAAAATAGTTTGCCTTCCAAATTCTTAGCTGCCCCAATGCTGAAAGCAAATGATGTGTAGAAAAGAAAAACCCTCATAACTCCTTGCCTGATAAATGAGTAGGGAGCATTTGACAGATCAGAACGAGATGAAGCAGCCTAAAACATTTGGCACAATGTGCATCTGGCATACAGAGACTGCCTGTCAAATGCCTATGACTCCATACAGCAGCTAGGGACCCTATGGAGCAGCAGATGGGCCATTAAGGTAGTATTAATGTAGATGCCATCAGTTTTCAGTTCTGACTGGGACATACTCTTTAGAACTATGAGCAGCTGCTGCCATTTATTGTGACAGCTTCCTGCTAACTTTTGCCAACTGGCACAATCTGACTCTTTGTACCTGAGCTATTAAATGTGTGACTTCCACCATTTTATTCCTCCAGAGAACGCTTTTAATAATCCTCTGAAGAAGGAATGAAGCATTTATCACCAAAGTGAATATACATACCATGCAGTTCTATTGTACAAGACTCCTGCCAGTGTACTTTATAGGCCTTATATTAATACATTCTTATTAAAACTATGCATAGATCTTTTCCTATGTATGGAAATGCTAAATTGAAAATGACCAATCATACTCATTCCAAACCTTTAATGTAATATAGAACTTAACCATGAACTAACTGGAACCTTTTCTCTCCTGAAATATTATTTCCCTAATGAGCAAATTAAAAAAAAAACACACACTATGTCATATGAAATGCAGTAGTAAGTTAATAAACCAAAAATAAGTGATTTCATGGCTCTCTAAGTGTAAGTAAATATTTTCATTTCAAAACGTTCAGATACACCTGGTGTTTTATCTAATATGTATAAAGAAATTGTAGGTGTATGAATGGATTTTAAAGCGCTGTATCTGAATACTGTCTCTACTACAGATCACGAACAATGCATTATAAATGATGGCAATTGTGCATTTATCACATGCAAAATAATTTCAACAGAAAAAGCAACCAAACTATTGGCAGAAGCAGCACTCTGCTGCCTTCTTTTCATCCAGCTTGACTTCTAGGGATACATTGCATCATTCGTTATTATGTCGAACAAGAAAGCTCACAGTACAGCACAGCATACGGTTTGTCAGACAATAAAAACTGCAGCAAGTCATTATAAAAATGGCTGGCAGACATTCATTATGCTGAGCTAACATCTTTTCTGCTTCAAATATCTCTACAATCTGACCAATAATCTATGTATGAGATTTCTAAACAAATCTCACCAACTCAATATTATAGTTCATAGGAAAGTCTGTGCATTTTATGTGTGTGCATGAGTACACACACACACACACACACACACACACACATGCCCACACAAACACTAAGTTGTAAGGCAGTTAAACTTCCTAAATTCATATGCAGTAATGAGAATACCTCTATCAGAATACATAATAGAGGCAAGTTTCAAAGATGTACACATTGATTATACAGCTTTTAAAATGCTTCTTAAGATGTACGAGAGAAATGGTACAGAAATAACATTTAAGATGTCCCATTTAACATGTAAAGGAAATATGTGAAATAATGATGGTGCAAATAGGCCAAAGAATAGTCAAAGGCATGGCATGTAGATGTCAAGTCACTCTCCATGACTCCCAAGTTTTCTTCCATGAACAAACCTATAACATTTGACAGAATTTCAGGAGTTCCATTTAGTGTGTGTGTGTGTGTGTGTGTGTGTGTGTGTGTGTGTGTGTGTGTACCTATGCCTTTGTTTGCCTTTACATATTATTTCCAAAGGAACTGAAAGGTATTTACTTCTGGGAAACTCCAAAGAGTGAAACGTTATATTGTGAAAATGTACCTAAAGAACAATATCACTGAAAGTCAGTATGATTTACAAGAATGCAAAGAAACTAAATTATGTTAAAATCTAGAGCCTGACTATAAAAGACACATGTTCAAGTGTTGATATATTAGTTTAATCTTACTACTTGTGTTGATATATTTAAGTTACATTGTTTTATTTCTGGGTGTTTTTGTTTGTTTGTTTTTTACATTTCATTGGCATTTTTCATTTTACCTAAGAGTACTAAAACCATAGGCAACATGAACTCATTCTGAATATTTAGTAGTGGTCATAAGTGATGAAGTTACTTTATGGTAGCTAACATGTGTAAGCCTTTCATAGGTTAATAAAAAGGAATTGTATTCAACTCTGTAAAACATTGGCAAAATCTAAAATGATTTATGAATATTCTCCATTATTTACTTTGACCTGATAGCAAATTAATGGTACCACCTTAGGGAAAATATTTTGAATATAAGCAAATAAAGCACTGGAAAAAATTAACATCAAAGACTGGGTACTGCCCACATTTAGTGCCTGCAGCGGTGCTCCCTCAAAGGAGGATTTCACTGGGCTTTGGCAGGGCAGGGGACTATGCTTCTTATCGGGACTTCAAGCCTGAGAGATGAAACTATGTAACAAAAATGAATACATCCTTGGTGACCAGAGAGTCTGGAGAGCAATTTTTAAAGAGAAATTTAAAAAAGCAAGTTTTACAATATGGTGCTGATATAACATTTCAGAAACTGACCCCAAAAAATTGCAGTACATATGGATTTCCAAAGAAAACTAGGTTCAGAAAGAGCTACCTGAAGTTTATAATATTTGTCTTACTTTAATGGTACCTCTTTGGAGTGGCGATTTTGTATTTTAGAAGGTATGCTTTAATATGTTATTTTCAAGAAAAAGGTCTAAATAAAATATTTTAAAAAACAAAGAATAGGAAGGCTATTTATCAATCTAGGATATTTAAAAATAATTCTTTGTTAAATATAATTCCAAATAATGAAATTATGTCTTGATAAGAAATTTTGATTTGTTGTGATCAAGGCCAGAAAATACACTGATATTGTCAAGCTTTGCAATTTAATATGCTTACTGAAGAACTAAAAGCAAGTGGAACTTTACCTTCCAGGATGTATCTGCAGGAATAGTTCTGTAAATCATTGCAGCATCATGTGCAGTAGCACTGTAACATCAATGGATAGATGCAATGTCAAGGATATTTATCTATTAAGTTTTCAAAACATGGAAGTGGTAAAAATGTTTTACTAAAAATCTGCACAGAATCTAGAATCTTCAAATATGTGCAGCATCTTTCCAGAGAAGAATCCCTTGTATTTCTAATCTGGTTCAAGCTTCTGTTTTCACTATTATCTGAATAGAAATATTTCACTGAAGTATGAAAAGCATGTAAGAGGTGTATCCTAAAAACCATAAAGACAGAATATATTTTAAGATTTATCATTTTTAATAAAAATAAATGAATCTCTATTGTGACTTTTCTAAAGTTAGCAGAGATGGACTGCAAATCAATGGTCTTGAAATAAACGAATTCAGTCCCTTATGCTTTAGTTTTGTAATCTATAGGAACAGGACAACTCCATTGCCCACCCTAGATGTTTGTAATAAATAAGTTAAGATCATATGACATCTGAATATATAACATGATAGATTGAGGGTCAATAATTTTCCAAGTACCAAAAGTATACAATACATCCACACCCAATCAACAAATAGGTATTGTTGATTTTAACAAAAACATGCAAAAGATACAATTTTAAAATATCTGCTTATTTCTATCAGTGTGCATATTTTACAAATTTCAAAAGTATATAAATATCCCCTGTGATTCAGCTAAAGTAAACAGAAATAATTACAATGGTGGTAGCTGAATTATTAGATATTTAGCTAGCAAGAACAGTATACTCAAAGTACAAAAGGTTCCATTGGTAGTGATTTCTAAGAAAATTAATAAGGTTACAATGCCTGTTTCTTTTTTTCCTTTTAAAATCCATGGGAATAGTTTATCTAGAAAAGTGTTATTAAAAACATACAGGAACCTTAAATTAAAGCAAAATTATACCCATCTGTATGATCTTACTTTGCTCTACACTCTTACAAGATAAGCACAAAAGTAAAAATTTCCCAATACACATGAAGATATTAGTTATGATACTGATTACTCTTGAATTAAAAAACTAAACTCTTAGGCTTTGAGTGATTTTCCTTATTCACAAACAACCACAGGGCACACCAAGCACCAAATGCAGATAAAAAAAGATAAAATCGAGATCCACCCCAATCTCCTTTCACTACACTTTCTCTCTTCCCAACCCTCTCTTTTATACTTCTGCTTATATCTCACGTCCTCTTGAAACCTTTGCAAACCATCTTCACTAGTTTTAATTCAATTTACAACTCAATGATATAAAGAAAAAAAATTACTTAGTCTAGAATCACTCTGTTCTTCGTAAAGTCTTAATTCCTGGATATCAGGAAAAAAAAATAAACGAGAAATAAAGAGACTAATTTTAAAACCTAAACTAAGTCACGGTTTACCTTTTCTATATAAGGACCACTTGTTGTCTCGAGTAACAATTTTCAGTCTCTCAGCCTCTCCACTCCATGATTTTCCTTGTAAAATTAAGTCCAGGTGTGGCCGAAGCGTCTGGGACCTAATGTCAGGCCCTCAGGTGAAATGTCCACTGTCTCTGCCCATCTCTAAATGTACATAGGTGCGGCTTGCCTTGGAGGGAAAGACTCTGATGGCATAACCTAATCTGACCTCTTAGTCTCTGTGAAGAGGCAGCATTCCCCTACAATTAGGCCATCTAAATGTCAAGGCACAACTAGGCTCATGCTGGTGCTACAAGAATTCTCTCATTTAACCTTGAAAGATCTAATTTGAAACCATCCCATAGCAAGATCCTTCTGGTGACCCCCCTTATGAGTCAGGTTTCTCCTGTGATAATGTTGCATAACATACTCCTCCCCCACCTTTCAGTGTCCCACAAAAACAAACATTTACTTTCTTGCTCAAAGGTTTGAGGCTTGGCTTGGATGGCTCTACTTCAGGCTACAATTTTGGTTCAGGCCTTTTTCACATGTTTTATTATTGTTATAATAATTATTTAATTATAATAATTGTCACTCGCTAGTGTAGAATCTTTTCATGATGGGTAGAGGGGTGAATGGAAATATGCCAGGCTTTTTAAGACCATGGCTCAGAAGTAGCATTTGTCACTTCTGCCTAGAGCCCACTGACCAAAAAAAAATATTATATGGCCAAGTCAAAATCAATAGACATGAGGTGAATAATCCACATATTTTTTGGCAGAAGCACTGAAAACTTACATATTAGAAGGCATGAATGTATACTTCTTTGACAGAAACTACTGACGTATTAGGAACAATAATCTGATTCACCCTACCTCCTCTGGAAATCTCGCTAGACTTATTGCTGTCTGATTCTTGGTCTTGTCTATGTCCCACTAAGCCAGGACATCTTATTACCTGACCACAAAGAACTGCCATGTTGATGTAACTGAGTCACTGCCTCCCTCTCCACACATCTATTGAACCCTGCTTCCCCTCTCTACATCTAAGATAAGAGACAGCCTGGCTGATTCTTTTTCTCTGTTTCTATTCTTCACAGCTTTGAATAATCCTGCACCAGAAAAGAAGAAATTTCTACTCTCTAATATCCTCTCTCTTTTTAACTCCAACTTCCTGGGAAACAATAACTGGTACAGAATGATACTTTCTTTTTGTATTAAATGAATTCTATGACTTAGTGTGGGAACCATGCCAGGTCCCTGGATAGTCAAGGCTGTTGGGAGCACAGAGGCCTTGTTATCAATACACCAGACTTACCACAGGCCACTCTGGGCATGTGCCTAAACGGGATGTTCAAGGACTCTGATCCTGGGAATCCTAATCATGCCAAGATACCGTGAGGGGGTGCAAGGACACATGGTACAATGTGCCCTTCAGTAGCCAATATGATTGATATAACTATTGGCATGAAGCCTTCTTTGTCTAAATGGTATAAAAGTAAGTCACTGACCAGTCTAGTTGGCTGAGGCAGGAGTGAGAAGTACGCTGGAATATGGAGAGAGAGCAGCTAGGATGAAGTGTGTGAAGAAGTCTGCTAGAGAGAGCAGCTGGACAGGAGAGACAGGAGAAGCTGCTGAGCTGGAGAGCTCAGATACCGCTATGATGTGAGGCAGTGACGCAATACAGACTCATTCTTATACACTCACAACCTCTCATGGCTTGTCCCTCTAAGACCTGGCGTTCTAGGAGGTCCAGCCCCAGGCAGAGGGGCTCGAACCCAATACCTGTTCCTAGTGAGCAGAGGACAAAGGAGGAACTTGGACTAAGTTCCCAACAGTTGTACAGTGGGCAAGGTTCAAGCAAGAACCATCCCTGGCGTAGTTGGATAGGAGAATTTAGAAGAATACATCGACTCACAGACACTCAGAGATACTCAGAGCACCAGAGTTCATGAAGGGCTCCTGCTGCGTGCCCTGATACTTAGCATTTGAATTCTATGATTCAGTATTTGAATCCTCCAGAATCAAAAACTAAATGAAAAAGAAGTAAAAAGAGGGAATTAAGAAAACTTTCCCTCAAGATAATAGGGCTAGCAACCAAACTCGTAATATTTTTGAATATCAGAAGCCAAATATCAACCAAGTGTTTCTCATATTTTCTTACAAAACATACTTATTTCTCTTTAGACATTTAATGACAAGGGTGAAGGTTACGTTTTCTAGAAAGCAAAATATAAAAGCACATTAATTTTTATTGCCATTGTGCAAATGGAAGAAAAAAGGTAGAATGGAGAAATGATTCCAGGAGCCCAGCTAAGGCAATATATAGGAAAGAATAGAATCATTTAGATCAGAGAAGACATGTTTTAAAAAAACGAATAAAAACAAAATGAAATTTACCTTAATCCATATCTGTGACAACAAACTCACACACATTTAAAAACAGAGAGCAGTGAAAATACTCTGTATGATATTGTAATGATGGGTGCATGTCATTATACATTTATCCAAACCCATAGAATTACAAGAGTGAACCTTAAGGTAAACTACAGACTTCGGGTGATAATGATAGGATAATGTAGGTTCATCAATTGTAACAAATGCACCACTCTGTTCTAAAAAATTATTCAGGGAGAGAAAGAGAGATCATGTCCTTAAGACAAAGATAAAAAAATAATAATAAGCCTCACCCATCAGTCCAAGGATCTATAAATAATGGGTTGTGCTTTGTATTCTCAACACTCAAAACTTCAGGCTTGTTTTGAAGGAAGATAATTATGTAGAGATCTTTAGAGAGCACACTCAATTTCCCTGGTTATGAAAAGCATAGTTCTGGGAAGCATTACCAAGAGAGAACACCCTGATCTGGTTTGTCACAATATGTGTGAGTAAAGTACAAAGTAATTCCGTTAGAAGAAGAATAGTTTTAAAATACACCTACTGAAATACACAAAATATTCCTTTTCATTACCTTTGGAATAGTAGGAGTTAATTTCATTCAAAATATTGGTATTTTAACTTATTTACATTTCCATTTATATTATGTATACTATGTGATGCTGGTAATAATTTGCTTATGATTAGCTTAAAAAGCACCTACTGATAATCCTATATAATAAAAGCCTAATATGCAAATCAACCGAACAGCAGAACAACCAGTAGAATGACCGGTCGCTATAATGCACACTGACCACCAGGGGGAAGACACTCAATTCAGGAGCTTCCCCCAGTCCGCAGGCCCCAGGCCAGCCAAGGTGGGTGCCAGTGGGGGCCCCCCCGGATAGCCCCGCCAGTCACCCCGCAGAGGGAGGCGAACTGCGGCCGTGGAGGGGAGTGAGGCTGGCCAGTGAGTTGGCCAGCACCGCCCCCCAATTGCCCCACCGGTCACCTCCCACAGAGGGGGTGAGGCCAGTGAGCAGGTGGTGCCAGGCCAGCCATGATGAGTGCCAGTGGGGGCCCACAAATCGCTCCACTGGTCACCTCACAGATCAGCCCTGATCACTGGCCAGGCCTAGGGACCCTACCCATGCACAAATTTCATGCACCAGGCCTCTAGCCTATCTATAATAATAAAAACATAATATGCTAATTAGACCGGACGACCTTCCGGACGAAGCCGAGGCAGTGGGGGCCCAGGAAGAGGAGGCAGAGGTGGCAGAGGCCCCAGCCGCCGCAGCAGGGGGCTGAGGCAGCTGCCACAGTGGCGGAGGCCGAATCCCTTGCACAAATTTTGTGCATCAGGCCTCTAGTATATATATAAAAGCCTAAGTGACCATTACAGCAAAATGACTGGAACGACCAGAATGACCAGTCACTATGATGCACATCGACCACCAGGGGGCAGACGTTCAATGCAGGAGCTGCCCCCTGGTGGTCAGTGCGCTCCCACAGGAGGAGCACCACTCAGCCAGAAGCCAGGCTTCATGGCTGGCGAGTGCAGCTGTGGCAGAGGAAGCCTCTCCTGAGTCCGTGGCAGAATTACCAAGTGGCGGCAGCACTACCAAGCAGTGACAGCAGTCTGGGATGAGCGCCAGTGGCACAGCACGGGGATCAGGCCTAAACCCACAGTCGGACATTCTCCAAGGGGTCTCGGACTGTGAGGACTGCAAGGAGAAAGAAAATTAATACCTGGGTGCATTAGAGGGAAACTACAAAAAGAACAAAACAGAAAACATCTTAAAAGTAGTCAGAAGAAAACTGGCAATCGGACATCGCCTGAGGGGTCCCTGATTGCGAGAGGGTGCAGGCCAGGATGAGGGAACCCCCCTCCAGTGCAAGAATTTTGTACACTGGGCCTCTAGTTAAGTATATTTTGATAAGATGATTAATACAGAAGGATGCACTATGAATTAATATTTGAGATAATATATATTATAGACATTTGTACCGATATATATGTACATATATATAATCGATTTAAATATTACTAATTTCACAACAAAGAATTATTTTCTTAAACACTTGCCATCCAACATTATGTTCTCATTTTAGAGGCAAGGAGACATAACTATTTTCAACAGGCCACAGACAATCCAGTCTGTGATATGTTGTCTGACTACTAATCTTTCCTCAAATAGGCAATACATTTTATTTTTAAAACTAGAGGCCTGATGCACAAAATTTGTGCAAGTGTAGGCCCTCACAGCCCCGGCTGCCTCAGCCCTCATAGCACCGGCTTCATCTGGAAGGTCATCTGGAAGTTCGTCTAGACAATCATCCCACTGTTCGGCCAGTCAGTCAATTTGCATATTATACTTTTATTATTATAGATGGATTATTCTGAAATACTCAAGAATACATGTGTCATTAAAATATGAGTACATTTTACATCAGTTTTAAATTTTAAATAAATCTATGTATTTTTCAAAAGTTATTTTTCATAAAATTATTTTTTGACATTAATAAAAATGTACCATAAAAAAACAGAAACTTAAGTATATAGACAGCAATCTATCTTAAAATCTATTTTTTGCTTCTTTCCAAGTAATAAAAATTTTTATCATAACCCTTAATATCTGTTTTAGAGATGTATACTCCAGAAAATTTCTCCAGAATTTTAGTATGTATCTAGGTAGCCATGTATTTAAATGATGGGACTTATTCTCTCTAAGGAAGCTTCCTAAATTTAAATTTTTTCTCTCTCCCCCAGCCAGTGTACTTTTAATATGTATGAGAAATTTATTACATATTACAGGTTTGCAAGTTATATCACTGCTCTGCCAACTTATTAATAAGAGAAAAAAAATCCATGTTTTATAGAGCATTTGTTATGAGCTAGAGACTGTCAAATGTTTAACATGGCTTATCTACTTTAATCCTCATAAAGACCTTATGAAATAGATAAACAAAAAAATGTAAATAGTTGCACCATTTTGAAGTATATTTTTTAAAAAAATTCTTCAGTGAGGTTTCAAAGCCAATGTCTTACTGGTCAAGGAGTGAAATCTGGGGAACACCTGTGAAGGGAGGAAAGAGGAGAGGCACTAAGATGATAAAAATGTTATTCTCAGATAACAACGTGGCCTCAGTGGGAAAGGCTTTCTCCTTCTCTGCTGACATTCAAGAGGTTGTAATGACATATGTATCTCAGCATTGTTATCTAGATTTTGTCCCAGAATGGCTTATCAAAATATAGCTTTCTCCATTTTATAATGTATGTGTAATAAAATAAAATAAACTTTAAAATATTTTCACCCTCCTAATCAGAAATCCAATGAGATATGATTCTACTATTTATGAAAAAAGAGGATATCTATCCTGCTTTAAGATAACTTCCAAATAAGGAATTTGGATAACTTTAATAACTCTCATGCCTTCTAAGCAGTAACAAAATTTCTCAAAAACTAAATAAGAAAATAATATCAAATTTAGATAAAGTTCAATATGCAAAAATATTTAGGGTATCTTTACCTAGAGCAGTAAAATACTGGAAAAGATTAAATATTCACAATACCAGAATTTTTAAAATTATATATATCATAACTACTATAACATATATGTAAAAACTACCCATGTATAAAGATATTTTAGAGTCTTAAATTCATGTAGTATTTTATACAGTGTGAAATGGTAGGCAGAAAATTTAACATCATATAAAAATTAAAATGGTCACAATTATACAAAACAAAAAGCATAAATAAGGGACCTATATCAACATCTTTGAATAGTTATCTCTGAGTAATGGTATTTTGTGTTTTCTTGTGTTTTGGTTTTGTTTATTTACTCTTGTATTTTCTACAATGAGGAATTACTACTTTTATTTTTTTGGGGGGAAAAAGTGCACTTAAAGTTACAAACAAGCTATGTTGATATCAAGTCCCATGTATACTTTATGAAACTAGATGCAATAACATTCTCAAATAAACAGGGTTTTTTTCATTTTGAAGGTGGTTAGATCTTTTAAAATTTAACAAATTACTTGCTAGTGTCAATGATATGTTTTATTCTACTTTAGTGAATTTCAAAAAATTTAACACAAATAAATTTTAATAATTCTAATACTTTTACTTAGGATACTGTTGGAGAGGAATAAATATAATAGGAATATATTTAAATAGCTATAACAAATGAAAGAATATAGGCTTTGAAATTGTACCTAGAAATGTGTAAGTTATATATTACTAAGTGCCCTATTATATCATCAGAGTAAAGTTCATTAGAAGAAATTTGAATTGGCTGGTTTTGGGTAGTGCATATTTTTCTAAATGGTTAGTCTAGAAAAAGAGTCTATAAAGATAGGTCTAGGTTTAGAAGATGAATGTTGGAGTTATGTTGTCTTATCTTTACACAGTGTCTTATGTTTTCAATGATCCCCCTACATTTAATATATATCATACTTATAGCAATACTTTGATATGTACAGGCCGGCTAGTTAATGAAGTGTGAAAAGTTTTGTGGCATCCCTATAGCCTATAGGTCCTAAATCTATAAGCAGAGCCTGTAGTCTTATCGTCCACTGAAAAATTGTTTTCTAAGGTAACAATTTTTTTTTCCTAAAGGTAGTTATTTAAACCTAGCTAGAGGAGAGATTTGGGGCATCAGGAGGATCTCACTGATGAGTCAAATTATGTCATATGAGTGACCCTCACTTTTGTCTAAACACAGGAAAGAATTTAAAAGTGGAATTTATAAATATGCACATAAACCAGTCTGTTTCCCTCTAATATCTACCTCAGATTGTAGGGTTCTCATTTGCTAGTACAGTGCAAGTTGCCTAAAGTGTGTTTCATAATTGTTTCTAGGGTGTAAAAACTAATAATAATTTTCTTGCCATTATGGAGCCATAAAAAAATTAAGTAATATTGTGCCTCAGAACTCTCAATCAACACTTCACTCAGGCACTTTCAACATGCAATTCATTAAAATAGTCTGAAAGGAGTGAGCATGAAATCAGTCTAACACTGTGCTATGAAATCTATTCCTGGACTGATGGGAAAGGCACGTTGTGTCATATAGAAGTAAGAAGGCTGCAAGGTTACTAGCCAGTCTTCTTCCTGCTATAAACAGGTGTGAATTTTGTTTTGTTTGTGACATTAAAACATTTCAACAAAATATACATCACAGATGTTGTTGATTAAAATAAACTGAGCCACAGACAAAGCAGTCACAAAAGCAATGCTGCTTTTGAAGTGTGTTAACAATTAGGCAATGTCAGTCTTTGCAAGTATAGGACTTTATAGATCAGTTTAATACATTTTCAAATGCTTTACGACTCCAGTGATTAGGCATTAGAACTAATTACTCTATTTTTTCTTCAAGGCTTACTTCCTACTTTTACTCATTCAACTGAAACAATTAGATTCACCAAGAGAAATGGGTAATGTCTTTTCAAACCATATTTCCCATAACACTTGGTTTCCTGCAGCAAATCATTAAACAATCAACAGATGCATTGAGCTTCAGTCTCTATACAACTTCAAGCAATTATTTTGAAGGACAAAGGTGGCTTTCCCCCCTATTTACTATCAAATATCTTCTCCTGCCCCGATTAAACACACATGTTATTAAAGAAATTGCTTTGCTCTGTTCAACTTGCATACTACTTTCTGTGTCAATGCCATGGAAGGTCTTGGGGCAAATAAGAGAAGCGATTTAAAATTTACTTTGTGAACAAGGATATGACTGATAGTTGATATATGCAGTAAGGAACCATCCCTGTTAATAGGGGTGAGCAGCCCCACATTTCATCACCTAGGGAACTATATGCTCCAGAGTTGACAAATTATTAGAAACCCTCCTCTCCCAGCTGCCTTTTGTTTCATCCCCAAAATATAAAGCAAGTGTACTTTAGTGACACGATTTTTTTTTTCCTGGCACCTTTCCATAGCCAATTCCATTCATGCAGAAAAAGGATGAAATTCCATCATTCGAGCATGACATCTCAAAATTCAAACTTAATGAGAGCTTTGGCAGCTTCTGTCGAAGGCAGACAGTGATTAACAAAACACTTCAGAGTACAAGGCACAGCAGTGCTCAAAGAAAACAGTGATGATCTCCACTTAATTGTAGAAAAGCCCAAAGCATCTGCCAGCCGAGGAGAGCAGAAGCCATGAGGAGCGATTGCTCAGATAGGCTGTCATCTCCAGAGACCAACAACCATATGCTCAGCTCAAGCACAAACTCCAAAGAAGTTAATTTCCTGACAAAATACAGGGGTAAATATGACATTCAAACAAGTGTGCTCACCCATCCTGAACACACGTTCATCTGCACGCATCAGATTTATGCATCGTTTCAACACAAGCAAATATAATTTGTTTGGAACACAAACATTGCTGCATGAGTACAGGTATAATTAATCTTTGTCTGCTCCACAGGTTCTTGTGTTCTACTGGTTAACCACGCTTTCAACAAACTTTTGATGAATGGAAAAGTCACTTGTTGCTTCATACCTAAACACACATCACATTTTTTTCAAACTCCTGAAATGCAACTTACTTAAGATGAAAAATAAACCTTTATAGCTATGATTTGAAGTACGTGTGTGTGTGTGTGTGTGTATACATATAGTATACAAGTCTATCTATCTATCATCTATCTATCTATCTATCTATCTATCTATCTATCTATCTATCATCTGTCTATTTTATCTCTGAAAGCAAAGTAGAGATCTTACCAAAACCTATCTGGGATATACCCTTGCAAAGGTTTACACCTGAAAGGTATATAGATAAAGTCACCAGAGAAGTTGTTACTACCTATGGTAGGATATATTCTCATTGAAAGTAATTCAAGGTAAAAACAAAACAAAAAAAGCAAGAAATGGGTGTTAAACACAAGGGCTACAAAAAAGTAAAAATTCAGAGGTTGCATTCTAAAAAGGAAAAGTAAAGAATAAAAGAGAAACCCCCATGTTCTCCCGTCATTTGGAGGAAGAGGTGCTTTGAGGTATTACCTTCTCACAGAATGCAACACGTAGCATCAGGTGGATTAGAGTCGGCTGACTATCAACTGTGCATGTCTTGAAAGCAGGTGTTTGATTTAGCATTTGCACACTAGCCAAATGGTAGTTAATTTTTCAGAGATGAGCAAACACAGTTCTTATAAAAACTAAAGAGAAGCATCTGGTAGCAAAATGCTTTCAGTAGCAAACCTAAATCTTATTTTAAAAAACTCCTAATGCCTGGCCCAAAAAAATAGATTTCTCCTTTGTTTGTATCACCAGCATCTTCCAAGGTTGCACACTGAAACTTAAACGCTGGCTTAGTTGTACTTGTAGAAATGTCACATTGTCATGTCTATATAAGCTTTCTTCGAGACTGAGTTAACTTGATCTCTTGTAATTCTGTAATTTTGATGTTATTGTGTTTTTATCATTTTTTAAATATTAAACATTTTCTCCAATTATAGAATTAATTTATTATTATAATAGAGAATTTGGAAATTGTAGGCAGGTGCAAAAAAGGAAAGTTTAAATCATCTTCAAAGCCACAATCACAAAACAAAACAAAAACTGCTAAATTTTGATAAATTTCTCCCATATATAATATTCATACCATTGAATTCACATTAAAAATAATTTTTCATTTCCCTCATTATAGAGATATTAAAACATTTTTAAATTACTGTCTAATATTTCATTGTATAGATGGACTTATTTTACTATTCTCCTATTTGGAGTTTATTTAATTTTTTACCATTTTATATAGCACTATGATAAAATTCTTTATAAAAGGATTTTTAAATAATTTTACTGGTTTCTAGATTAATTTATATGATTATTTTAAGACTAATTACATGTGTTATTAAATGTTCCTTAAGAATATTAATGACAGTTAAATTCTTACTGGCTACACAAGAAGATTACCATTAAATGCCATCTTCATTGATAGGGATTCCTTTTATTAAACCATGTTCTTGATTACTATATCAGAAAAAAAAGTGTTTGTGGTCTGGGGAACAAAACTGAATATGACAAAATTGATTAAAAACACTTTCAAAGTAAGATAGCTTAGGCAGAAGAAAATTAATAAATACTTTTAAATAAAAACTATTAAGCATATTTGTAATTTTAAAAGTGAAATGTTACAGGTTTTGAGTTAAAATACATACTTTTTACTCTTATGAATGAGAAAAGAGAGGAAATCAAAATTTATAAATGAGAGAAAACAGAAGAAGTAATGGGAAATAGTTCAGAGACAATGTAGTAAAAGAAATACTCTTGACCCATAGTATTATTTATTATTTATTCCTACATTATATATATATATATATATATATATATATATATATATATATATATATGATTTTTATACACTTTTTCAAAACTGTCTTCAAGCATGAACATACATCTCTTGAAGAGCTTTGCTTAAATATTCTGAACCCTTGATCTACTGCAGGACCTTCTCCATAAACTTTCATAAAAGAAATGGTCTGAACACCACTGCTTCTATTTCCTCACCACCATCATCTTATTTAGCTGATTCGACTTCCATCCCACTATTCTACTGAAAACACTTTCCTAAGCACATCATTAATTTGTCTTGCTAACTTGGTGCCTTTGGTTTATTTCTTGCTTGCTTTCTCTTTTATTGGATTTCCTTGTTTTTGAAACCATATCTCACATATCAAATATATTCTGCCCTCTCCCACTGCCTCTGTTCTTCCTTCCTCTGAATATGACTTCTCCTTCTTCTCTATCTATATTTAAACTAATTTTTAAGAACTAGTAAAATCAACACCAGCTCCAAAAAGCCTTCTCTCATTGTCCCAACTCCAAAGAACTCATTGAACATATTTGATATTTATAACATATCACTACTAGTACTATTTTATGAATGTGTCTTAATTTTCACAATAAAATTTAAGCTGCTTGAAGGGAGAATGCCTGGGAATATTATATTTATGCATTTATTTGCTTATTCATTCTTGTCCAAGAAGCCATACTAGTGGCAGAGTTCAAATATCTTATAAGGACTAGATGACTCTAGTATCTCTAATAGTCTATAATTAAAACTTTCTCCTCTACAGCTATTCCTCATTTTCTCTGTCATATGTTTGTCCTGCCATTCTGACATTACCATGAGCATTCTCCCATTAAATAATAAATTTAAAATATCTAATATAGTATCTAGGATATAACAAAGAGTCAATTCATTGATACTGGGTCCTATTTCTTACTTCAATTCTCAGTCCTTATTACCACATTTTTTAATGGAAATTGGCCATTTCTCAGCTTTAGATATCTGACTTATCTTCATGTTTGTGGGAATCTCTCTCCCATGCTATACTGTACAGTCAGTTATCTAACATGACATATGTGCTCCTAAAAATTGCCATGCTATGCAAAATTATACAATAAAGTTACTAGATTTATGGGAATGATAGGTCTAGGAGTACAACTATAACAGTGACATATTTTTTTTTAAAAATTAAACCTAACAAAAACAGTAGCATCATTTTACACCTGTCAAATAGTTTTAAAAAAACTTATACTACAATAAATTCTTGAAATTTTCTTAGGAGTGAATGATGATAGGGATGTAGCATGTGAGTTATTGTGAAGTGGAGAGATGAGGATTATCTAAAGCTGAATAGACCATTGTTGCACCAGATGTGTATAGTTGTGGTTCACAATGCACATAGTAAAATGAGGCAGCTGGTAGGTGTCTGAGTGTTTTTGTGAGTGGGTGTGTTTTGTTTATTCCTAAGTGGTTTAGTTCAGCTGAGTGCAGTTTTATGCATTCACCTAGTCTTTCTCATACCATAACTACAGAAACATTAAATTTGTGTTATGCTCAAATTGTCTCCCAACCTATCCATTGAAATTTGTGTTTTCAAATTAAGTGTTTTATCAGAACTACATGCATAGACCACATTTAGAGGTGCTTTTTTATTCCAATTATTGAATGCTTTAAACACTACCAGCTTTGTGTGCAACTTAGAACAAGAACAGGATTTCCAAAAGTTTTGGGTTTAATATGTGATTCTGGCATTTGATCCTTATGAATCAGTGGGTCTGCTGGTACTCCCCATACCTGCAGTGGGCTTGGCTGGTACCTAGGACTTGCAGTATACAAAAGATAATCACATCAATGTATTTTAGGGTTTATAGTAAAATCACAGCTTATTCAAATAATTGTTCTCTTGAGAAATAGCTCTTGACTTTTTCTACCCCTCACTGTTAAATAGATACCCACATACCCTAACCTGCTTAGTGTTATTCAAAACAATGGACTCAGATATACCCAACATCCATTGATTGTCAAGTGAAAGTTTTACTTATTGTAAAGGCCAGGAGGGTCTTAAAGTGTAAGTAAGCTGGAGGAAAACTTGACTTCACTCAGCATAACAATTCCTGCTATCCTTCTATTGATCTCTCAATCCACACTTAATGGATTCACGGGGCATGTCCTATGATTACTTAACTGAGGAAGAAAAAACTAAATTTGATTTACAGGTGGCTTTGTACTATATGTTGACCCCAACTAAAGTGTACCTCAAGGGGAAGCTTAAAGAATAGAGAAAATATCTCCTCTGGGGTAGAACTTTATTTATATAACACATCTCATTACCCTCTTTGCCTAGAAGGAGAAATAGTCTGAAATAAAGCTTTATATAATACATGGCTAGCGGCTAAGATTTAGTCAGATGGTCAGAGATTCAAAGTATTTGAGTATTAATAACAAACTGGTTTAGGCAAAGTTATCTGGGCAGAAGTCTGGAAATAATCTCAATGTGGGAGGATGTTTGTGTTCCTGAATGCTCATCTCCACTCTGGAAGAGGTTCTGAGTAATGAGGCCGACAAGGTATCCCTCTCTGTGAATGTCATGTAACCTCATTTCGACAGTTACCCCTTAAGCCAGTACTTTCCCAGTGGGCTTATAAATAAAGTGTCAGCATGTCAAAGACAGAAGCCAGATACGAGCCCAATTAAATAGACTCCCCTTCACCCAAATTGATCTGGCTACTATCATTGTTAAGTGTCAAGATTCCAACATGATAGATGAAGCTGAAGCCCTCAAGTTTTGCCAAAGAACTTTAGAACTTATTATCCACTTGATGTTTTGCTAAACTATTTCCATCATGGAGAGAACAGAGATTTGGCTCACTGGAAAAAAAACACTTTTTTTCTAAATTTGGATTTTCCTTATCTATCTACCATGTTTCTGCCAGAAATATCATCTGGTTACTTACTGGATGTCTCATTTGTCATCATCAAGGAATATGCTTCATAATTAAAAAAGTAGACAAAAGAGTGATGCTTACTAGTTTCACTCGTCTTATGATATCCATTACCCAGCAATAAACGAACAGAATTGAAAGTTGGTCTATTAAATACAATGGAATCAGTAGGTAGATAATTCCTTGAGCTCTTGAATTGCTATCCTACATGATGAAGTGTTTGCTCTGAACTGGTAACATTACTAGTATATGGAAAAATGAATTGATATCTACTGAGAAGGGAAAGACTGCAGAAGGAGGAAGTAGAATAGAGATGTTCAGGATTTGTTTTGGCATTTGAATTTGAATGCCTATTAGAGATCAAAGTGGAGACTTAGGGAAAAGAGTTCTGGAAAGGATGTATTTATATAAGAGCCACCAAAAAATGCATGGTACTTAAAGCCAGGCGACTAAATAAATTCACCTAGGAAGTGAAAGTTGACAAAAATGAGAAGAGGTCTTTGACCATGGCTCTACAGAACCAGCCAATGGGACTGAAATAAGCAGTCACTAGGAAGGACAACCAAGAGGATGGTGTCTTGTAACCTAACTAGGAAAGCAGTTCCAAGAAGAAGAGGGTGATAGATTATATTGCTGTAAAGTCAGGTTGTAAAGCAATCATTACATTTTGCAACCTGGAGGTCCCTGTTGCCTATGACAACAGTTGTTTCAGTGAATTGACAGGAGCAAAAGTCTGATTGGAATGGGTTCAAAGAGTTTGGGAGAACTCTGGATAAGGAGTAAATATCAGATTTTTAAGGAACTTTACTGGAAAGGAAATGGGTTGGGCATAAAAAAAAGGATAAAGTGTTATTCCATGATAATCCAAGGGAAAGGCAGACTCCGATATACATTTGCAAGTGCACTGACAGATGTGGGAGCGTGTGGAAGTTCTCTAGTGATTCTTCCCTGCTTCTATTTTCTCTGTGAAATAGGTAGAAGGTCATCAGCAGAGTGTGATGATACGGAGCTGGGATAAAAAGTTTGAGGAGAAAAAAGAAAATGTGAACTAGTCTAGGACAGTGAAAGAGTGTGGGAAATGGAGTAGCATTAAGGACTTGAGACTAGTCACTCCAGAAGTATGATTTTTCTCTAGCCTCTTTCAGCTCTTCACATGCACACGTGGAGTAGGTAGAAAGCTGTTTACAAAAAGAGTTGGGAATTTGCTAAGCCACTAAAAATGTAGAGAGAGACAGGAAATGGCAAAGGATGTTAGGGTATGATTATAATAATGGGCCATGTAATCTAAACCAGAAGAAAGGGAAGTGAGAATCACATTGTTTCTCACCCTGCTGAAAGCACTGGAAATCCTTAGTGTCTGCTCTACTCATCTGGGCTCCTAACAAACACACCGCTTCATATAGTCAGTTAAGTACATTTTTGTATATCTTGAAGAGTAAAATTTCAAAACACAAATAGCAAGATCTCAATAGTAACTCAATAATAAATAACTGATCATTGGCTACTTTTTACATTTTAAAAAAGTCAATTATTCTATTTTTGAACCACAGAGAGGAACAAAAATTAAGTAGTGGGCTTAACTGTGTAGTAAAACATTTTCAGGAGATCAGGCAACAACAAATCATGAGCTGTGAAGTCACATAGACCTGGGGTTGAACTCTGGCTCGGCCGCTCATAAGGCTTCTATCACCAAAGCAGGTAAATAAACCACGCTGAACCTGAGCTGCCTCATCTCTAAGATGAAGATAATACCTACCAGGTAGCTTCACAGTGAATACTACACAAGACAATGTTGTGCATCACTTAATTCCTTGTAGGCCAGTTTATTTTTAAAAGGGATTACTTTTCTCCACTGTCAGTTGATATACCTAAATTGTGTTATCTGAAATGCTAGTTTCCCTGGGTATTTTGTAAAATATATTAAAAAAAAAAAAGTGATTCCATAGTCAAATACATTTTAAAATGCTATGTCAAACAAGGGTAAACAGATTTCTTGATTGCAGATATTTTGAGAGACTTTGATATGTTAATATGCTTTTGGAATTTGAGAGAGGGTTATAACATGCAAAGTGCCCCACTTGTATTTGACAGGAGTATTCATTTTTCCGAATATTTAAATGTCCTACTATTTCACAAGATGTACTATTGGGAGAAACTGTTTTAGACATTTCTCTCCCTGAATATTTACTCTGAAGTCATTCAAGGATAGCTGAGCTCTATATACTCTCTTTGGCAGAGCTCATGGCGTCTCAAAGGCCATGCCATACTTTTAAAGATCTAGCATACTTATTTGTCAGGGAAAAGAATTCTACAGCCTCTTGAAGAATCAAATTAGGAATGTAATCTTAAATATAGCTTTCTAGCTAAATACTCTGTATTTCAAGTTCAGTTGACCCTCTTAATATAATTTTGACACAATATTAGCATTTTGTCCCACCCATAGAATTGGAAAGTTAGAATACACATTATTTCATGTTTTCATTTTTTACTAACTCAACAAGTTTTCATATAATATAATCTATTAAACTATTTTTGTTTGATAATAAATCTAAGTAAATTTTTATAATTAAATTATCTCATGTCTTTCACAGAGAAACGAGTCAGCTATATCTAGATATACAGTTGTTAGAGATTACTTAAAAAAATCTCCAAGCAAGGAACAGCTTTAAAATTATATTGGAAAAAGAATACTAGGACCTGCTCTTTTTTTTTTTTTTTCTTTCATTTTTTTCTTTTATTTATTTATTTATTTATTTTTAATTACTTTATTGATTAAGGTATCCCATATTTGTCATCAACCACCCCCCCAGTTCCCTTCCCAAACCCCCCCACATGCATGCCCCCCTCCCCCTGTTGTCCGTGATCACTGGTTAGGCTCATATGCAAGCACACAAGTCCTTTGGTTGATCTATCTCCCTTGTCCCCACCCTCCCTACCTTCCCTCTGAGGTCTGACAGTCTGATCAATGCTGTTCTTGTTCTTCAGTCTATGATGTTCATCTTTTCCCCTAGATGAGTGAGCTCATGTGATACTAGGAATACACTTATAGGAACCGAAAATGAGACAAGCAATAATAGTTATGCTGAGAGGCAAATGAATCAGTCTATAGTGAGTTTCTTTCTGGGCCAACAGTTCTTTTGAGTCCCGGTTTCTATGTCCAACAGTTGTTTATGTGTTCATAACAGCAATGATATTTCAGTTCTGGATGGTGGACAAATGGTGGTAATGCAGGTCCGACCCTCTCTGGTTTGGTCCTGGGCAATCTGCAGTGACACATATCTGCTGACTGCTAGTATGGCAAGGCATCGTCAGCGTCTTCCATCTCTGGACTGTTTCTCTTCTGACTTCATGGCTGGAGCACTCCTGTCAATTCCTCTCTGTTGCAGGAATCCACATGTCTCGGAGTTGTTTTCTGAAAATATACAAACATATTCTCGACCAAAAGTTAATAAAGGAATATTTTCTATAAATTTGACTTGCGATCCTTTTTCATTTTTTCGCCCAAATGATTTTCCTTTGGCTTGTTTTGACACCATGTATGTTTTACCTGGGTGACTTGCTGTTAGCATTACAAATGAAAGTTAATTTTCCAAAGTAAAAATTTTCTAGATGTAATTTATTTGCAGGATATTTTTCCTTACATGATATTCTTCTACTATCCCCCCTTTTTTGGTTTAAATATTGGGAGGCTTTTGGAAATTTTATGCTGTAATCTTGATAGCTTTTGAATTTTATTTTTTTGCACTAAAATGTGACTGCTTTAGGTTCATTATATGTTACGCACTTTTACCAATAAAAATTATAGTTAAAACTTAGTAACAGCTTTTTTGTCCAGTACAATTGATTTTTCTAGAGTATTTGCTTATTTTGATTGGCCAATTTAAATTAGTCTGAAAACTTGACTATTTTACTGTCAAATTTAATACTCTTAACAACCATCTTGTTTTACCCTGGAATTATTAGTGGAGAGGATTATTTGCCTTCTTGAGTAGACCCTGAGCATTCTTGGTGCTAGGCTGGGTTTAGATATCATAGACCCCAGTTCCCCGGATCATGGGTACAAGACATCTCCATCAAGTCTTGTTTCAGTGAGAGGGCATCTGCTGTCGGCCAAGTCTCTGTTACCTGGGTCCTGATGTGAGCTGGGCATGTGAAGCTGAGCAGCCATGGGGGCAGGAGATCTCCTTCAGCAGGGGTGAGGGTTCAGGCCCCTGCAAACTTGGGGGGGGTGAAGGTCTGTGCCCCACCTCTGTTGACCCCCAAGTTCTCTCCTGATGGCCCCTATGCGACTGTGCCTGTCTTAGGTTGTTCCTTCCCTGAGGAATCTTACCCGTCTCTGGCTAACCAGCCATCCTCCCGGGCCAAGCAGGGTGATGTGAGGTTTAGTTCTGTCTCTTTGGTCGCCTATACCCCCATGGCCTCCACGCCCAGCACCTGCCTTGGGATCCCCTCACCTGCTGGCAGGGTCCCAGCACTGATCACATATCTTGTGGAACCCAGGTTTCTTCTCCAAGGAGGCCCAGCTCACCCCACTGGGCGAGAGACAGATCCATGGTACCAGCCATCACGAGGTTTCAACCTTGGCATGAACAGAAGCTCAGGCAACAGCTGTGGACAATTGGATTGTGAGAAGCGGGTCCCTCTTGGCCAAAAGGGCAAGAGGGGCCAATTTAGAATGCTCAGGTGCCTTCCCAGGGGGCCCTCTAAACAGTGGAAGGGATTAAACCCTTTCATGTCCTTTTAAAACTGCTGCCAGACATTCAAAGAATTAGTTTGTAAGTTTGTTTGGGGTAATTGTATAATATGCTGTTGTAATTCTAAAATATCTAGAGATGTGTTACGTTTGTCTCCAAGCACCAAACAGATGATATCCCCCCCCTCCCCCCACGGGCATGAGGAACTATTATAAGTAATGGGAGTGATCCAAATCTGGGAAAAATTTTAATGACAGTGTAGAATAATATCATGTAAGGATATTCTTTGTTCTAGTCCATGGCAATACCCTTTCAAACTGGCTGTCTATTTCTTTTTGTATAGACAAGGTCTTAGTTACATTTTCTGCACTTCTACCGTGGGCAAGTAGTGATAGTAGTGACACCCTTTCTTTGGTGTCCACACAAGCCAGAAACCTCTCTTTAATTTTACACACAAAGTGGCATTGTTTTGATTTTGTGTCATACAAAAGGGAAGCTGGGTGGAGACCCCTGTGTATTTATTCTTACTTGCCCCACCCATGGGCCTCCTGGATGACCAAGGTGTTTGGTATTATTGGTAACTACATTGGTCAGGGGATCAGCCCACATGAGTGGTCTTACCTATGAAGGGTCAGGAGCATGAGTCCAAAATACTTACCCTCTTGTCCCAGGTAAAATTACCGTACATCTGATGATTGTTAGCATGGCTAGAAAGGCGTTCTCAGGCATTCTTGGGTTTCTGGTTACCTCACAATTTCTTCCCTGAGGTTTGACATTCTGATTGATGTTTCTCTGTTTCTGGATCTATTTTTCCCCCCATCAGTTTATGTTGTTCATTATATTTCACAAATGAGTGAAATCATGTGATATTTATCTTTCTCTGACTGGCTTATTTCACTAAGCATAATGTTCTCCATCTCCATCCATATTGTTGCAAATGGTAAGAGCTCCTTCTTTTTTACTGCAGCGTAGTATTCCATTGTGTAGATGTACCACAGTTTTTTAATCCACTCATCTGCTGATGGGCACTTAGGCTGTTTCCAAATCTTAGCTATGGTGAATTGTGCTGCTATGAACATAGAGGTGCATATATCCTTTCTGATTGATGTTTCCAGTTTCTTAGGATATATTCCTAAAGGTGGGATCACTGGGTCAAATGGGAGTTCTATTTTTAGTTTTTTTAAGGAAACTCCATACTGTTTTCCACAGTGCCTGCACGAGTCTGCATTCCCACCAGCAGTGCACGAGGGTTCCTTTTTCTCCACATCCTCGCCAGCACTTGTCATTTGTTGACTTGTTGATAATGGCCATTCTGACAGGTGTGAGATGGTACCGCATTGTTGTTTTGATTTGCATCTCTCTAATGATTAGTGATTTAGAGCAGGTTTTCATACATCTCTTGGCCTTCCATCTTCTTTCGAAAAGTGTCTATTTAGATCTGTTGCCCATTTTTTGATTGGGTTGTTTATCTTCTTTTTGTTAAGCTGCATGAGTTCCCTGTAAATGTTGGAGATTAAACCATTATCGTTGACATCATTGGCAAATATGTTCTCCCATGCAGTGGGCTTTCTTGTTGTTTTATTGATGGTTTCCGTTGCTGTGCAAAAGCTTTTTATTTTGATGTAATCCCATTTGTTTATTTTCTCTTTAGCTTCCATTGCCCTAGGAGCAGTATCAGTGAAGAAGTTCTTTTGGCATATGTCAGAGATTATTCTGCCTGTAGATTCCTCTAGTATTTTTATGGTTTCCTGTCTTATGTTTAAGTCCTTGATCCATTTTGAGTTTATTTTTGTGTATGGTGTAAGTTGGTGGTCTAGTTTCATTTTTTTGCATGTATCTGTCCAATTTTCCCAACACCATTTATTGAAGAGACTGTCTTGACTCCATTGTATGTTCATGCCTCCTTTGTCAAATATTAATTGAGCATAGCGATTTGGATCGATTTCTGGGTCCTCTATTCTTTTCCATTGATCTATATGTCTGTTCTTGTGCCAATACCAGGCAGTTTTGAGAACAGTGGCTTTGTAATATAGCTTGAAATCTGGTATTGAGATCCCTCCTACTTTATTCTTCTTTCTCAGGATTGCTGTAGCTATTCAGGGTCTTTTTTTATTCCAGATGAATTTTTGGAAAGTTCGTTCTAGGTCCGTGAAGTATGCTGTTGGTATTTTAATGGGAAGTGCATTGAAATTATAGATTGCTTTGGGTAGTATGGACATTTTGATGATGTTGATTCTACCAATCCATGAACATGGTATGTTCTTCCATCTGTTTATGTCTTCCTCTATCTCTTTTTTCAGTGTTGTGTAGTTTTCCGTGTATAGGTCTTTTACCTCCTTAGTTAAGTTTATTCCTAGGTATCTTAATTTTTTTGGTGTGATGGTAAATGGAATTGCTTTTTTAGTCTCTCTTTCTGTAAGATCATCATTGGTGTATAGAAATGCCATAGATTTCTTAGCATTTATTTTGTATCCTGCTACTCTGCCGAATTCATTTATTAAGTCTAATTATTTTTTGATGGAGTCTTTAGGGTTTTCTATGTACAGTATCACGTCATCTGCAAATAAGGACAGTTTTACTTCTTCTTTTCCAATTTGGATGCCTTTTATTTCTTCTTCTTGTCTGATTGCAATGGCTAGTATTTCCAACACTATGTTGAACAGGAGTGGTGAGAGTGGGCATCCCTGTCTTGTTCCTGTCCTTAGGGGAAATGGTTTTAGTTTTTGCCCATTGAGTATGATGTTGGCTGTGGGTTTGTCATATATGGCTTTTATTATGTTGAGGTATGATCCTTCTATTCCCATCTTGCTGAGAGTTTTTATCAAGAAAGGGTGTTGGATTTTGTCAAATGCTTTTTCTGCATCAATTGATATGACTATATGGTTTTTATCTCTCAATTTGTTTATGTGATGTATGACGTTTATTGATTTGCGAATATTGTACCATCCTTGCATCCCAGGGATAAATCCTACTTGGTCATGGTGTATGAGCTTTCTGATGTACTGCTGGATTTGATTTGCTAGAATTTTGTTGAGGATTTTGGCATCTATGTTCATGAGGGATATTGGCCTGTAATTCTCTTTCATTGTGTTATCTTTATCTGGTTTTGGTATTAGGGTGATGCTGGCTTCATAGAAGGAGCTTGGGAGTGTTCCTTCTTCTTGAATTTTCTGGAATAGTCTGAGGAGGATAGGTTTTAGCTCTTCCTTGAATGTTTTGTAAAACTCCCCTGTGAACCCGTCTGGCCCCAGACTTTTGTTTGCTGGAAGCTTTTTGATGACTGCTTCAATTTCTTCCATAGTTATCAACCTATTGAGATTTTTAGTCGCTTCCTGAGTAAGTTTTGGAAGGTTGTGTTTTTCTAGGAATGTGTCCATTTCCTCCAGGTTGTCTAGTTTGTTGGAATAGAGTTGTTCATAGTATTTTTTCACAATCCTTTGTATTTCTGTGGGTCTGTTGTTATTTCACCTCTTTCATTTCTGATTTTGTTTATTTGGGTCCTCTCTCTTTGCTTTTTGGTAAGCCTGGCTAGAGGTTCATCAATCTTGTTTATCCTTTCAAAGAACCAGCTCTTGGTTTTGTTGATCTTGTGTTTTGTTTTTGGTCTCTATGTCATTCATTTCTGCTCTGATCTTTATTATTTCCTTTCTTCTGCTCACTGTGGGCTTTTCTTGTTGTTCCCTTTCTAATCTTTGAGTTGTTGGGTTAGATGATCTATTACCATTTTTTCTTGTTTTTTGAGATAGGCCTATAGAGCTATACACTTCCCTCTCAGGACTGCTTTCATTGTGTCCCATAGGATTTGCAATGTTGTGTTTTCATTGTCATTCATTTCCAGGATGTTTTTAATTTCTTCTTTGATCTCATTGATAACCCAATCATTGTTTAGTAGCATGCTATTCAGTTTCCAAGTGTTTGAATTTTTTGGAATGTTTTTATTGTAGTTTATTTCTAATATTATGCCATTGTGGTCAGAGAAAATGCTTGATATGATTTCAATCTTTTTGAATTTGGGGAGACTTTGCTTGTTACCCAAAATGTGGTCTATTTTTGAGAATGTCCCATGTGCACTTGAGAAGAACGTATATTCCATGGCTTTGGGGTGAAATACTCTGAAGATGTCAATTAGGTCCATCTGATCTAGTGTGTCATTTAGAATTGCTGTTTCTTTGCTGATTTTTTGTCCAGAGGATTTATCCATTGATGTCAGTGGTGTATTAAAGTCCCCTACTATGATTGTATTGATGTCGATCTCTCCCTTGATATCTTCCAGCAGATTTTTTATGTATTTGGGCGCTCCTGCATTGGGTGCATATACTTTTACCAGAGTTATATCTTCTTGCTGGATTGCTCCCTTTAGTATTATGTAGTGGCCTTCCTTATCTCTTATTATGGCCTTTACTTTGAGGTCTATTTTATCTGATATAAGTATCGCAACCCCAGCTTTTTTCTCATTTCCATTTGCCTGAAAAATGTTTTTCCATCCCTTCACTCAGTCTGTGTGAATCTTTTGCTCTAAGGTGGGTCTCTTGTAGACAGCAAATATATGGGTCATGTTTTCTTATCCATTCAGCTACCCTATGTCTTTTGATTGGTGCATTTAATCCATTTACGTTTAATGTTATTATTGATAAGTACCTGTTTGTTGACATATTTTTCCTTAGTGTTTATGTTTCTTCTTGCCTTTCTCTATCTTCTTTTTACAGCAGCCCCTTTAGCATTTCTTTCATTGCTGGCTTGGTAGTGATGAACTCTCTTAGCCCTTTTTTGTCTGTGAAGCTTCTGATTCCACCTTCAATTTTGAACGATAGCCTTGCTGGGTATAGTATTCTTGGATTCAGTCCCTTGTTTTGCATCACTTTGAATATTTCATTCCATTCCTTTCTGGCCTGGTGTGTTTCTGTTGAGAAATCAGTTGATATTCTGATAGGAGATCCCTTGTAGGTAACTTTCTGTCTCTCTCTTGCAGCCTTTAAGATTCTTGCTTTGTCGTTGGTGTTCGTCAATTTAATTATGATGTGTGTTGATGTCGGTCTTTTGGGGTTCAACTTGCTTGGGACTCTGTATGTTTCTTGGACTTGGATAGTTTTTTTCTTGCCAATATCAGGGAAATTTTCTGTCATTATTTCTTCCAACACGTTTTCTAGTCCTTGTTTCTCTTCCTCACCTTCTTTTATCCCTATTATTCGAATATTGTTTCGTTTTTTGTCATCCCAAAGCTCCCTTAGGCTCTCCTCTTGCTTTTTAAGTCTTCTTTCCAGTTGCTGCTGTGTTTGTGTGTTTTTTCCTACCTTGTCTTCTAATTCGCTAATGCGGTCCTCAGCCTCTTCTACTCTACTCTTTAAGCCTTCCATTGTGTTCTTTATTGCAGCTATGTCGTTCTTCATCTCCTCTTGGTTTCTTTTCATGTTGGTGACGTTTTCATTCAGCTCCTTATAGTTCTCATTGAGCTCTGTGTATTTGTCATCCATCCGTTTAAACATCCTTATAACGAATACTCTGAATTCTTTCTCTGTTAAGCTGCTAGCCTCAAGTTCATTTAACTCCCTTTCTGGTGATTCTTCTTGTTCCTTCCTTTGAGAATTTCCTTTCTGTCTCCCCATGTTTTCCTGTAATGTTTTAATTGTAGTTCCAATTGCTTTGCTACCCAGGATCTTTTGGTGATGGTGCTACTGGTATAACCTCTCAGTTTTCCTGGGCTTGGTAATCTAGTGTAGTTCCCTACTTGAACTATTTGGGTTCTCTTGATGTAGGCCTGCGAGTTTGAGAGGCACAACTGCAGTGTCTAGAGGTCAGCAGTCGTGGAGGGTAGTATCCCAATTTTTCTGTCTTGCACCCTAAATTGAAATTATGCTTGCCCAGTGGGGACTCACAGTGGCTCCAAGGAACCGTCTGTCAGGGTGATGTGGCTCGGGGGGCCTGCATTCTGGAAAGGTGTGACTGTGTTGCCCAGAGTTCGGTAGTTTTGTGGTGGGCAGACTCAGCTTTTAATGCTGTACCTGTGGTGGATAGGCGCTTACTCCCAGTGGTGGCTCACAGGAGCACCCGCGGTAAGTTTGCCAGTGAGGCACACTGAAGCACTCTGAAGAGCTCTGGTAGTGTAACTGCGTAATAGATGCTAAAGGTTTTTCTTTTGGGCGGTACCTATGGCCTCAGGGAGTATTCAAATCCTATAGTGTTAATCAGAGTGGTATCCGGGTGTGGCTATATTGGTTGCCTGGAGACTGGAGGGAGGGGTTATCTCTTAGGAGAAAATGGCGACCAGGGATCTGATGTGACTCAGCCCCAGACAGGCTTCCACCTCTGCCCACTCTCCCCAGGTTCCACCACTCCTTCCCTTCTCCTGTACCTCAGCCACGGGTAAGTGTCTGTATCTGAAAGGTCCTACGAACTAGGTTCAGTGGAGAAAGACGCAGGACCCGGAGCGAAGAGGGACCACGTCTTTGCAATCTCCTCTCTTGCTGGCACTGCGCAGTCAGGCAGTTAGCTCTTTAGGGCTGCAGTTGAGCTCAGATCCCAAATCAGACTCCAAGGTCTAAAATCTACTACCTCCCGCAGTCCGTGGACCCTTTTTCTCACAGTCAAGACACTTTGCCTGTCCTCAGGGACACGGCTTGGCGCTGTGTAGTTTTCCCCTGACCTTCTGGGTTTAGAGATCCAGCATATTCTATTGCCCAGATCCTTGTTTTACCTTTTTCCAGGAGATCTCTGCCCTTCCCAGCTGCAAACTGTCTCACCAGCCGCTTCTCCTTCGCCAATTCGGGCTGGATTCCTCTAGTTTCAGCTGCTCCCTCTATTTCCTCCTGCGGATGCGGGCGCGGTCCGCTCACTCCCTTCCCGCCACCATGTCCAGCAATCGGACCTGCTCTTTTTTATCAAAATAATTTCATTCATTTAGCAAATACATTACAAATATTTATTTTTAAATTGAAAACAGGTTGTTTTTTTTTCTTATTTTCTCCTAGGATTTACCTTATTGTGCTGGTAAGGTCTAAAGTTACTCTTCCTGTGTCTCTGATCTTTTATACAGTTAACAAAGAAGTGAACAAATAGCAAATAAAAGATCATCACCCTTTTGCATAATATTTTTTTCCTGGGACTGCAAGCATCTGTGGTTTGCCTTAACCACTGAAAATTGACATTTCCCATATCCTCCAGTTAGTGTGATGTTAACTGGAGCATCACATTCTGCTGGTATCTCTTTCCCTTATTATTTGTATGCATTTTATGCTATTTTTAAAGTCATGCTGTTGAACATGTCATGACTGAATACGAATGAATCCAAATATCAGGCCTTTTAATATGACTACAAATGTCAAATTTGAGGCAAGTCCTTATTGGTTGAATTAGATAATATATAATATATCCCATGTCCAGCTAATGCTAGAATGTCATCTCAACTAGGTGTCCTTATAAAAATACAAGCCTAATGGGACTGAAAAATGTTAAATGAATTCAGGAAAACATATGTTTCCCGTTAATTTTGAGAAAGAAGTAAAGCTTCAAATGTATAAGCAAGTTTCAACTAAATGTGATATGAAGGGAAATTATAACTGTATCTTCCTGGGTAATTTAACTACAGTTTCAGATTATGACTGACTCGTTTGAATGGGCAAAATTGGAGATAAAATAACACTTGTTCCCTCATTTTTGTTGTTGGATTTCACATTTACTCTCTTTATTGTGAAGTGTGCATAGCCAAGTTATTTAAATTTTTAATAATCCATTTCAAAAAGTGACCACAGGTGACAGGGGGCCTTTTGACATTCACCTTTTTAAGTTTTGATGTGAACAGTTGTTGAAGGAAATCACTGAAAGCCCGACAACCCCAGGGTTCAGGGCCCTTTGACACACCGCAGTTAGAGCATCAAACACATGTGCATGCCAACTTGATTCTAATTATCTTGGCCTGCTGGAAAGAAATATCCTTTCACTTCATTTTGATCTAACCTTCATTTTGCCATTCAACTGAAAATAATAATACTTAATGTGAGCTATATAAAGACTTATTTTGCCTTTGCAGCATCCTGTGCTCTGAGCAATGTCAATCCATACTTCTTTTATTTGGGTGAATCACTTTCTCTTTGAGTCTGTGGAAGAACACCAGCAGAGGGAAGGATACTTAGTCGAGTTGCAGTATATAAATAGCTCTGCCGAGAGCATTACAAAGACTCTGTTGTGCTATCACACAGCAGAGCCAATAATGTACAATATGAAAAATCCCTGCCAAGTGCACAGAGAATACAGACAATGTTTGCCATTTCTCTGATCGGCTGTCTGTTATGTGTTGCAAGAGTTTATAGCCATAGAGTCAAAAAAGTCTACCACACCCCAAAGTGCTTCTATTAAAACAATAATAAAAACATAAACCATAAACACACACACGCCCTTAAAGAAATCAGAACAGCATCAACAATAACAAAAAAACAGTGGGTGAGAGTGGAATGGAAACACATAATTTTCTATAGAAACAGAAATGGATTTTTCACAAAGCACCAAAGCCTTGTATAACCACTTCCTTGAAGACGTCTTCTGCTTTCTGAAAACATACCAATCCACAAATCTGTAAAAGAATTAGAATATCCAGGATTTTTAAGGAAAAGTCATACCTTGAAAAACCAAATATATGAAAAATCATATGTGAACTGAGTATCTTATTGAAAACAAAGCCATAAACATTTTATTCTCCATAGAAAAGTTAACATTTTATTTTCAGAAGACGGATTCCAAAATTAGCATCCCTGATTTTTGTTTTCAAAATATGCTTCAGATATTTAGCAGGAAAATACCATACTTGAAAGTTACCATTTAGGATTTTCTTTGACTGTATATGTTACTAGAAGCCCAGTGCATGAATTCATGCATGGGTAGGGTCCCTCAGCCTGGCTGGCAATCGGGGCTGATCGGGGCATCTCGCACAGTTCCCATGAGGGCGGATCAGGGCTGGCCACCTGGGGGATGGCAGGGGATAGAGTAGGGGAGATAGGGGCCGCTGGAGGTTGTCTGGCCAGAGTGAGGAGGGACCATGGGAGGTTCCTATTGTTCCAGTCATTCGGTCATAATGGTATTTGAAGATGCAGTTGTATTTACATGGCAGGCAAATACATGTTTTGGGCATTCTGGATCTTAACTACTTTCAATAAGCATTTTCATTATTTTATAAGAAAATTTTTCAAAAAAATATATTATTACATCTATAATAATAAAAGGATAATATGCTAATTAGACCAAGCATCCCTCTGGACGTCATTCCAGACATCTTTCCAGACAAAGCCGGGGCCAGAGGGAAGCCAGCTCGGGTCCTGGGTGCCTGTGGGGGCTGGAGGGACACCATCCCGGGTCCCGGGTGCCAGAGGGAAGCCAGTGCTGGCAGCTGGGGGAAGGAAGGCCTACTCTTGCATGAATTTCATGCATCAGGCTTCTAGTTTTATTATAATAGCCTAAAATAACACCACTATAAGATCTTTAAAGTTTCTCTTGACTCCTCATTCAAATCCCTCCTGTGCTTCTTTACTGCGACCTCCTTTATTTTGCTTCCAGTCCTGTGATTCCCCTCTCTCTCTCCTGCTCTTTCTTTTTTCAAGTCAATTCTAAAATCATTTGTAATCCTTCTTGTGCTTTTATCTTTATATACATATACCTATTTCTGGATTTCCCCGCTTTTTCCTTATTTCTGACCCTATCCTTCCTTTCTCTCTTTTTCTCTACTTTCCTCTGTTTTACACCATTAACTCCCCCCACCCTCAACACACACACACACACACACACACACACACACACACACACATCCTCTCAAAAGCATGAGGCAGCAGACGACATTTTTTGAAATGATACCTTATAAATTTTTTCAGGTTGCAGAGACCAAAATGTTTTAGCTGAACCATTCCAGTGTATGCACAGACCCTTTAGTGGAATATGATCATACTTTAGAGCCCAGTTCAAACTTCACCTCTACCGTGAAATCCTTCTTTCATTCCTTAGAGGGGAAAAAGTTTGCTTTCCTATCTGCCCCAAAAGAACTGTATACACTCAGTTCTATTCTGGAATGTGTCATGTTATATTATAGAGGTGGTTTACATATTAATTTGGCCTAGTGAAGTATCAACTGCTTGATGGGAAGAAACATGGTTTATATATCTTATTATTCCCTGTGTCCAAAATGATAGCCTAAATCCAGCAGGTCCTCAATAAAAAATAAAAAAAAGGGGGGGTGAAGAAGCACAGGTACACAAATTGCCTGAGTTTACATCCCTGCTTTCCATTTATCAGGAAAGTCACTTAACTTATACAAACTCGCATACCTAATTTGTACATTATAAATAATTACTTCCTGGGTGGTCAGAAGAGCATTTAAAGCACTTTGCACAGTACCTGGCATATAGTAATTGCTCAATTTGTGTTAAATGTTTGCTCCTTAAGAAGGTGGACCTCACCTGATATCAACAGTTTTGATATGGTTATAATTTATCTTAAAAGAGCCAGTTAGAATTCTCCCAAACACTTTTTTATGGACAGCATCATCCTGCAAATGTGCTGCTGGATGTCTTATTAAATGACATAAAGATTCCCAAAAGGTGAAGTTGAGGACTTGGAACTTTTCTATAATGGGCATCACTAGGGAGTAGGACTTCCAGATGGTATATGCCAGAGCCAGCTGTCCGGGGAGCATTGCTTGACGAGAGCTATGGTCTACAGAGAACAGTGAAAAGGTAAATGCCCATCTGAAAGTCTGGCTCAGTGGCCTAGGGTAAGAACGCATTCACATCAAAAAAGAGATACATCATCTGATCCATTCATGCGTCATTTGTTATTCTATTCAATATATTGTATGATTGCAAATTTTACTACATTAGAGAACAAACAACACTTGAGTTGTACATAATCATCCTTTTCTGGAGAAAACTTATTTTCTTTTTTGTACCCTTAAAGACAAGAAAGTCACAATACAATTTATATTGATCTTGTGTTCTGTCTGAAATAAATACATCTATGCAACATATGATTTCTTTGTGCATTGCTCCCAATAGCCTATTGTTTGTCCTATGGGTAGAGATGAAAGAAACTTCATAGATTTTTTTTCTGACAATTAGAAAATTTTATTTTTCTTTTTGCATCACTCATTTGACTACTTTTTTAAAAATGTCCCTAAGTCTTCAAATTTTTGAAACTACCTAATTGCCTTGGGTTAGATATTACCCAAATATATTCTTTTTCACTCACCTTTGTCTATTTTTCTACCTTGTTATTGTATCATTACGTTCCTGCCCTGAATGACATCACTTTGCATTTATATCAACTCAAACTCATCCTGATTTGTTTTATAAAATAAATTTCCTATTTCCAAAAGGTCATTTTTATTTTCACTGTTACTTCTCTCAATTACTCAGGCTTTAGAATAGCTCTGGCATATGTAATTACCAATACATTTGAAAAAAAAAAAAGTGTGTGGCTCCTTTACCTCTTTCTCTACTATATCTACACTTCTAAAAGTTTCACGCATCCCCCTTCTTTTTCTTACAAGTCTCTCCATTTTTCTCCTGGCCTTACCTTCTTCCTTATCCAGCTTAAATGCCCGGTCAAGGACTTACTTGCCAGCATCTCAAGTCCTTTGGCCTCATACTTCCTCTGCCCTTGTTACACAGACATTTAGCCATGGATAAGCCCAGTCATCCACTCTCATAATTTCTACATACTGAGCAGTGCTAGAGAAAAATCACAAAATCATGACATTTGGTGCTTATACAAATATATGGCTTCTGATTTTAACAATGCCTTCTAAGTTAACAAGTAATTTTCAATGCCTTTTGTTAGTACTCCCTTCCATTCCTAGAGCACCTATTGCAAAATTTTATTATTTCCTTGAAACCAGCATTAAACATTTATCTACTCATTCCCAATACATATTTGCCTCTTATTTCATAGTGTAAATCTGGATTCATTTCAACTTCCTGCCTCTTCTTTTTTTAAAATAATTATTTACTCCTCAAACATCAGAGCTTCATCCCCCACTGCTTTCAGGACAGAAATGGCCATATTTATATTCATGAATACACTTTTGCCTCTTATCAATAGTGCTTCCCAATGATCAAGTTTTTACTGGTTAACATCATAATAGAAAATAAATAGGGAGGGTTTTGTTTTTTTTTTACAAAGTGTTTAATATCAAGGGCCACCATTATTCTAAGATGTACACTTTTACCTTTCTTGGCATTAAATATCTTATTTTATACATTAAAGGAAATATTATATACAATTGATTTCTTTAATGTTTTTCCTCTCAACTGGATTCTTTTATTCAACTTCCAGTTGAAAAAACAAGTGAACTAAAATATTTTTTAAATAGTATTTCTTGCTTGCCCACACTCTATATCATATCTTTTATCTTTTTTACTTCATGTTTCTTTTAGAGTCAAGCAGCTAAAGGAATAATATACATTCACTGTTCAGTTTCCACAATTCCCAGTCACTTCTTAACCATTAACATTTAACTCCTGTTCACTAAAATTGCTTTTGTTAAGATCAGTAATTACCTCCTAATCACCAAAGCCAAAGGTCACTTTTAAGTCCTCATTTTATTTGATCCCAAAGATACCTTTGCCCTATTGACTATTCCCATGCCTTTGAAAATTTTTCTTCCTTACCCTAATGCAACATTGTTTGGTTTTTCTACTTACTTTCTGACAACACCATTTGTCCTCCTTTTGGAGATCTGCCTTCAATGCAAGGCTTTGAAGTTTTGATGTTCCTCCAGTGACTCCTGCCTAGTTCATTCTAGTCTTATAGTACTCCCCCACAGTGTAATCTCGCTCCTATTCCTGACGACTTTATATAATCTGTATTTCTCCACAGATCTCTTTATAGAGCTACAAATCTCTGTTACCTTCCCATTATACATTTTTATCCATATATTCTGTTAAAGGTGCCCAAGTTATAAATCCTCTTTTACTCTTATGTTTTCTCCTCTACATGTTCTGTCAAAAGGGTGCTAACCTTATTGACCAAGTGAGAAACCTGCTTCTCCCTTCCTTCCATTTCCAGCCAGTCAGTTACATAAAGCAACCTGCAAGTTCCTCCTGTCTTCTCCATTCTGACTAGCACCATTAATCAGTTTCCTATTGATTTCTTGTCTTGATTAGAGCAAATATCATCCTGACTCCAATCTCTTTCAAAATGCACTTAGAATGATTTTTCTAAAACTGCTATGGTTTCTACAATCTACAGGATGAAGTCCATATTCTTAACATGCTTTTCAAAGCCTCCTGCTTATCCTGTCATATTCTCAGCACTCACCCACGTCTTTCTGATCTTACCTGACTAAACATCTTAGTGCAGCCCTCGTGGCTTCTGCTGGGCACAGGCTTCCCTCTTCCTCAAATGTGCTTTCTTTTCTCCCAACTTCTTGAAAAATACTCAAGATACATTTTAAAGTTCTCTGTAAGGTGCCTTCTTTGGTCCCTCAGAGTGTTTGTTAAAGAATGACTTATTTGCCTTTGTTCGTCACAAAGTTATAAGCTTCCTGACTAGAAGGAGTTTGCCTCTTTTATCTGGTATGAAGCCTGGTTTGTAGCAGACACTTAATAGGTGTGCACTGGTAAATATCATTCTCTTCTCTCAGCATTGAACCTAATTTCTCTTCTTGGTTTAAACAGACTATTAAAATCCCCAGCTCAGCCCTACGAGTTTCGTAGTTCTTTTAGTCATATGCATTATATCTAGTTTGTTAATGATGATGTTAGCTTTTTTCATTTAAAAACAATCTTAAGGCTTAGCTCACAAAATCTTTTGGGGCAAGTTGAAGCTTATTAATGCAAAAATAAATTAATAACGAAAGCAGAAGTATATTTTGGGCTAAAGGTACTGAAAACGTATGACACTATTTAGAACAGCAAATTTATAAGCTGATACTGACAATACCCTAAATGTCCATATCACTAATAATACGTTAGGTAGAAAGTTGGTAATAACTTGCAAAGTTAATTGGATATATTTTTTTAAATTAAGGACTTCTGATGTCAAAAGAAGAACTTAATGAGACTAAATTATTTTCCTCAAATATTCTGTCCTCCCATTAAGAAAAGTGTAAGTGGCAATGAAAACCTAATTAATTCAAAAATACCCTTTTATCCTTAAATTTTAGAATCATAACCACATTTTATTAGACAACTCACAGATCTAAATCTATTTTCTCATGGAAGGTTCTAGGAAAAAGTATAAAATACGTGACTCTATCTTTGGCATTCTCATCAATGCCCATTGCAACTTGTCTCCCCTCTCTCACAACGTTCCCTTCCCACACACCGAGATACTATCCTCTACCCTCCAAGAATCCAAATCATGTTGCTGAAGTTAGCAGAGTGAGAGAGTTACACTTCTTTATTATAAATTTTATTTGAATATGAGACTTCAAAAGACTAAAACACTTTTAATATCTAAAGGAATTATACTCAAACATGTATTTTAGACTGTGAGCAGCAATTGTTGGAAATGTTTTTGTTTTGGGGAAAGGGGTGAGGAGAGGAAACTATTTAACACTGCCTAAATTATAACTACTCATCAGACCAGATGTATTGTTAATATCCTGGAGAACATATCAGAACTGGTATGAAGGTAGGCCTTTAGCTTGCATTTTTCCCCTCTTTAATTGAATTTATCGAGGTGACATTGATTTGCAAAACTTACAGGTTTCAAGTGGACAACTCAATAAAACATCATCTGCACACTGCACCCTGCACCCATCGCCCAAAGGAAAGTCTCTTTCTTTCCCCATCCCCCACCCCATTTGCCCACCTCTACTTACCCCCACCCTACTTTCCCTCTGGCTATCACACTCTGTTCTCTGTGTCTTTGTGTGTTATATATATGTGTGGTTTGCTTAATCCCTTCACCTTCTTTCATCCAGACCTCCAAACCCCTTCCCTCTGGAGATTATTGTGTTAAGTAAAATAAGCTAGTTAGAGAAAGACAAGAACCCTATGATCTTGATGGGGAAAATGAGACATTTTTGGGGGGCTAGCAATCTGAATCTCGTCATTGCCCCTTTAATTATCTGGTCCTGCAAGACCTGTTTACCCAAAATACTACTCCATTTTAGAGAGGCCATAAACCATCCCCAGACGGAGTTATCAGTGCTGGCGCCAGGCCAGGCCTTGAGATGTGGTCCCACTGCCCCCATCCCAGCACATGGGGCTTTTTGCAAAGCCCACGAAAGGTCCAGAAGTATAATCCATATCTGGGGGACAAAGAACCAAAGGGGTATAAAGGGAAAGCTTCCACCATATGTGGAATCTAGTGAGCAAATAAACTGAAAATATCACTCAGCAACCAATCTACAAACAAACTCATGAGGTGATAGGCAAAGGAATAGGCAAAATACAAAAGGAGCTTTAAAGAAGTTTGTAAAAGAAAATCAAAATAAGAAAGTTCTCAAAAAGTTTCGACTGGTGTTTACCTGAACACATGCTTGGGTGTCAAGACTAGAGGAGTATGAACAGTTTTTGAACACTTTTATACAAGCTATTTTAAGCCATTAGCCAATTTACTCATTACTTCCTCAATTCACAAGAAAAAATAATGCAAGATGGATAACACTTAAAGTAAGATAAATTATAGGGGCAGTATCTTAAATCTATCATCGACTATTTCCAATGCTGGTAAACCACAGAATTTAGAGTGGGGGTATAATTATTAGAAGATTTTTATGTTTCTCTTCATTGAGCAGAGGATCAATAGTGTATAAGCTGGAGGGATAGTTTTCCCAGAGCTAGAGAGTTTTAGTAAATAACAACTTGCTAAGCCTTGGTGGAAATTTGAATTGCTACTAACAGACCTAGAAAGTAAAAAATAAAAAAATCTGCTATTCTTCAAAAGTATATTTGATTTTGACACAATCATAAATTGCAGGTTGATTCAAAATTATTTAAATGATAAATACATCTTTAAACTCTGTTCTCATGAAAGTTTTTAAGATATATCTGTATCTTACTAATCACTGTAACCCCAATCTACAGCAAAATGTCTCGAATGTTTTGGTGCTCAATAAATATTTCCTAAATAAACAGCACTGATTTTTTGCTGCTAATAATAAGAGTTAAAAGCTTATTAAGTGCATGCCAAGTACCAGGCATTGGAACTAGCACATGGAATATATTTCTTAATCCTCATGGCAACAATATAAAGTACGTGGAATTGTGGTACTCAGTTTAAATATTTGGTAAATGAGGTACTGAGAGATGAAGCAATTTGTCCAACAAGTGAGGAATAGAGTCACACGCAAGCAGACAGACATCAGGATCCCTGTACTCAGCCACCCTGCCATAGCTCTTCTGCATCTGCTATCTTTTTACACTCTTGCTTATTTAATGAGCATTTATTGCGTGGTTTTTAAATGCTAAGCCCTGTAATGGCATTGGGGTTACAAAAATGAACCAAACACCAAGAATTTGTGCTCTGATTAATCTTATTATATTGGGGAGAGGGACAGGGAAGAGACAATTTAAACAGATAAATAAGAGATAAAAGGAAAATAAAGCAGAGGAAAGTGGACAGAGTATGAGAGTACAGGTTGTACTTTTAAATAGGGAGTCAAGTAAAGTCATTCAGTTAAGGTGACTTTTGACCAGAAATATGCAGAAAGGAAGAAGCAAGCTATGGAAATATGTAAGGAGAACCCGTCCTAGTCAAGGGAAGTAGATGGGGGTCGGAGAATACTCAGCACCTCTAGAGAATATTGGGGTGGCCAGTGTGGCCAGAGCATACGAGAAAGTGGGAAGAGTAAAGACAATGAGAAAAAAGGGTGCTGGGAGGAGGCGGAGGATCTTATAGGCCTTGGTATAAAGGCTCCGGAATTTATTTTGAGCAGTTTAGGAGGCTATTTGAGGGCTTTGAGAGAAGTGAAATGGCTTAAAAATAATAAACATAACCAAACATTCATCTTGCTATTTATAGCCTGCCCATGATCAGTTATATAAATATGAGAAATACATGTTCAGAGATGTTATAAAATTAAATATTTCATTTTTGTAACTCCATGTCTCTTAGGCCTAATGTGTGGAGTTGAGAAAATCTAGCCATAACAAGAAAATTGTGTAATTAGATCAGATCACTCTTTAGGGCCATTTGCATTTACATGCAGTCCTCTTTTTCGGACACTCACACTCCCTGGACCATTTCTTTTCTCATTATTTCATTTATCCTCAATATATTGATAACTTACAAGTCAATAATCCCAACCCATACTGAGCTATTCAGTTCTAGATCCACATATCAAACCATCCTCCTGCTCCTCTTTTTGAATAGCCAACTCAGAAGCATTTTGAACATCTTGTGTCCAAACTAAACTCATCACCATCTCCTATAAACTATCCCCTCTTAAATTTCCTTTCTTGTAAAATGATACAACCATCTACTTATCCAAAATCACAGGCCTCAATCTGTTTATTCTTACAATTAAGAGTATTTATTAAGATCCTACTATATATATCAGAAAAAATATTGAGACCGGGGGATGGAGGTGTGAACAAACAAGTACAAAGTCAACACATAAATCTTGGAGTCTAGAGGGGCATATGAAGAAGAGACAAATAATCACATAAATGAGTAGATATACAAGAAAAGCAGAGGGTGCAAACAGATTATATAATTTGGACTGAAAAGTTGGGGAAGATCACCCAGGGTAATTTCCAATGAATCCGAAATATGAAGTGTTAAATGAGTGTTAAAATTAGTGAGGACTGGAAAAAAGTAGAGAAGGGGGAGAGAAGAGAATGTACCGTAAACCCTTGATTTTGCAGACCTCATTTTAACGTACTTTAAATTTAAAGGACAAAATTTCTAGTATGTCATATGTGAAAATTAACACACTGTTAGCTTTAAAATGCTTTTAACCAAGATTTGCTAATAATTAAATTAACAGGTTATATTTTGTTAATAATTCACTGTTATTTTTTTTCTTTATTGATTAAGGTTTTATATATGTGTCCTTATCCTCCCATTGCCTTCCCATCCCCCACTTATGCCCTCACCCCCCCATGGTGTCTGTGTCCATTGGCTAGGCTAATATGCATGCATACAAGGCCTTTGGTTGATCTCTCCCCTTTACCACCACCCTCCCCTACCTTCCCTCTGAGGTTTGACGGTCTGATCGATGCTTCTCTGTCTCTGGATCTGTTTTTGTTCATCAGTTTATGTTGTTCATTATATTCCACATCCATGCTGTTGCAAATGGTAAAAGTTCCTTCTTTTTTACTGCAGTATAGTATTCCATTGTGTAGATGTACCACCATTTCTTAATCCACTCATCTGCTGATGGGCACTTAGGCTGTTTCCAAATCTTAGCTATGGAAAATTGTGCTACTATGAACATAGGGGTGCATATATCCTTTCTGATTGGTATTTCTAGTTTCTTGGGATGTATTCCTAGAAGTGGGATCATTGAGTCAAATGGGAGTTCCATTTTTAGTTTTTTGAGGAAACTGCATACTGTTCTCCACAGTAGCTGCACCAGTTTGCATTCCCACCAGCAGTGCATGAGAGTTCCTTTTTCTCTGCATCCTCGCCAGCATTTGTCGTTTATTGATTTGTTGATGACAGCCATTCTGACAGGTGTGAGATGGTACCACATTGTCATTTTGATTTGCATCTCTCAGGTAATTAGTGACTTTGAGCATGTTTTCATATATCTCTTGGCCTTACTTCTATCCTCTTTCAAAAAGTATCTATTTAGGTCCGTTGCCCATTTTTTGATTGGGTTGTTTAAATTCCTTTTGTTAAATTATATGAGTTCCCTGTAAATGTTGGAGATTAAATCCTTATCGGAGATATTGTTGGCAAATATGTTCTCCCATGCAGTGGGTTTTCTTGTTGTTTTGTTGATGGTTTCTTTTGCTGTACAGAAGCTTTTTATTTTGATGTAGTCCCATTTGTTTATTTTCTCTTTAGTTTCCATTGCTCTAGGAGCTGTATCGGTGAAGATATTGTTTCAGGATGTGTCTGAGATTTTGCTGCCTGTGGATTCCTCTAATATTTTTATGTTTTTCCATCTTATGTTTAAGTCCTTTATCCATTTTGAGTTTATTTTTGTGTAAGGGGTACATTGGTGGTCTAGTTTCATTCTTTTGAATGTATCTGTTCAATTTTTCCAACACCATTTATTGAAGAGACTGTCTTGACTCCATTGTATGCTCCTGCCTCCTCTGTCAAATATTAATTGAGCATAGTAGTTTGGGTAAATTTCTGGGTTCTCTATTCTATTTCATTGGTCTATATGTCTGTTCTTGTGCCAGTAACAGGCAGTTTTGAGAACAGTGGCTTTGTAGTACAGCTTCATATCTGGTATTGAGATCTCTCCTACATTGTTCTTCTTTCTCAGGATTGCTGCAGCTATTCGGGGTCTTTTATTATTCCAGATGAATTTTTGGAGAGTTCATTCTAGGTCTCTGAAATATGCCGTTGGTATTTTAATGGGGAGTGCATTGAACCTATAGATTGCTTTGGGTAGTATGGACATTTTAATGATATTGATTCTACCAATCCATAAACATGGTATGTTCCTCCATCTATTTATGTCTTCCTCTAGCTCTTTTTTCAGTGTCCTGTAGTTTTCTGAGTACAGGTCTTTTACATCCTAAGTTAAGTTTATTCCTAGGTATCTTAATGTTTTTTGGTGCCATGGTAAATGGGATTTTTTTTAATCTCTCTTTCTGTACATTCACTATTGGTGTATAAAAATGCCATAGATTTCTTGGCTTTAATTTTGTATCCTGCTACATTGCCGAATTCATTTATTAAGTCTAGTAATTTTTTGATGGAGTCTTTAGGGTTTTCTATGTACAGTATCACGTCATCTGCAAATAATGACAGTTTTACGTCTTCTTTTCCAATTTGGATACCTTTTATTTCTTCTTCTTGTGTAATTGCTATGGCTAGCACTTCCAGAACTATGTCGAACAGGAGTGGTGAAAGTAGGCATCCCTGTCTCATTCCTGTTCTTAGTGGAAATGGTTTTAGTTTTTGCCCATTGAGTATGATGTTGGCTATAGGTTTATCATATAAGGCTTTTGTTATGTAGAGGTATGATCCTTCTATTCCCATTTTGCTGAGGGTTTTTATCAAGAAAGGGTGTTGGATTTTGTCAAATGCTTTTTCTGCATCAATTGATATGACTATGTGATTTTTATCTCTCAATTTGTTTATGTGATGTATCACATTTATTGATTTGCAGATATTGTACCAGCCTTGCCTCCCTGGTATAAATCCCACTTGGTCATAGTGTATGATCTTTCTGATGTAATGCTGGATTCAATTTGCTAGAATTTTGTTGAGGATTTTGGCATCTATGTTCATGAGGGCTATTGGCTATAATTCTCTTTCATTGTGTTGTCTTTATCTGGTTTTGGTATTAGGGTAATGCTGGCTTCATAGAAGGAGCTTGGAAGTGTTCCTTCCTCTTGAATTTTTTGGAATACTCTGAGGAGGATAGGTTTTAGTTCTTCTTTGAATGTTTTGTAAAACTCCCCTGTGAAGCCATCTGGCCCTCAGCTTTAGTTTGCTGGAAGCTTTTTGATGACTGCTTAAATTTCCTCCACAGTTATCAGCGTATTGAGATTTTTAGATTCTTCCTGATTGAGTTTTGGAAGGTTGTATTTTTCTAGGAATATGTCCATTTCCCCTAGGTCCGTGGTCGGCAAACTGCGGCTCGCGAGCCACATGCGGCTCTTTGGCTTGAGTGTGGCTCTTCCACAGAATACAACGGCCTAGGCGAGTCTATTTTGAAGAAGTAGCATTAGAAGAAGTTTAAGTTTAAAAAATTTGGCTCTCAAAAGAAATTTCAATCGTTGTACTGTTGATATTTGGCTCTGTTGACGAATGAGTTTGCCGACCACTGCACTAGGTTGTCTAGTTTTTTGGAATAGAGTTGTTCATAGTATTTTTTAACAATCCTTTGTATTTCTGTGGGGTCTGTTGTTATTTTGCCTCTTTCATTTCTGATTTTGTTTATTTGGGTCCTCTCTTTGCTTCTTGGTGAGCCTGACTAGCAGTTCATCAATCTTATTTATCCTTTCAAAGAACCAGCTCTTGGTTTCATTGATCTTTTTGTATTTATTTATTTTTTTTTTTGGTCTCTATGTCATTTATTTCTGCTCTGATCTTTATTATCTCCTTCCTTCTGCTCACTCTGGGCTTTTCGTGTTGCTCTCTTTCAACTAATTATTTAAGTTGTAGAGTTAGATGATTTATTATCATTTTTCTTGTTTTTTGAAGTAGGCCTGTAGAGCTATAAACTTTTCTCTCAGGACTGCTTTCACTGTGGCCCATAGATATTGGATTGTTGTGTTTTCATTGTCATTTGTTTCATGATGTTTTTAAGCTCTTCTTTGATCTATTTGGTAACCCAATCATTGTTTAATAGCATGCTATTCAGCTTCCAAGTATTTGAATTTTTTTATTGTTTTTATTGTAGTTTATAGTTTATTTCTAATATTATGCCATTGTGGTCTGAGAAGATACTTGATATTATTTCAATCTTCTTGAATTTGGAGAGACTTTGCCTGTGACCCAATATGTGGTCTATCTTTGAAAATGTCCCATGTGTACTTGAGAAGAATGTATATTCCATGGCTTTGGGGTGAAATGTTCTGAAGATGTCAATTAAGTCCATCTGATCTAGTGAGTCATTTAGGATTGCTGTTCTTTGCTGATTTTTTGTCTAGAGGATTTATCCAGTGATGTCAGTGGGGTATTAAAGCCCCCTACTATGATTGTATTATTGTTTATCTCTCCCTTGATATCTTTCAGGAGTTTTTTTATGTATTCAGGTGCTCCTGCATTGGGTGCATATGTTTACCAGGGTTATATCCTCTTGATATATTGATCCCTTTAGTATTATGAAGTGGCCTTACTATCTCTTGTTATGGCCTTTACTTTGAGGTCTATTTTGTCACGTATAAGCATTGCTACCCCAGCTTTTTTTTTTAATTTCCATTTGCCTGAAAGATATTTTTCCATCCCTTCACTTTCAGTCTGTGTGAGTCCCTTGTCCTGAGATGGGTCTCTTGTAGACAGCATATATATGGGTCATGTTTTTTATCCATTCAGCCACTTGATGTCTTTTGATTGAAGCATTTAGTCTATTTACATTTAAAATTATTATTGATAGGTACTTGTTTGTAGCCATTTTTATTTTTGTGCCTATGTTCCTTCTTCCCTTTTTATTTCTTCTTTTTACACCAGTCGCTTTAGCATTTCTTGCATTGCTGCCTCGGTAGTGATAAACTCCCTTAGACTTTTTTTTTTTTTTTTTTTTGTCTATGAAGCTCCTTATTTCCCCTTCAATTTTGAATGATAACCTTTGCTGGATAGAGTATTCTTGGATTTAGTCCCTTGCTTTGCATCACTTTGTAAATTTCCTTCCATTGCTTTCTGGCCTGATGTGTTTCTGTTGAGAAATAATTTGATAATCTAATGGGAGATCCCTTGTACATAACTTTCTGTCTCTCTCTTGCAGCCTTTAAGATTCTCTCTTTGTCCTGAACATTTTAAATTGTAATTATGATGTGTCTTGGTGTGGGTCTTTTTGGGTTCATCTTGTTTTGGACTCTCTGTGCTTGAGTGATTTTTTTTCTTCCCCACATCAGGGAAGTTTTCTGACATTATTTCTTCAAATAGGTTTTCTAACCCTTGTTTCTCTTCCTATCATTCTGGCACCCCCATTCATATGTTGCTTCATTTCATGTTGTCCCAAAGCTCCCTTAGACTCTCCTCCTGTCTTTTAATTTTTTTTTCTCCAATTGCAGTTTAGTTTGGGTGTGTTTTGCTTCCCTGTCTTCTAATTAGCTAATGTGGCTCTCTGCTTCTCCTACTCTACTTTTGAAACTCTCCATGGTGTTTTTTATTGAAGCTAGATCACTCCTTATTTCTTCTTGATTTTTACATAACTTGTTGATTTTTTTCATCCATCCGGTTTATGAACTGCATGACCCTTATTCTGAATTCTTTTTCTGACATATTGCATGCCTCCATTTCACTTAGCTGCTTTTCTGGTGATTCCTCCTTTTCTTTCCTTTGGGGTTTGTCTCCCCATTTTTGCTCTCATCAAAGGACCTAGGTGTCAAGTCATGCAGCAGATGCTCCTCAGTTGGCAGCGGCTCCTCGGTGGGCACTGCTTGCGGCAATGGTGGCTCCTCTGGCTGGCGGGGGCAGACTGTTCATGCAGTTGCTGCTCCTCAGATGGGGCGGGCTTCTCACAAGGCTACTGCTCCACAGATGGGGATGTGCTGTGTGTGACTGCTGTTCCTTGGATGGGTGTGGGCTTGTCGCAGAGCTGCTGCTCCTCGGACGGGAGTGGGCTGCTTGCAGAGCTGCTGCTCCTTGGACGGGGACGGGCTGCTCATACGACTGCTGCTACTTGGATGGGGGCAGGCTGCTCATGAGGCTGTTGCTCCTCAGACATGGGCAAGTTGCCTGTGGGGCTGCTGCTCCTCGTATGGGGGTGGGGTGCTCACACAGCTGATGCTCCACAAAGAGGGTGGGCTGCTTGTGCCGCTGCTGCTCCTCAGACAGCAGTGGGCTGCTCACGGGGCTGCTGCTCCTTGGACAGGAGTAGTCTATTTGCGCAGCAGCTGCTCCTGGGATGGGGGCGGGCTGCTCACAGAGCTGCTGCTCCTGGAATGGGGGCAGGCTACTCACAGGGCTGCTGTTCTTTGGATTGGGGTGGTCTGCTCACATGGCTGCTGCTCCTTAAATGGGGGCAGGTTGCTCATGGTGCTGCTGCTCCTGGGACAGGGGCAGGCTGCTCGCACAGCTGCTGCTCTTCAGACAGGGGCAGGCTACTCGCGGGGCTGCTGCTCCTTGAATGGGGGCGGGCTGCTCACATGGCTGCTGTTAGCGTGGTCACAGTGCCCTGGGCTAAAGTGTTGGGCCAGTAATAGGGGAGCACGCTTTGGAACTCACAGGAGCCTGCGCCTGAGGTAACAGCTGTGGTACCATGGTCACCTGGCAGGGGTGGCTGTAGAGTCCCCTATGTTATCTGAGGGTACCCTGTGTGGAGGTGAGGCTGGACTCCCAGTCACAGCAGCTCTTCCCTTCAAAAAGGCACAGCCTCTGTGGAAGAGCTGGCCGCTCCAGGACTGTTTGCACTGGTAGCAGAGGCTGCCTGGTTAGGCAAGCCCAGTCAAACTGTCCCCAAAGGTCCTGCGGGATCTAACTGTGCCTCACTCACACACACACACACACCCCCCCCACACGTCCACACACTCCTCTTTTGCTCCCTCCCTCACTCATGCTCTGTCCCTCACTGCTGCCTTCTTCCTGCCTCTGTAGTTGGGTCTGGAGTGTTATTGACCCATTCATGGGTGGAGTCTCCTCTCTGGGTGTCTGGTTATATGGCTCGCTCTCTACCACATTGGCCAAACAGGATAAAAATCACCTCAACAAGACATAACATAAAGGGAACAAAACACAAATGTACTCACAACACCAATAACCTCAATATAAGTGACCACCAGAGAAAAGAGAATTAGGGGAGAGAAAAGAGCACAAATGATATCAAAGAGAGGAAAAAATGGTATGAGAGTAAAGGAAAAGAAGAAAAAGGAACAAAAATGAATATATATATATATATATATGGAAAAAACACCAGAAAACAAACAGAGAAACTAAAACATACAAAGAACAAATAAACAGTAAAGAGGGTGGGGGCAGAATCTTATATACAGAAAGTAAGGTTAAAAGGTAAGGTTAAGGAATCAGATGAATATGGGGAGGACCTCAGTTCAGTATAGAGGAAGCAGAAAGAGGATGAGTGGATAAGAAGAGTTAGAAAAATAAGAACAAATATAAAAATAATAAATTTTTAAAAATTAATTTAATAAAGTAGGATAAAATAAAAAAATTAGAATGATGAAAAATAATGCGAAAAGAAATAGAAAATAAAGAGACAAACAAAAAAAAGGAAAATAAAGAAAAAAGAGATAACAAAATAATAATAAAATAAAATAAAAATAAAGATTAGGACTGGTTTAAGATCCCACTCTTCTGTACTGTCTGCTGCTTCTCAGTTTCCTTTTGCTGGGACTAAAGGCCTCTCTTTAGGCCAGTCCCTGTGGGCTCTCAGGGACTCTTCAGAAATTTTTTTTTGTATCCTTTGTGCCACTCAGGGTGTAGTCTGGGTGTGGCTGTATTGGTTGCCTGGAGACTGCAGGTAGGGGCTGGCTATCACTTCAGGAGAAAATGGCTGCCTAGGCCCAGCATGTCAGATATGACTCAGCGCCAGACTTTCAGCCACCTCTTCCTGACCCTCTCCCCTCCCCGGCCTCTCCCCAGACTCCACAAGTCCACACCTCCACCTGCACCTCAGCCATGGGTGAGTGTCTGTATTTGAAAGGTCCTATGAACTAGGTTCAGCGAACAAAAGCAAAGACCAAAAGAGGGGAAAGAGCTGTGCCATTGCAAGCCCCTCTCCCACTGGCATGGCACGGCCTGGGCAGCCATCCAGGCTGCCTGCTCTGGGCTCAGTCTCTCTTGGCTGTGGACCCAGATCTAGAATCCCCTGCTGCCAGCAGTCCTGTGGACCTCCTTTCCACAGTCAGACGCTATGCTATGCCTGTCCCAAGAGATGTGGCCCTCTGACCCTCTGGGCTTGGAGGTCTCGCAGTTCTCTCCAGCCCAGATCCCTGATTTTACCGTTCTCCAGGCATCTTCTGCCCTTCCCGGCTGCAAATTGTCTCACCAGCTGTGTCTACTTTGCCAATTCGGGGTGGATGTTATTTGACTTAGTTGCTCATTCTATCTGCTCTGGGACAAGGCTCGGGACACGTTCATTTATTCCATTGCCATTTTGTCTCTCAATTCAGTCTTATTTTTAACAAATTTTAGTGAATAAGCCATGTTGGAAAACACACTGTAATAATTTAGCCAACATAAATAAATATTACATATCTACAACTATAGCCTACATATTTAAATACAAGAGTCACTGCTCATAAACAATGTTCAGCAAATGATTAGCACATGATCACACCTCATCTTGTAAAGTAATTGGTTCTGTTGTCACCTGGCCTGTCTTTCTGCAGCAGTTTTAACATGTGCCAGCCCAATGTTTCCATGTGCACTAAGCCACACCCCAGCCTTTGTTTCCTGTGGTGATTGGTGAATGCACACATTTACTAGATCTATTCAGTATAAATTTAAAATTACTGTAATAAATATAGAAAATTTTTCTGTAAAATTAAACTTTTCATACATAATTTACACAAATGTGTCTACATAAGTAAAAGCAGGTAAACTAACTAATTTGTCAATTTTTTAACATACCCATTCGGAAAACCTAGTGATGATATATCAGAATGTTAGCTTTAACAGACATTCCCTAGACCAAATCGGTCTGTTATATCAAGGTTTTACTGTTTTTTTGTTTTGTTTTGTTTTTTAATTTAGGTAGAAGGAGCCACTCATACAAAGGTCCTAGGGAGACAGTGGATAATGAAAAGAGAAGAGAGTTCAGGATGATGTTTTGAAGAACATAACTAGTTATTAGAGATTGGTTAAAAAATAGAATAGAGCCCTGCCGCCATGGTTGAGCATTGCCCCATAAACCAGGAAGTGATGGTTCAATTCCTAGTCAGGGCACATGCCCATGTTGTGGGCTTGATCCCTAGTGTGGGTCATGCAGAGGCAGCCAATCAATGATTCTCTCTCATCATTGATGTTTCTCTCCCTCACCCTTACTCTTTAAATCAATAAAAATATTTTTTTTAAAAAAAAAATAGAATTGAAAAGAAGCAAATAGAGACTGAAAATGAAAGCTAGAGTAAAGAACAAAATCAGGAGAGTTTAATGTCATGAAAAATAAGGAGTTGAATGCAACTGAGAATTCAAAAATAAAGTAAAATGAAGACTGAAAATTGTCCATTAGATTTGTTAACATGGAATTCAGTAAAAACCTCAACAACAGTGACTTTATGGGCATGCTGTCAGAAGCAACTAGAATTGGATGGTTTTGAGAGTGACTAGAACTAGGATTCTATGTAATGAGGATAAAAAGCAAATAGACATTGTCAAACATCTTAGGAAGGCAATCCACACTATAAGGAAACTTGTTGGCCAACAAAACATGGGAAATGAAGCTTAACCTTCTTAGTATAAGTAAGGAAATTTAATGTTATTTTTTCATATACCAGCACATCAGATTAACAAAAATATTCCATTTTGACAACATCAAGTATTGGCAATACTTAATTAATATATAATATACAATAATATACAATAATATAAAACTACCAGAATACTTATACACTACTGGTTACTGTGCACATACTTTGGAAACAATTTGCCTTACCTGAAAAGTCAAATTCTGTGATCCAAAAATGCTGTAGAGGAATTTGTACACATGTACATCAGGTGTACATACACTGGATGTGCATATGCACAGTATTATTTTTTAAGAGCATAAAACCTGAAAGTAAATGTCTATCAACAATAAAATAGACAAATAGATTGTGGTGTAAGAATAATGAGTACTATACACTTGTAAAAAATAAATGAACTATAACTATACATATCAACACAGATGAATTTCAAAACATAGTTGAATGAAAAACATAATTCAGAAGAATACTACAGACTGATTCAATGTGCAAAATGTTATTAAGCAGGTAAAACTGAAAAATAATGTTTAGTAGTACATAAACAGTGGTAAATCAATTAAAAAATGGAAAAGACAAACAAAAATCTCAATATAGTGCCTACCTTATCACAATATTTACAGTAGAGCACAAGGGGGCTATGATTTAGAAGGGATACATGAGAGATACATGCTAAGTTACTGGTAGCTTCTATTTATTAATACATAATTGACACATGGATACTCATTTTATTGCCATTTGTTTCTTTGAGTACATGATATATTTTTTTACTATTTTTTAAATGAATGGCTAGTAGAATAGGAAAGGAATAGAGGAAGTGTAGACACTCCTTTGCAGAATTTTATGAAAGAAGAGATAGAGTGCTAATAAGAGAATGCGAGGTTCAAGATAATTTTTATAAGATGAAAGAGACTTTTACTATTATTGAGTAGGGCTTGGAGAGAGAACATGATTACAGATCCAGAAGAGACAGAATAAGCCCTGAAGCAGGTAGGAGGAGGACATAAATTAAAAAAACAAAAAAAACAAAAACTTGTATTGCTTTCCTTTTCTTATTTATTAATTAAGGAAGTAACTTTCTTTCACACAAACATATGTGATAAAATATCTAAAAACATAAATCACATTTTTTTGCAAAGAGAGTGTACACTAAATTCAAAAGCTTAAGTCCTTTGTGACCTATTTCTTCATCTCTCCTTTTTATTTAATATATTTTTATTGATTTCAGAGAGGATGGGAGAGGGAGAGAGAATTAGAAACATCAATGATCAGAGAGAATCATTGATCAACTGCCTCCTGTATGCCCCACACTGGGCATTGAACCTGCAACCCAGGCATGTGCCCTGAACAGAATCGAACCAGGACATCCAGGTTCATAGGTCAACGCTCAATCATTGAGCCAAGCCAGCGGGGCTCATCTCTTCTTTTTAAAACTTTTCTTATTATAGAACACTTTCAGTGGATACAAGAGTAAACAAAATGAGTATAATGAACCCCCATATACCTACTGTCCAGGTCCAAAAATTATCAACACATGGCAATTTCATTTCATCTGTACCCCCATTCATGTCTCCTGCTTGTATGTTATTTTAAAGCAAACCCTGGATGTCATATCATTTAATCTGTAAAAATTTTCATAAGCATCTCTAAAAAATGACCCTTAAAGAACCATGTCCACAATGCTATCTTCATGGACAATAATTTCTAATATAATCAAATAGCCATATTTACTTCCTTTGACACACAATTCAGAAAACTCACACTCTCCACTTCACGAGTGTTTACCTCTGATCAGTACCATTTAAACAGACTGTAAAATAGACCCACTACATCCTTGACTTGCATGAGACACCAACAACTTCTAGTCATCAAGCCTGTAGATCTTCCAAAATGTACACTGCTTTCTCCAAATTAACTTTCTTCTTTTTCTTTCTTTCTTTTTTTAATATATCTTCATTGATTTCAGAGAAGCGAGAGGGAGAGAGAGAATCATGGATCAACTGCCTCCTGCACACCCCTTACTGGGGATCAAGCCCACAACCTGGGCATGTGCCCTTGACCAAAATTGAACCTACGACCCTTCAGTCCGCAGCTGATGCTCTATCCACTGAGTTAAACCGGCCAGGGCTGACTTTTTTCTTAATGGAAGTATGTGTTTTCCCAATTCTCCCACCTGTGTTCTAAGTCACAAGTTATTCAAGATAACTTACATTCCAAGTTATTGGTAATTCTGGGCTCACTTATCAATTAAATGTTATCACAATAATAATTAAAGTAACATTTCATAGGAAGGGTTAAAAGAATAGTTAAAAAGAAGATGGAGATTTAAAAATATTTAAGTCTAAAAATTCATAATGGTGATGAAATGTTGAGTTTTTATTGTGTACTTGGTGCAGAAAAAGCACTCAGTGCATGCACAGAGAAGCATGTCAGAATGGTTCAGTTTGTTCCCAGGGCTCTGACACCAGCTGACTTCGATTAAATAGCAGTGAGCTGGAAAAGCATTCTGGGTATTGGAATGCAAATGAAACCACCAAGCATTTCTTCCTATGGCTTTGGAATTCCCATAGCCACAACTACAATGAAATGTATATTTTAGAGCTGGATTTTAAGCAAGTAAATAGGCTAAAAATGTATTTTGCATGGGCCACATATAATCCTAATGGAGCTAAAATTTTTCTCTAAGAGGAACAAAAAATGTTTAATATAAAATTATTTTTAAAGTGCTTTCAAAGATACATGAAAACATATGCATACAGAATAATCTTTAATCTATAATTTCAGCTTCATGACACGGTAATGGCTTTCTCTGAATTAAGACATTTCTATTTTGGCATTTTCAAAGAAGGTCATAATTGGCATGTGTACAAAACAATTAAAAACCAATGATTATTTGAATACTAAGAAAACATTCTTTATATAGCCTCTAGGGCATTAGTTTGGCTTTTCAAATAAATACTGTATCAATCACTTAATTTTAAAAGTAACTAATAGTGCTCTGAAGCAATAACTAATTTGAAAAAAGAAAAAATCTTTTTCTCTCTAGTACAGAAATTCACATAGAGAATTTTTAAATATATTTATATCTCATACCTTGACAGCCAATTGCCCTTCCCCTAAAGAGCATGAACTAAAAATAAAGGCATCTCTGGCTCAGAGAAGATATTCTGGTGGCAGTGCTTTCGTAATGTGACACAGTCTTGATTTTTCTTAGTGTTCAACTCCACACCCTTCCCACTCTGCACGCTTCCCCCACCAGCTGCCTTAAGTAAAGTAGTATTTGATTCTAAAATCATAAACTGAAATACAAAGTGCAAGCCATCCCTTTTCTGTGTAAGCCAAGATCACTTTGCAGCATACCCCTGCAGGGGACCTGACAGGGAATTTCCAAAAACATTAATGTATTCAGAAGAAATGTCAAAATAAAGGAAGCCTGTAAACATTGTCTGTGGGAAGCTTTTTTAGTGCCCTTCCCGAATGTAAAACGAACACTCATTTTCCCACAAAATAGGATCGGTTTCTGCCATCTAGTGACAGTAAGGCCAATAGATGCTTAGAAAAGAAAAACAGTTTCTAAGTAGGCTCAACAAACTAATCCAGAGCAACCAGGTTTTATACAGATGCATAGTCAAGTGCGCACACGTACACACACACACACACACACACACACACACACACACACACACACACACACACAGATTCTTTTAAAAGGAGTCTTTTAACATGGTACCCAAAGTGTAAGTGGTGTCCAGATGTTCCTGGCTGATCTCTGAAATAAGAAAAAAAATAATACTTATATGTACAGAGTTCTTTTAAAGTTATTTTTATAAGACTCCATCTCACACAGTTCAAGCACTGTTTGGAAGTATGGGACCTAGTGTCAGACTTACTGAACTTAAAGTTCACCTAGTCCCATATTTGAAATCTTATTAATGACCCACCCAAGTATAGGATTCAGCACTCCTGATGCTTAGAATTGTGTTCACTGCCTATATCCCAAGGTCTTCTATACACTGTTAGGTTACATAGCTGCACCATGGTGAAAACAGTAGAGTGAAAAATCACCTTTTATTTAAACATTCTGATTATGGAGCTTTACAAGAATATTAAAGTCTGTAAGCAGATAGAGAACTATTTGATAGAGATGCCTATGACAGAGGAAGGTGAGATGGGAGGTGATCTGAACAACTTGCATCTTTCAGAGATTTTAGTGCTCCAGAACCCTTTAGAATTGTGCTTGAAGTCTTAGGGAGACAGAAAATAAAAGCAGTAATTGCTTGCTTATTTTTCTACATCACTCTCTCCTCACTTTTACCAATATGTAAAGCAAGACCTTTGCATTTTGCTCAGACTGCTCTTTTCCACATCAGAGAGCATGGGAAAATACAGAAAAGAAAGATGGCCTTGTCTTAGAATGAGTTCCATCCACAGACGCCGGAGAAAGGCTGAATATGGAGGCACAGACGCAGGGTGGTACAGGAGCCTGTGGAGGTCTTCTCTCTTTCCTTCTCTTCACTTTTCACATTTACACATCTCTGCTTCCAAGACTATGTCTTCCTGCTTTTTATCCTATATCTATCAACTGCTCATTTTCATGTGTTTTCCTGGTTTTCTCTAATCACCCCAGCCCTTGCACATTGGAATCCAAAGAACTCATTCTTCGGAACCTTTTGCCTTTTCTATCTATTCTCACACCTACACCAATTCTATCCAACTTCATTGCTTTAAATAATATTGATAGCCTTAGCTGGTTTGGCTCAGTGGATAGAGCATTGGCCTGGGGACTGAAGGGTCCAGGGTTCGATTCCAGTCAATGGCACATGCCCAGGTTGCAGGCTCGATCCCCAGTAAGGGGCATGCAGGAGGCAGCCATTCGGTGATTCTCTCTCATCATTGAAGTTTCTATCTCTCTCTCCCTCTCCCTTTCTCTCTGAAATAAATAAAAATATATTTAAATAAATAAATAAATACTATCTATATTCAGTGAGTATTTGTGAGTATTAACAACTCACAGATTTGTATCTACAGCCTCAATAATTTCCCTGAACACTGGTTTGGGGGAGAAGAGGCTGCCTTGCAAAGGAGAACAGTTCTGACAAAAAACAAACAACAACAAAAACAGAATTCTAGATTTATAGCCAACTACCTCATTGAGATCCCGTTCTAAAAATATAACTGGCATCTCAAAATGAACGTGTCTAAAACTGAGCTCTGAAACCTATAACCCCAACCACCTTTGAAAATGTCACTTCCATCCCTCCGGTTGTCCACACTGTTTAGGTTGTTTGTGATGGTATGATTTGAGCCTTTGGATATAGCTGGGCCTGAAGCTACCACTGACATTCCTGGTTACAGCAGCCAATATCTTCTGTCATTTGCCACTAAAAGAGACTTTTGACTACAGCATCTCATATGCTTAACCAACATCCCTTAATCATCTTGATCTCAGACTGAAAGTTTTATCCTCTGTAAAACCTTTTCCAGTCTCACAAGAGTGGGTCAGACATCCTTCTCATGTGATGCCAGATACCACATAATTGTGTACAACTGTGTTGTACTGTAGAATTGTCTAATTATTTTTTTCAATTGCAAAATTTGAGGGCAGAGATTGTATCTGGGTTATTCATCATGTGCTCTTTTTTGGGGGGGCGGAGAGGAGTGCATGTTACATACTCAATAAGTATTTGTTTAATTCTTGAATAATTATGATCCCTAACCCAAATTTGATTTTTTAATCTATGTGTCAATTCAAGAGTCTGAAGCCACAAATAAAGTAAATCCAACTAAAAATTCTTAAACAATAAAAGTTGTCATCTTACACAACAAGAAGTCTCCAGCAGTACAATTGCAGGATTGAGATAATCAGAAGTCTCACCATATCATCAAAGATCTCAGTGTGTCAGATTTGTCTGCAAAAGGATACCTTCATGGTCAATTAAGTGACTACGGTAACTCTAGGCATCATGACAAACATGACAATATTTGGAGAAAGAAAGACTATTTTCCTCTCTTTTTTGAGTCTCTCTTAAGACTGAAGGAGTGAGGGAACCTTTGCCAGAAGTGCCTCTCACACTATCTCTCATATATCAATGGGCAGAATTGGCCCTTCCTAAACCAGTCCCTTGTAAGGATAATGGAAATGTTTTTATTATTTTGGAATAATTATCTAAAGTGGACTATATGATTATTTAATTTTGTAAGTCTGAATTGCCCCAATCTGTCTGAATGTTATAGTAAGATACCTTTCCAAAATATGTAACTGGAAGTTAAACTATTGTGCACATCTATCCCAACTCCTAGAGGCTTACATGGATTTATTCAGATTAACAGTTCAATTTATCAAGGTAGCAGCTCTCCTATTCCCATTGTTCCAGTGTCCGACAAGTGAATGAATGAAGTACATGAACTACTCCAATTTCCAGGAAGCATAACTGCCAACATTCTTCTGGCATGTGTTTCTACCTATAAGATTTCGTGTATGGGGCTTTCATGTCAGAGAGAATGGGCCAATTCCTTGATATTTGCTCGTATTTCTCCTGGTAATTGCTGTCTTAAAACAGAAGCAGAGAGTTGGAGAAATGGGAACAATATTCGCCTTAGAGGCTAACACCTGTGAGGTAGGAGATGATGTGAAGGGGGCATAAACTAGGAAAGGATTATAATACATTTCAATACATTTAGGTAATGAGGGAATAAGGACACATATGTAACACCTTAATCAATAAAGACATTAAAAAATAAAAAAGAGTAAAAAAATAAAATAAAATAAAACAGAAATTAAATAGGACTCAGTCAATGTGTGTAGATTAGAACTAGGTGAGAGAAGTCTTTAACTTTTCTCCCAAAATCCTGACAGAAAATCCTGAAGTATAAGTTTATGAAGGGAAGGAAGCTGGGATTTCATGAACCAGTCAATCACTGTTTGTCTGCTCCTAAGACTAAATGGCTCCAGTAACCAGAGGACTATCCCTAGAAGAAGCAATGACACCCAGAAATGGGAAACCAGTGTACAGAAATTATAAACAGGATCCTCAGGATCCTGATGGAGCACTGGCAATGTTTGCTGCAATATCAAATTTTATTAGCACCATCCAGAAAATGTCAAAACCAAGCACTATTTTGTATCAGTCCATCTAGGTTAGATTATACCATAGTTTCAAACAACCCCAAAATCTCAGTGGTTTTAAATAAGAAAAGGTTAGTTTTGCTTACAATACATGGAAGTGTAGGCCAGTAGGAGGCTCTCATTATTGAACTGACCTGGTTTGACAGGACAGCAAAATCTTAAATACTGTTAGACACTCTACCAGGAGTAAGATAACTCTAGATCCTGTACTGAGAGGGACATATTTTGGTCTAGAAGTTACACACATTACTTTTGCTTAGAATTCACTGCACAGAACTAATCCTATAGCCCCCTCCTAACAACCACATCAGGGCTTAGAGGTGACAGACTATCACACACCTAAAAGGTTGGCAAATCAGTAAACAACCACAATACTCAATGAATTCAATAGCTAAACTATCACTTTTAAACAGGCAAGGCTATAAATTAGTAAAATTCTAAAACTTGAAATCATAAAGTAAAAAAACTTACAGATGCCTCAAAAGGACCAAACAATTACTATATTATACTGTAATAAGCTGATTTGAATTCTGTTAACATAAGTCACAGATTAGAAAATAATAGATTGGAAATCATATTGAGACATACTATAGAATTTAGATAATAAAGTTAAAAATACAATGTCTGAAAAAACTCTATGTTAACAGAAATAAAAAAGAAAGGAACAGAGGAGCTAGAAGAAAAAGTATGTATTTCTCAAGGATAAAACCAAAATTTAAAAAATCCTGCAACAAAGGTGGACCAATAAAATAATAGAAAAATTCTTGATTTTTTGCATGAATGAAAGTTCTCCCAAATATATCGTGTTATATTATTAAACATATACATATACAGACCTCCTAAAAGATAGAAATATGATACTAAAATTATTTCATAAATGGCATTTCTTTCTATTCTGTAAGAGTTTCCTGTCCAAATTGAAAAGGAGTGGAGTAAAAGAAGAGTTACTAGTCAAGGGTAATTTTCAGAACATTAGCGGTAATTTTCTAACACTCCTAATGCTCAAGAAAGGCCTACCAATAAACAAGCCCTTAAAGTAAAATGAGACTTAACCAAACTATGCCAGTTTGGAAATTTATAACTCAAAATTAAGTTATATGGTACAAGATAAGTTTAAAACAAATATTAAGAGATTGGATTTCCAAGGTAATATGAAAATAATGGTATCATGTTGAATAGTGGGAAAAATGTATCATTTTATAGAAGGGTTACATATGAAGAATGATTAATTACTTACTAATAAATCCTACCTAATAATAGACAAATATGCAAACTGACCATACCTCCGACACACCCACAAGCCATGCCCACAAGCCACGCCCACCATCCTATCAGAGCGAGTATGCAAATGAACCCAAACCAAGATGGCTACAGCCACAGAGAGCAAGGTTTCCTAGGTAACAGAGGAAGCCAAGCTTTCTGCTTGCCCTTGACAGGCCTAAGCCTCCACTCAAGCTACAAAGTTTCAATTATAGAAAGTAAACAAATTCAAACAAATGGCGGCAGAATGGAGCTTGAGAGAGCAGGCCAGGGTTGCCGCCGGCAACAGGGGAAGCAAAACTTTCCGCACACCCTGGCCGGGCCCAGGCCTCCGCTTAAGGCTACAAAGTTTCAATTATAACCCCAACACAAATGGCTGCCGGCCTCAGAGGGAGCCCCATGCTTGGCTCCGCTCCAGGCTACAAAGTTTCAATTGTAGAAGGAAAATAAATTCCAGATACCAGGGCCTCTGCTTGGGTTGCCAGGGGGCATGGCCGGCCTGCAAACCACCACAGGCCCCTCGCTCAGGCTGCCCCACGCCCCAAGGGAACCCCCACCTGATCCGGGACACCCTTCAGGGCAAACCAGCTGGTCCCCACCCCTGTACCAGGCCTCTAACCTATCTAATAAAAGAGTAATATGAAGATTGATCATCACTGCAACACACAATATAGCTGTCCCCATGTGGTCAAAGATCCTTCCCCCATGTGCACACAAGATGGCCACCACAAGATGGCTAGCAGGAGAGGGCAGTTGGGAGGCACCCGGCCTGCAAGGGAGGGCAGTTGAGAAGGACCAGGCCTGCAAGGGATGGCAGTTGGAGGTGATCAACCCTGCAGGAGAGGGCAGTTAGGGGTGACCAGGCCGTCAGAGGAGGGAAGTTGGGGGCAAACAGGCTGGCAGCAGAGTGGTTAGGGGGTGATCAGGCTGGCAGGCAGAAATGGTTAGGGGCAATCAGGAAGGCAGGCAGGCAAGCAGTTGTGAGCCAGCAGTCCTGGATTGTGAGAGGGATGTCTGACTGCCCGTTAAATGGGCAGTCGGACATCCCTCAAGGGGTCCCATATTGGAAAGGGTACAGGCTGGGCTGAGGGACAATGCCCCTCTGTGCACGAATTTCATGCACCGGGCCTCTAGTATAATTATATGATAGAAATATTAGACTAGAATATTTAAGTGTATTTAGAAACCAAGTGTTTGCCAATCAACCAATTTATTCTCAATTAATTGACAAAACTTATTCAGAATCTACTAAATCAGGTATTACAATCTTCAAGTTACTACTGTGTAACATCAGACAAAATATCTATACAAAGAAAAGGAAAATAGGGAAGATTATCACAAATATTCAGTCAGTTCATTGCAGATTCTACATCATTATAATCAAACTAGTAGCCCCGTGCATGAATCTGTGCGCCAGTAGCTCTTTGCGGGGCCTGGCTGCTCTGCACCCGCTGCCCAGAGGCTCTCCGTGGCCCAGAGGCCCATCTGTGGCCAGGCGCAGAACGCTTGTCTAGTCGCTGCAGCTACGAAGCAAGCATTCTGCCAGGCCCCTCATGCTGCCCACTCTCAGTGGCCACCCCCCTCCCCCCCCAGGACTGGGGGACTCTGGCAGGGCTGAGAGGACTAGGCACTGCCATCTTGTGGCTACCCTTTTATTAGATAGGCTTTTTTGAAAGAAGGCTAATATAATAGGAAAAAGAATACTTCCCTAATGTGGTTTGTTTTTTAATCCCCATTCAAAGTAAAATATACTGAGCCTTAGCCAGGTGGCTCAGTGGATTGGAGCATCATCCTGTACACCAAAACGTTTGTGGGTTTGATTCCTGGTCAGGGCACAAACACAGGTTTCGAGTTCAATCCCTGGCCAGGGCATATGTGGGAGGCAACCAATCCATGTTTCTCTCTCACATCAATGTCTCTGTCTCTCTCTCTCTCTCTCTCCTTTCTCTCTCTAAAAATAAATTAATAATATCTGTGGTGAAGATTAATAAATAAAATATATTGAATCTCATGGGAAAAATGTATTCTTATACCTAGATTATTTACTAAAGTAATGTCACTCAGAACATTAGTACTGATTTCTGTGATTTCTGCCACTAGAATATTTATCATGGTAGAATTGAAATAATTCACTAACTTCTCATCTTTTACATTGAACTTTGCTTTAGAGTTCATTCCTTGATTCAGAAAGTATTTATTAAGCCCCTTGTATTGGCCAGTGTGACTCAATGTATTGATTTATTTTGTTCTGGAAACATCCCATCAAGTTAGTATCAATTCCACTCCTTACAAAGGCAAAGTTATTTGCCTATATTTAAATACTGAGTTAATTTCAGAGTGTGGCATAGGAATATTTCCATACAAAGCAACAAGTAACAGGTGCCTATTATGTTCCAGGATTTCCATTAGCATGCCCTGGGGTTATGGATCTGAGTTAGAAATAATCTCTGCCCTCCCCTACTTGGGTCTTTCTTACTCTTGGGTATAGGACTTCCTTGCAAAAGCTGGTGAGGAAATGGTAACCTTGTACTTAGAAGCAACAATGCCATTAGTTTCCAAAAAGGATCAGAGGAATGTGACCAGAACTGAAATTTTCTTATGAAGTGACTTAGGTTGAAGCTTTGGAGCCATTTATAGACCTGATGCTGCTCCTCACTTCTACAGATATTCTGAAATCTATCCTTGCAACAGCTGAACCATCAAAGGATGGAATGACTGAATCACTCATAGCATAGCCACCCCTTTCCCATAAAAATGCCTTTTATTGCACCACAACATGGAAGTTTGCATCTCCCAATACTTAGAGACACATCTATGAAACAGTACAGATCTATGAATCTCCTTACTCTGATAAATATGTTTTCAATTTTTTGTTCTCACAATGTACAAATGTATAAAATTGTGTTTCCCAAACTTGGTTTCATGAATAGCTAATATGCTTCTTCAAAGCAACTCATTTCCTTTTACCTCAGAGATAGTGATCACATTTTCCTCTTCTGATTAGCTTCTAGAACGTTTGGAGTCAAATTTGTGATCTACCTCTAGCAAGTTTATAAAACTTGAGGGCAAATATTTTATATACCAACCTCATTCCTGGCTTGATTTTACTTTCTCATTCTTATTTTTCCTTTCCCTTGGCTCTTTTACACATTTAAAATTCATTTCATCTTGCATGCATGTTTAAAAGTTCTGATAAGTTATTTTCATTACAATTCTGAGTGCCGGGAAATAACTAAAAACTGAACATTCTGGAATTTATTTGCAAGGGAATCTATTTCAGATAGAACTTACTTGTTGAAAAGGTGGGAAACAGAATTAGCAATAGAATTTTTCAGCAAACTTTTTGAAATAAAGAAGATAAATTTGAGCAATGTTATTGGTAAAATAATAAAGACATAGGTCAAAGTTACTAAAAGAGATGGAAATTACAGGTATAGACTGAAAGACAACACAATTAGAGTCTGTGGGCTCAGAGAGACACAAGCAGAACTGCTAGAAGAGCTAGCTTTCAGCCTTCCTTGCTCCCATGCTAGGAAACATGACTACTAGTAGCATATTAAACAAGTACATTGGAAAACTTGAACAGAAGAGCATATCCGTAATAAGGAACTAATGAGAGATGCAGACACCAAGAATCCAGTGACTATAGATTCATTTTTAGGGTAAGGCTTAACCTGCAAGATCTCTGAGCACATTTATTCCATATCTTAGGCAATAAAATTAAGAGTCCAATGACAGAATACACAAATTTCATGGCTTTGAACTTAACTCTAAGTTTATGAATGATCACATTCATCATATATTCAATAAGTCAATAATTAAGCCCATTAATCTCCAATCCTGGTGACTGGGTACACTGAAATCAACTACTAACTGGGTTGCAGAAACCTCTCCCCGACACCACGAGGGCAGGACAGTCAGGTGTGCATATCTTCCACTGTTCACACCCACTCTGGGATCTAGGGGGCTCAATTACAAAAATAAGTAATAAATTAAATTCTCCATATTAAAATGTTCACATGGAAATGAGAGAAACTACCATTAACAGAATAATACTGTGTAATTACACACATGGAGAAATTGCCAACTTTGTAACTTAATATGTTGGCGTAATATTTAGCAAATATAAAACACTAGAGGCCTGGTGCATGAAATTCGTGCATGGGGTGGGGGGTGGGAGGTGTCCCTCAGCCCAGCCTGCACCCTCTCCAATCTGGGACCCCCCGAGGGATGTCTGACTGTCCATTTAGGTCCAATCCTGGTGGGATCGGGCCTAAACGGGCAGTCAGACATCCCTCTCACAATCCAAGTCAGCTGGCTCACAACTGCTCGCCTGCCTGCCTTCCTGATTGCCCCTAACTGCTTCTGCCTGCCAGCCAGATCACCCCCTAACCACTTCCCTGCCAGCCTGATTGATGCCTAACTGCTCCCCTGCCAGCCTGTTTGCCCCTAACTGCCCTCACCTGCAGGCCTGGTCCCCCCCAACTGCCCTTCCCTGCAGGCCCGGTTGCCTCCAACTTTCCTCCTCTGCCAGCCTGGTCACCCCTAACTGCCCTCCTCTGCAGGCTTGATCGCCCCCAACTGCCCTCCCTTGCAGTCCTGGTCCCTCCCAACTGCCCTCCCCTGCTGGTCATCTTGTGGTGGCCATCTTGTGTCCACATGGGGGCAGCCATCTTGTCTGTTAGAGTAATGGTCAATTTGCATATTACTCTTTTATTAGATAGGATTATTAGATAGGATAGAGGCCTGGTGCATGGGTGGGGGCTGGCTGGTTTGTCCTGAAGGGTGTCCCAGATCAGGGTGGGGGTTCCCTTGGGGCATGGGGAAGCCTGGGCGAGGGGCCTGTGGTGGTTTGCAGGCTGGCCACACCCCCCAGCGACCTAAGCGGAGGCCCTGGTATCTGGGATTATCTTCTACAATTGAAACTTTGTAGCCTGGAGCGAAGCCAAGCCTCCTGCTTGCTCCATGGCGGCAGCCATTTCTGTTGGTATTTATTTATCTTCTATATTTGAAACTTTGTAGCCTTAAGCGGATGCATGGGCCAGCCAGGGTGTGCGGAAAGCTTGGCTTCCTCCATTGCTGGGGAAACCCAAGCCTCTCTCCTGCTTGCTCAGTGGCTGCAGCCATCTTGGTTGGGGTTAATTTGCATACTTGCTCTTGATTGGCTGGTGAGTGTGGTTGGTGGGCATGGCTTGTGGGTGTAGCGGAGTGATGGTTAATTTGCATAATACTCTTTTATTAGATAGGATGAGGGAAATAAACATTTCTCGGGGAGTAGTTACCAATTTTATAATTATATTTTTAAATTTTTTACCACTTTTATAATTTCTTATATGGTTTTGATAAATACTATGTCTGGGGATTACTACAGCATCAATTTGAGGCTTTGAGGTTCCAGAACAGAAGCTAGGAGAGCCACCCTCATAACCCTAGCATAGCAGAACAAGCAGGGGTCTTGGACTCCTGCTTAGAGTAGGGACTACATACCTGTGACTTAAGTCCAATTGCCCACTCTGAAATCCTTCTTCTGAAACTGATTCACCAGTTATATAACTCCTGAGCTTCAATTAAATTACAGCAAAAATGTAAATAATAAGGATGCTGAAGAACAGGATTACTGAAAGGATTAAATGAAATAATGTGTATAATGACTATAGCAACTGAATAGCATTTGATAATTTCTAAACAGAAAAGCTTTGTACATTGTGCTATAAGGAGAAATTTTAACCTTAATAATTTACCTAATGCTTGCCCATGTCAGCTTTATTTAAATTAACTAATATAAAAAGTATAGCTTAAGTTTATAAAAGAGTTTTATCGTAGATCCTTTGTAGCTAGTTTAGATTTAAAGTAATAGAAGAATTAAGATCATAAATTCATCAAACATTTTAAACAAGCAGAGTTTAACTTTGAAATTAAAGAGAACATAAAAAACTAATATCAAATAAATGTCTGACATCTTTTATAGCTATTCTTTATTGAAAAATTATACCATTTAATCCATAAGAGGAGCTTTAGAAAACCACTTTCTCAAGTTAACCTGACCAGGTGGGAGGTTTTACTTACATTAATAAATAGAATGAGTAGTTTTAATTAAAAACTCATGCTATTTTCAAAATAATGCTGAAGAGTAGATTTCTGACCAATTATAACGCCAGATGGGAGATTTTCATAAGCTGCTTTTAATATTTCACTTTCATGAGCACATCACTTAAATATGTTGCCTACCAATCTCACATACACATGCTATTCAATCACAGTATTAAAAGAATGCAATAACTTAAGTACTTTTCTATAATTTTTGTTTATAAGGCATGAAATTCAATAATTACATTAGCAAAGCTTTTCATCAAATTACTTTAAGTAAATTTACACAGCAGGCACATATACAAGAAATTACAACGTACCTGGTCAATAAGTTAAAGTTGTACAGAGATGACAATTCCACAAGTGTCACTGGTGACTACATAAAAAAAATAATGCTTATGTGCATTTTTCATAAGATTTTTATTTATATTAAGTTTTATGAAATTAAGTCACTGATATTGATAATTTAATTTGTTAGTATGAAAGAGAAGGGGAAAGCTTGGCTTATTCGCAATATTTTACATTTTTCTAAAAATGACATTTTGCTTTTGCAAAAAAGATTTTTTATATTCATCATGTTATCTGATTCTCAAAATATCCCAGTGATGTAAGGAAGCTACTACTTATCCTACTTACTAATAAGTAAGAAAACTGAGAAACATAAAAATTTAAGGGTTGCTAAAGATACCGTGCTAATTATAGAACCCAGGTCTGGAGTCTTCCCTGATGTGCTTTCTTCTCACTATTTATCCCACATTTGGCTGAGTTAAAGGGGCTGAATCTAACTCATATTCCTCAGCTAATTGTGAAAAGAGTTACAACCTAGACAGAAAAGAATAAGAACACATTTTTTTAACTTTCTTTTGAAGTTTCTCATGAAACCATAGCATATAACTATTTCTGTTTCTTTCATCAAGAGAAAAAATAAGCAGCAAGAGCACTGGTTGCAAAGTAATCAACAAAATATTCATAGCAGAGTCTTTATTGCCCAACAGCATCTACCACCAGAGGAATAATTACATATCTTGCTCATCTCTAGCTCAGGACTGAGCTACGTACTGTCTTTAATTTTGGCTTCATTATAACTTGTGCTACCACTTTTTTTTTAAAGAAAGTTGTTTGCAAATTCCTTTGTCAGATTAAAAAAAAGAGTTGAAGAATTTGCAGAATCAGCTTACTAGAAACTTTAGAATTTAGCAGCCACAATGAAGCACATGATTAAATGGGGATCTCTGTATAATATATAACCACAGTGAGGGAAGAAGTCATTTAGAGATGGTGACATCTTCAAAAAATAGGGGCATGTGTGCAGGAAGAAGGTATGAATCTGTAAAATCAAATCAAGAGCAGAAATAAAGAGTATGATGTTTTTTCTATATGTTAAAGCCAATAATAAATAAAATATCCCTCAAAGTAACTGGCATCAACTAGAGTTTCAATCAGAATCAACATGATCAAACCTCAAATGTCATTTCATTATTTTTAAGGCAAAATGTCTATGCTAGATACTATGCTGGTCACTTTTATTTCTTCTATCCTATATGATTTTTATAATTTCCTCACAAGGTTTGTAATAATATTCCCATTTTTACAGGTGAAGAAACTAAGGTCCAATTATTTGAAGTAATTTCCCCAATAATAAAAGGTAAAAGCAGGATAAATCTCAGATTTTTGAAAATCAATGCATTTGCACTGAACTCCTGGATGTATAGCCACAGTAGGACAAATTTTAATATGAGACACATGAGGACATTCTGCAAACAATATGAAGTCTCTTTTTGAGAACATATATGTAACCAGTGCTAAGCACTGCAGTACTACAGAGCGTCAGGAAGGAGTCTTGCTGGTTCCCTGTGAGGTGACAGATATGGCTTCCTCTCCCCACTTCATTCATGTCATAAATAACCCACCTTGAATTCATGATCTTCATTCTGATTAAAAAAGACAACTTGACTACTATCTGCCGACTCATGCTCCAGGACTATTACAATACTAAGTACTTTTTAGCCAAGTCTTTGCAAAGCGTTTTCACAATAAATATACTTTTAATTTTCATACATTTTTTAACAGTGAAAATACCTGTAACTTGACTATATGAAATAGTAGTTTGAACCCAGACTTGGCAATTGTCTTATAGGTAGTTGTGGTATCAGGATTCCATTAAGAGAGGAATAAAGGAGAACATTGTTATTTGAATTTGAATTTTTCCCAGTTATCCTTTATAGGCAGTGATGCTGGGATAAGAAAAGTAATTCATTCCTGGCCAGTGTGGCTCAGTGGTTGAGCATAGATTGGTCAACCAGGAGGTTAGAGTTCAATTTCCTGTCAGGGCACATGCCTGGGTTGCAGGTTCCAGGCCTAGTGTGGGGCATGCAGGAGGCAGCTGATAGATGATTCTCTCCTATCGATGTTTCTCTCTCTATCTCTCTCTCTCTCTCTCTCTCTCTCTCTCTCTCCCCCCCCCCCTTCCTCTCTGAAATCAATAAAAATATTTTTTAAAAAAGAAAGATAATTCCCATGTTGAAAGTCAGTAATTTGACTTTTCATGCAGAGAAAAGTTGGGGATGAAATAATCAGAGTGCATTGACTAAAAAGTCTCAGGCTAGGGTACAGCTTATATAAAGTTTGCTATTGCTTTGCAAGGGTTATGAGTTCAGGCTAGAAAAAGTACTTTTCTTTGGAAAGCTCAGGTTCTATGAGTCTGACTCAGTAATGTTTATATTATTTCAGAGAAATGTCATATAAACATCCTAGCCATAGATAAAATTTGCCTTGGTATCTATAGCAGAAATGATTCTCAGGTTAATTATAGGCATACCTTGTTTTATAGCACCTTATTGTGGTTCACAGATGTTATGTTGTGTTGTGTTTTTTTTACAAACTGAAGGCAAGACCCTCCACCAGCAAAAATATTATGACTCACTTTATTGTGATGCTCACTTCATTATGGTGGTCTGGAACTGAACCCCCAATATCTTTGAGGTATGCCTGTACTCTTTCCTGAGAAAATTAGAAGATGGTGGTGTTGTAGGAATGTTTGCTTTTTAAAATATGCAAACATTCTATACTGCACACTTGAAATAATACAATATTGTGCACCAACTATACTTAAATTTAATAACACAATAAAAACATGTAAAACAATGCAGCAGGCTAAAGAGTAGCATCCAATTAAAGTGGGTCATGACTGCATTATTTGAATAAATTAGAGGTCAATTTATACCCCAATACAGACTATTCACATACAGTAAAAACTTGATATAACACAGGTAAGATACATGACAAAGACTAAGTGTTCACAAAATACCCTTTTTATTCATCTTGGCATACAAGTAGACTACATCTTAGTCTCCCTTGTAGGGAGGAAAGGCGATGTAATAGCTCAAAAATAAGGCAAAGGAAAGTTCCCCATGAAATGGTCTATGCTCTCGTTCTTTACCCTCATCTAGCAGCCAGATGCAGAGTTTCCAGTAAAGGGATCTGAGGTCCTAAGGCTCATGGGGAGGGAAGACCCACTAGGTGAAAGGAACCCTGAACCTGGATCCCCTCAACTCATAAGAAGCTGAGACATGAGCAAGAAATAGAGCTCTCAGTGATTCAAACCACTGTAATTTGAGGTTTGTTCAGATATAATTCAAACTCAGATTTGACATCTAAGTCCACCTAGAAGATTTAAAAGGTATCTTAACTTTTATAAGCTAAAGTACATCCGAGAAAGCAAAAGAACCGACATTATTTTGCTAAGGTATACTTTTGTAATAAGTAGGATACCATAAAGAATACCAAAATAATAATTTATTGTTATACCCCTCTGATCTGAAAAAACGTGATTCCCTTTACTAAGGCATGGTTTCCTCCGTAAAAATAATTCTGGCATACTTAATAAAGTGCCAGATGCTATTCAATGAACACACAATATAAGAGCCTTCTTCTTTCATTGGGCATTTGGCAACTCGTAAGGGAAATCAGGCAGCTGGGTCATAGCATTGTAAACTACTTAAAAGCCATATATGCTCACCTCACACCATATGCTGAAACAAATTCCAGAAGTTGTAAAAAGTTTAATATTTTTTTAAAATCAAATCAAAGAAAGTGAAAATAATATTGAATGCTTACCAGACCTCTGACAAAAAAAATTATTTGCTATGCTTTAAATTTATAAAGAATACACAAAGGAAAATATCAACAAATGTTACCATAACATTTAAAGTATTAGTATGAAAAATAAAAAGTTAAATGTAATGGAAAACTTTTTCAGCAAATATGGCATTAGATTAATAGTTTGATTATATTTTTACGTGTATAAAATATAGAATATTCAAACTTCTGATAGGAAAGTCACTAAACATATAACAAACTTGAAAGAACTTAAACAGGTAATTAACATTTAAAGGAAAAATAATTATAGATTTGAAACTATTCAAACTTTCTAGTAACCAGAATATCTAGATTAAAACAAATACCATTTAGCATGCAAAACTACAAAATTAATAAATAAAAAGGTACCTAAAATTCTGGAAGTGCAGTGAATTCACTATCACATTTATCCCTGATGAAAACTTAAGTTGGTACAATTCTTTTAGAAAGCAATTTGGCAAAAAACTTGTCAAAGTGTTTCCAATATTCACAGTCCCTGGAACCTAGCCCAAAAAAGTCAGCCAAAAAATGCAAAAAATAAATAAATACATGAAGATACATTATTACACTATGGATAATTAGGAGCAACTCAGTATCTAATAGTAGGGAAAGGTTTTAGGGCATTATCACAGATCCAACAGATGAAATATCTGGCTGCTTTTAGAAAATTAATTCTGTAATTATTGAAGAATAAAGGTAAGTACTTAAGTAATTTAAAGCAAATTTATGTGTATCATTATTATAAGTATATTTTTAAATTCCATCTAAAAAACTAGAGTGGACTACACTAAAATTCTAACAGTAGCTGGAATTATGAATGTACTTTTCACATTTGTTCTATTTTTCACTTTTTCCCTAAGGTAGGCTCTCTACATCTCTATTTTTATAAGGCAGTTACATATCAAAAACTGTTAGAAAAAGACATACCTAAGCACTGGTATAATAAATAGCATCATGAAGCTAGACAATAAAAATCAATAACAAATATTTTATAAGTATTACCTCCCATCAGTTGGATTCACATACACTTGTTGATTTCAGTAGGATGTGCATAACTGGTGAGTGAAAGAATTATCTACATTAGAGAACATAGTTAGGTCTAAACTTTAAACTTCAGAAAATCTCATTATCAGGACAAATGACACTAAACAGACCGTTAAGTTACATCATGATTTATGTTATATTTACCTGTATCACCTAATATCATATAGGATAGTGCACCCAAATTTGCACAATAGGTGTTTTTCAATTTAAAACACTGGGAAGTTAATTTTGCCAGACAGAGAAGAACAAAATGACAAATATAGATAGACAGAAAACAGACAGGTAGAAAAGCAAATATCTCCTATGTCTGAGTGTTTTGTATATAGCCCTGCCCCTCCAGGTGTTTATAACAATGTTTATTGACATTAGGTTATTTAAAGCAGCTCCCTCGTTCAACAATGAACCTGCACATTGCCTGGGCCTCAGCATGTACTCAAAATGTGTCAGTCGAACTGAGTTGAACTTGTTGATATAGCTTGACAAATCCTATAAACAGAAAAATGACTGATACTGGATTTTGAAATTGTTTCTTTCCCTTTACATACAAACCAAATACTTCCTAGGACTCAAATGGTATCTTGGAAACCTGGGAGTCCTCTGAGTCATTAATATAGAGTGTTGCTCTCCCCACCCACTCAGTTTGCCTGCTCTTGCTGCCATCAGGAGAATACCAATAATAGCTAACATTTATTAAGCCACGTGCCTCCCATGTGCCAGGCACTTTGCATCTGTTATCTCATTTATTTCCACCTTGTGAGGCCCGGACAACGGCTCTCGAAGGGCTATACACAGCTCTTGAAGCACACTAGCAGCAATCCTTCTGCCTTTCTGCTAAGAAGACTAATTGGGCCAGCTCTCGGAAATGCTGTATGAAAATAATTTCTCGGAATGTATGATCTATATAGTGATCTTCTCACACATGGTGTTGCAGGTGATCTAAGAAAAGGTGCAAAACCATAAATGAGGAGTAGACTGTTGCAGCAGAAAGAAAACAAGCTGAAAAGTCATGAGTATATTTGGCTCTGTTCTTTGTTCTGGTTCTGTTGTTCACAGATTGGGAGATCTCAGTTTAGTCATTTCAACTTTCCAAATCTCCAAATGTCAGGGACCTCATATTCCCATCAGAATACCCACCTCTTTTAGTCAAGGCATGTTTTTTATTGTAATGGAAATCATATCAGACACGCATAGGCAAAAAAATAAATTTACCGGAATTAGGGATGCTGGTGGAATGTAGCTAAATTTCCTCAGAATTTTGGACCAGAAACTAGAATGTTATTAGAAACCTAAATAGCTCCTTTTGGGGACAGGCATTCCAAAACCCACCCAAATGCCTAAATTTAAACCCTAATTTCATCATTTAATTGTCTCATCACTTAAACTCATTTGCTAATAGTGCTTAACACAGTGTGTGGTCTGAAGTAGGCATTCAATAAATGGAAGCTATTTCATCATTATTTTGTCATCAGGAATAATTCAATAATAATCAGTGATATATTTTCCCTACAGAGTTATGAGGATACATTTTGTAAATTACTAGGTATGCAGGAACAGCAAAGAGAAATTACTAAGTGTCAGGCTCTGGAGTCAGTGTGCTTGCTCTCCATTCCAACCCTACCCCTTATTGCTGTTGCTACACTAGAAGGTATGGTAAGCCATTTAAATGATGCCATTTAAGTTTTTTTGTTTTTTTTAAATTCCTGATGACTTTGAAAAGAAAAATATAAAAATTAAATACAACAAAATACAACAAGGATAAACTAGGGGCAAAGTTAAGTGGGTTTTCCTATTAAATGTGACTTTGTTGTAGTTGTTATACTAGTTTCTGATTCCTTTCTGGTTTTTCATTTCTTTAGTTTACATAGGATATTTATATTCCTAAACACATAAAATTAAAAAACAATTTTATAATGAATACTTATTGAACCTTAGTAATATCCAGGACTCAATTTAAATGCTGTATACTTGTTATCTCATTTAATCTTCACCATGAAACAAATGTTTTTATTATCATAAACCATAATTACTTTCTTAAAATCACACAGCTAATAGGGGGTAGGGTTGGAATTGGAGCACAAGCACACTGACTCCAGAGCCTGACACTTAGTAATTTCTCTTTGCTGTTCCTGCATACCTAGTAATTTACAAAATGTATCCTCATAACTCTGTAGGGAAAATATATCACTGATTATTATTGAATTATTCCTGATGACAAAATAATGATGAAATGGCTCCCATTTATTGAATGCCTACTTTGGGCCACACACTGTGTTAAGAACTATTAGCAAATAAGTTTAAGTGAGATGCAAATTATCAGCACCTCCCCAGATTCAGTGGATCAAAAGCTCTTTGGTGTACATAGGTGGGGGCAGGGCACAGCATGCTATGTTTCAAGAAGTCCTCCAAGTTACCCGGAGGCACACACACTCTGGCTGCATAATTAGAATCACCTGTGGAACTTTTAAAAAATATATTGATGCCAGGACCTATCTTAAAATAGTTTAATCAAAATCGTTGAGGATGGAACCAGGACACTAATCTAGATATTTTAAAAATATAACCAAAAGCATCCTGCTGTAGCCAGAAAGAGAATACTGAAATTGTCCATTACACACAATCATGATGCAAGTGGCTCAGCAGCCATAACACAGGAGGCCTCTGAAGAACATGGAAATGGAGGTGCAGTGGGTTTTCAGCACCTCCCATTCTCACATTATGGTTACTATTAAGTAACCATATTCTAAGATCTCAGCTCAGGGTGACAACCCCATCCCACACGCATCTGATCCTATAAGGAAACCAGTCCTTAGATCTTTCATTCTTACTGAAAGAAATTTCAATCAATCCAAGAAGAAAAATAATTTAAGTAAAATTTTATACGTTAGCAAAATAAATTTTTAGACATTGGCCAAATGTAGTACGTAAGAATTGGGGACAGAAAATAGGGGACCCTTTTCACTGTTTCATGTTCATTTCCCAGCCCATTTTCTCAATTACAATGAATTATAGGGTACTGATCATTTATTATATTGAGTGGCATACCTTCATGAATACTAACTCATTTTGACCCTTTTGGCAACCCCCAGAATAAACTGAACTCACTGTACAGTGATGAGAACAGCCACTCAGCAGCAGCCAACAAGCTAATTGGTACATTAAATAGCAGTGAAAACACAACCTACGAAGATATTTGGAGGCATAAAAATGGGAGCACATTGATAATATGGCCTACCATGAAAAAATTTCTATTACGTAGTGCAACAAAAATGAAGCCATTTTAATATCATCATGTCAAAGGAACCATGTCTCCAGCTTTGAAAACAAATGTGTTGGCTCCCAGTCAACATTTCCAGAGCTTAGCAGCAGGAGGTCATTACCCTTTGACAATGTTCAGTTACACAGACATTATCTCCAATTAACAAGTTTTAACTACAAGGATTTCTCTTATTGAAAACAGTGCTTATTTTTTTAAATAAATAAATACAGAAATGATTCAGTAATCTTGTCTTGTTGACTAGGACTGGGATGATTATATGTACACCTATAAACACACACACACATATGCATATATCTGAGTAAATACTTTTATAGTGTCTTTGAAATCTTTTTAAAGCGTGGTAGACAAATATCTTTACATAAACAACTCACAAAGACATCTTTCTCATCTCAAAAACAAACAAACAAAAACCTCCAGGTTGATGTAGCCAGACATTCTGGGTATTTCAAATTTCCAAAAAAAAGTAAGCACATATAAAACATTTATCAATTATAATGCATTATGTTTTCTGACTCATTTCAGAAGGTATTATGGAATTCTGGATGAGGGCCAGAAGCACAGAGGAGAATTTTTAACACCCTCTCAATAGACACATTTATAGCATTTAACTATACAGAGTATTGGTCTTATCAGTGCATAGCAGGAAAATGATTAAAATATTCAAAGGGAACTTAAACTTGGTTGTCCTTAGGTGGAAATAAAGCATCATTCTGGGCTGAAACCTCCAATTATATAAGATAGGAAGTCACAGAAAGACATCAGATTCATACACTGTCAGTCTACACGGCAGATGGTAGTGTCTGGCAAGCCTTTTTTATAACAGAAAATATTATTATAAAAATATCCACAGAAGACATTTTTAGTGTGTTGACTTAATATGTGGAAAAACTAGAGATGTCTATAGAAATTAGATGTTTAATACTCAATAGCATGAAATAGTAATTTTCTTTGAAATCTATGCATTGTCTATTCTGTCGTTTCTTAGAGAACTTTAGTTGTAAGTCATCTGATTTCTCTCTCTCTCTCTTTTTCTCTCTCTCTTTACCACCTACTTAAATTCAATCTAAATCTATGTTTTTATAAAACAGTTAAATGATTTGACTATAGTGTGTTGTGGTATGCTATAAATCACATTTTAGCCTCCGCAATGTTATTACAAAGAATTGACTTTATTTCAAAGGGGATATTTCCTTATAGATGAAGTTTCTTGAAGGTAGAATTCTCCTGAGAACCATACTTTTTGAGTGGCATGTTCTTAAGCATATTGCATTATGTCAGGGCAATTAGCATATTCTTCTGGATTATAAAAAGTAACAATAGCTGACAGCTTGAATATGTAGGAAAATGGTCTGTAAAACTATCTACTAGTAAGAACTAGGAAACCCAGTGCTTGTGTGGAACAAGCAAGAGTGGCACAGTTTTTGTGATCCTGTTTTGAAATGAATGGAGGAGGTTTAGACTTCCAGGTGGTTAGACCATTCCTGTCTCAAACTCAGACACTGTGTTCAGGGTTTATAGTTTGGAGAGCAAAGGGAGCCCAAGGGGGTGGCTGAAAGAGAGGAAACGGAAATGGAAATATCCCTGCCCGATTTTGGCAAAGTACATATGATGTATCAATATAGCGATGGGGATATCCCCAAAGATTTCCAAAGAATATTTCTAGCTGGAAAAATGTCTCTGTGTTCTCTGAAAAGTAATGCAGCAGTGTGAATTCTCAAGCTACCCATGAATTGAGTCTCATTCTCCCTCACCAGATTGAGCGTGGAAAGATAGGTAGTCAGATCCATTGAAGAACTAGGACACAGATTCAGAATGTGCAATACCCACTGTTCAGGAGAAAAAATAACAAAGGCAAAATAGCTACAGCCAACAATTCTATTTTGGAGAATTTTACAAGGCAGAGAATATCCTCTTAATTATGTATGCTAGAAGGGCACTTCAAGGAGCTGAAGGGGTATGAGAGTGGCCTACGGGACAGCATGTGGTCTTCATTCCCTGGTGCGTACTTGTTATTTTGACATACTTGTTTAATTTCAAATCAAAATGAAAAATGCCTGAGGTCATTCCTATAGTTAGCTTTTCCTTGTCCTAACCCTTATTTTTATGGGTAAATATTATTAAAAGTTTACAGATTTTCCTTTACAAAAGAAATTTGAAAATTAAAATATATTAGACCCAAGTCCTGATAAAGAGGAAAAAGACATAAGCAGTGCCCTTACTGATATATATTCTCAATCTCATTGTCTTTCTATCTGCAGCCCTAGCATAGGGAAAGAGCACTGCAACTTGATTTTTAAGGGTTCCTACTACTGTCACCGTATCTTTAACCTTCACACATGTTATTCATTGCAATATATCACACCTCCCATCCATTCTCCACAATTCCAAATGTAAATCTGGTAAATCCTATGGTTTAGAGAAGCCACTGGAAAGGGTTCAGATAGTCTCATCCTTATCATTTAATCTTACTCATGTTTACAAATCAATGTAACACCACCACACACTGACTACACCGTATATATTATTTTACTGTGAACCAAAACACACAACCCAATCCCAGCTGGAACTTGATTTCAGTCACCTGCTATGTTCTTAACAACTACTAATGGTGGCAGGGCCCTCTCACAAAAACTAATTCATTTATATGTTTTTGTGCCATGATCTGTTGCCTTTGGAGGCAAATAAGGAGGATATAAAATGTATCCGTGAAGTCAAGAGCCTCAAATGTCCCTTGTATATATCGAAATCCCACCAACAGAAACACTTCAGAGTCTACGGGGGATTCTATTTTATAATCCAAAGCCTTTTAGAAAGCCTAACTTTTTAAGTCCATACATTTTAGAAAGTCTTAAACATTGTGGAATGATGGAAGAAGGTCCAGAAATGTGTGGCAGCATTATTGCCTTCCTCCTAGTAACTGGAGGTTTTCCTCAAAGACTGCTCTGACAAATGCCAGTTATCTTTTGGATAGTTTAACTTTGAATTGATCCTGATATTAGTATATCATTTATTTCTTAGTTTAATATTTATTGAGGCCCCCAATATGTAGGTGGCATTGTGCTAGATGCCAGAAATAACAGAGTGTTCACCCAAAGGATAAGAAAAGTGAGATATAGATTAAAGGAATCTGAAGAAATAAAAATTCATCTCCAAGTTATTGCTGATATAACAAATACATACTACACTGGATTATTTCAGAAAATCGTGGACTTCTTAGTTAACCAGATAATCAGCCATCATCCTTTTCCTGGAGGTATTCAAAGGAAGTACTGAAAGAACTTGGGTTTTCCAAATGCTTTGGTTTAATAAGGAGGTCCAGACATGTTAACAGAGCTTGGTGTCATGGTGCACTGGACCCATACCTGCAGCAGTCAATTGTTTAATGAGAACCACATGCTCAAAATACTTTGTGAAAAAGACATGAAACTCATTCCAGTTTGAAATACAGATGACAAGCAGAGAAGTTCACACATAGTTAACTAAACAACATAAGTTCTTGAGTTGTTCGTTAACAAATACAAAGAGTGTAGGCAATAGAAACAAGCATACGCTGAGTGGAGCATACATTCCATTTCCTGATGCTATGAACTCTCTCTTCTAGTCTACATGAGCTTCCATTCATTTTCATATCATATTCATGACATTTAGCTCATATGTTAAAAGTCAGAATTTGTGGTTAGTTCTTCAAGGCAAGTTATTTATGCATCTCTATATACTCAGAATGCAGCATAATATACTGAACCACAAGCATAACCCCTCCAAAACCATGATGTTTTTAAAAGTACTTAATTAAAAGCAGAGAACATATAAAGTTTTTTGGTGAAGCTGAGTAGTATGATTTTTCTAAGTTATCTATAGGAAGATGAGAATTAACTAAAGCAAACATATTTACCAATTATAATAGGAGATATAAGTCACACTCCAATTTGTTAAGGAAATTTTGTAGAAAAAATATAAATACTACTCTCTACCTACTTATTGAAAGTTATGTTACAGTAATTTTTCATAAATCAATGAAAGTAACAGTGAAATATAAACTTTCTTTTAGTAGTAAACTATCCTGGAGATTAATCTTGAAGATATAATATTAATGACTTAGAGTTAGAATAATTTTAGGATATTTGGTAAATGAATACATGCATTATAACATAGCACATATATTCTTTCAAATACTATATGAAAACATAAACCTATCATTGTATATTTCATTTCATTTGTATGCAGTTATCCTTTTCATAAGTATCAATGTTAAAAATTTAAACTGTCCATCATACTTTAGCAATGTAATTGACAGAAAGTAATGACAGATAATGTGTGCATATGTATGAGTGTGTAGCTATAGAGAGAGACAGACAGAGACAGAGAATGAGAGACTGAGAGAGAAAAAAAGAGAGGTGAATATAAATTTACTATAATTTCAATTGGAAAAATAAATGGGAAAATCTACGATGCAATATTCTCTTCTATATTCAAACATTCAAACCGTGCCAAATTCTACCACTTTTTCTTTACAGAATTTCTAAAATCCATCTGTTTCATGATACATCTTTATCCTACTTTTGATCATATCAACTCTCTTTTATTTCTTACATCATAGGCTCCTTGAATGCAGAGATATTTTTAACATATTTTTATTGATTTCAGAGAAGGGAGAGGGAGAGAGAGAGAGAGAAACATCAATGATGAGAGGGAATCATTGATCAGCTGCTCCTGCACACCCCCCACTGGGGATCAAGCCTGCAACCTAGGCATGTGCCCCTGACCAGAACTGAACCCAGGACCCTTCAGTCCACAGGCCAACACTCTATCCATTGGGCCAAACCAGCCAGGGCAAATGCAGAGATATTTTAAATAGGTGTCTGGACAAGGCAAAATTATGAAATCATTAAAACTTCCCCTCTACTCATCTTTGTCTGCCAGATTGGTATCTCCACTCGCTCCCCTGATTCTTGAGGTTTTCCATGCACCTTAAGCGAAACTCCTATGATTACAAGGAAATCAGGAGTCCATTTTCCTACCAAAATAATACCAAGACACTTTCAAATAACAAGGCACCTGTGTATCTATGCAAATCAATTGCTGGTGACCAGGATTCTTTCTGCTCAGCAGGTGGCCACCTGGGATGCACAGTCAGTGTTGTTCTACCATAGAATCAAAGGAGAGCAATGCTGGTGGCAACAAGTCTGAAAATTATCTATAAGTACTTCCAATTTTCCTGCCAGAAAAGCTGCTGTGTTCTCTTGTTTCATCCATACCTGTAAAGAACAACCTGTCCCTTTATTTCCATCTGCTGCTTGTGAGAAAATCAAACCTGTGCTTCCTTACTGAGCACATTTCCAGCCTTAGCTTATATTAATACGGCTGGTCCCCCTTTCAATTTATTAACTCACTAATGAATTATGAGCCACCAGAGGAAGTATTGCCTCTAATGCTACTTTTGAGATCATTTCAAGATTATGACTTCCCCTCCAAAATATCTCTAATGATATTTACAAAAATAATCATGTACATAAGCATGCAGTTGCATTTTACCTGAACCATTCCCTAGTTCTATTATGAACCTTTGTTTTTCCTTTGCCTTTCACCATGGCATATGTGCTTTTTTTTTTAATACTCTGGTAAAGCAACTTGACAGTTGGTAGCTGTCTGGCTGTTTATTCAACATATGTACCACTTAATGCACAGGTCTCAGTGATGCAGTCCCCAAAGTCAGTCCAACTGGGATAAAAGTCAACAAACAGAGCTTTGTGGGGAGTTCGTTTACTTGGGGAGAGTTAAATATTTGAAAGGTGTTTAGCAGTTAAGATTTAAGCCTAATGTCATAAGAATTTACAGGGTCAGCATCTCCCCCAGCACAGCACATTCTCTTGATTTCACAGAGGAGCTCCATATGTTAGGAAATCACCTTTTTAATTAGATCTCTGTAGCCTTGTTCTAAGTTACCACTGTCACAAGTCTTGGATAAAATCCTATTCTCTGGAAACCTTTCAAGAAACAGTTAGCTGCAGGTTCTTACAAGAAGATATTGAGACAGATTCTCCCAGATTGCAAATGATTTTAAATTAGCTGCTTTGGAAGATGGTGGGCATGGTGTTATTTCAACACCCTCATATGTTACCTGTGCTTTTTCCCCAAGGAAAGCAGAATGTGCTTAGTAGTTTGCATGTCTAAAAGTGGAATCGGTTAGGGAGTTCTGTGGCTTATTCTGGCCTGTCTCAACTAGCAGACAGGATAAAACATAGAAATCCCCAATCCGTCTTGACCATTAGGACTGCTTAAGTGAATCTACCTGACCAGTAAAGATTCCGGAAAATTTAGACATGGTCTTTAAGAATGGGGAAGGAAGTGAATAGAAAAGTTATGTATGATGGGCTATTCTTCTGCACCAAGTCCACTAAACAGATTATATCAGATACCATTATCCCCAAAACCCTGGGCTCCAGAGATAAAACTCTAAAGTCACTGATTTTCAAATTTGATGCATCAGGCAAAATGATATCTTTTCAAATTCCCCTGGTGCTCTGGTCTCCAGGACCATACTTTTACCACATTGTTCAGGAGGCCCAACTGAGCATTCATTCTGTGAGTGTCATGCTATCCCCCTGGCAGCTGCCACACACCTAGGCAGACCAGCTGCATGCCTGGAGTTTTTATCCTTTCCTTCTACTTCTAGATTTGAATAAGATACCTCATCTCAGACCATGGGAGCTGGCATACCATGTTCTGCATCAAAAGGAACTGGATGACACAACTTGGATGTGATGGAGGGTTGACTTGCTATGGTAAAAACATTAACCAATGAAAAAGAGAAGACAGGAGGGATCCCAGCAGATTAATTTTTTCACCTTTCCTGCACCACCTACCATGGATTGTTGCATACAGCATGCCGAGGAATATAATGTGTGTCAGGTAGGTAACCTGCCTAGCAACATTATAGCTCATTTTGAAGCAGTAGTTAGGCATATAAACACGGCATTTCATTCATTTTTCACATCTTTTCCTTGATTCATTGCACTTACTCCTTACCCTCCCTGTCTTAGGTTTGCACATAAGAAATAAAGCACTAGTATTTAATCCTCACACCAGCCTCCACAGTCTACTGAAACTTGCAGGCGAAGCCATCTAGTGTATGTAAGAATTACTACATGGACTTGTTAAAAATGCAGATTCCCTAATGTTGACTTTATCTAACTTACACATGGAATCTTTTCTAGATCAATATTTAATTCCAGATGCTATCCTTATTTCATATTAATATATACATTTAAAAGAGATCCTGTGGAATAACTCAACTTGCCCAAATAGTAAGCTTTTGCTTTTCTCTACCATGCAAACAAACAAAAAACTACAATTGTGTTATTATAGTCAGTGATATGTTTAGAGCCAGGCAATGAGCTATGATTGGTCTAACTCAGTTATGACAACAGTGTTCCCAAATTCCCAAGCCTCCCTTGAAGCAAGAGGTGCTACCTGTCCCAGCTCTGATAGGATGGCTCTGGAAAAGTTTTGTTTTAATAATAAGGAAGGATAGGTAGGGTTGGCTTGATTTCTCACTCTATCCCAATCCTTCTTTCTAGTAGGCATGATGCCTGGAGGTAATACCATTTATCTACAGGCTTCAACAGCCATCTACCTACCGGAAAGTGATGAAAGGAGAGAAAGAGGCAACATGCTGATGACAACAGAGTAGAAAGACAGGAGTGTTGGTCTGGACTTCTTGAAACATGGAAAAACAAACAAAGAAAAAACTGTGTTTAAGCCATTGTAGTTAAGTTTCCTAAGACTTGTAGCCATATGTGTTATTAATTGATATAGACTCTTAGTTTTCTGTATCATATTGGCAACCTCTTGAAACCCATGATTTTCCATGTGAAACTTATCTAACATTGACATTGATTTTAATCTTCTCAAAATAGGGAAACTAAAATAAAGAAGTAGAATGTTCAGTAAGTTGATATATTGTGCAACCCACATATTCTAAACTCAACAAGCATAGGCTAAGTAGTATTTTCCTTATTTTTCAAATACAGATGAACACCCTAAAAAAAGAGCTAAATATTTTCCCCTAGCATTACAGCTAAATGTTTGAGTCAGTATTTAAACACAAGTGTTATGAAGGTTTAAAATGTGTCTTTTTTCGTTGGAAACGCCTCATAGAATAAGTATGTTGCTTCCTTTATTCACAGAACTATTTGTTAGATCTGTGGGAAGGAGTTACAAGACAGCTGCTAAAAAAATAAATAAATAAATAAAATGTGTCTTTTTGCCAATATAAAGTTTTCTTTCCAAAATGTATATATGCAACAGTGATGGAATTTTCAATAAAGCTTTACCTGGTTATAATAAGAACAAATAGTTTTGGGAGGCACATTGGCTTTATTCCTGAATTCTTTATCAGAGTCTTTGATTTTCCAATTTATATTTAAAATCTAAGAATGAAAAATAAATTCACATTTATTTCAACAGGGATCCCCCCCCAAAAGAATACCTATTAATGTATTATTAAACACTAGTATTCCAAAGAACGAAGTTTAGGAAAGCTGTATGAGCCCAAAAGCATGTATTTATTCAATATTTTGTGACATTACTGAAGTACATAACTTACAACAATAATTTATACAGACACACATATACATAAATATCTGTATCTATCTAGACATTTTTATATCCATTCAAAAGTCTAGTTTTGATACTAAGATAGGGTCAAATGTCATTTTTTAAATGTCCTGTGTACCTCGATTTATCAATATGTATTAAACTATAGTCCCTTATTGTCTTTATTAGAAGTTCCCAAGAAGAAAACAAATGTAGAAAGAATTTTTAATGTGTTCTAGTTCATATGACCTAATGGATCTACAGTTGACCTAGGTCTATTCCTATAGTCACTGGAAATTCTTTCTGTAGAATATTTAAGCTACTTTCTGGGGTCTGGAAGGAGGATTTTTAAAAAGTACAAAATATTTAACTTCAAAGTACAATATCTTCTAATTTTCTCTTTAAGAAAGGATACAAAAATATTGAAGTATAAAACTGTCACTTGGAGGAAAGCATCTCTATTTAAGACTAATTAAAAATTATAAACATTTCAATTAACAGAGATGTTTACTTTAAGTTTTTCAAGTTTATGACAATTGTCATATGGTCATAGTGGTGATGGAGTTCTTATTTTAATTATGAGTTATGTTCCTGCAGAACAAAAAATGTAGAGTTATCATAGTCTAATAAATAATGAAAGGAGAAAAGTTCAAACTCCAGACAGAACAATGGCTCTCCAAAACAGAGTCCTTTTATGCACCAGATCAATAAACAACCCTTTGATCAGAGAACAAGCTAAAACCTCCACTATATTTTGTTTGTTACTTTCTAGCTCTCCCCCATTCCCCTCCCCCACAAGAAAAGATGGATCCACTTAAGTAGGAGACCACAAAAACACTGTGGCACTTTCATCCTAGTAAAGAGTTCAAGAAGTGAACAAAACTTTTTAAACTTATACTTAAGAACAAAGCTAGCACCCAGTGGTAGTTGCATGTGTCTTTGGGGTTAGGGCTTGTTCAGAGCATCAAGAATCAGTATTTTGGGGGGCTGGGTGACAATGGTGAAGGGATTAAGTAAAACAAACTCATAGACACAGACAACAGTATGATGATTACCAGAGGAAAAATGGGGTAGGGGAGGTAGAGAGGGTAAAGGGGGATAAATGGTAATGGAAGGAGACTTGAATTGAGGTGGTGAACATTCAATACAATGTACAGCTGAAACTTACATAATTTTATTAACCAACTAGAGGCTTGGTACACAAAATTCGTGCTTGGGGGGGGGGGGTGTGTCCCTCAGCCCAGCCTTGCACCCTTTCCAATCTGGGACCCCTCGAGGGATGTCCGACTGCTCGTTTAGGCCCGATCCTACCTAAATGGGCAGTCGGACATCCCTCTCACAATCCAGAACTGCTGGCTCCCAACTGCTTGCCTGCCTGCCTTCCTGATTGCCCCTAACCACTTCTTCCTGCCAGCCTGATTGATGCCTAACTGCTCCCCTGCCAGCCTGTTTGCCCCTAACTGCCCTCCCCTGCAGGCCTGGTCACCCCTAACTGCCATCCCCTGCAGGCCTGGTCACCCCTAACTGCCCTCCCCTGCAGGCCTGGTCCCCCCCAACTGCCCTCCCCTGAAGGCTTGATCGCCCCCAACTGCCCTCCCTTGCAGGCCTGTTCCCTCCCAACTGCCCTCCCCTGCTGGCCTGATTGCCCAAAACTGCCCTCCCTTGCAGGCCTGGTCCCTCCAAACTGTCCTCCTCTGCTGGCCTGATCACCCACAACTGCCCTCCCCTGCAGGCCTGATCCCTCCTAACTGCCCTCCCCTGCTGGCCATCTGTGGTGGCCATCTTGTGTCCACATGGGGGCAGCCATCTTTGACTACATGGGGGCAGCCATCTTGTGTGTTGGAGTGATGGTCAATTTGCATATTACTCTTTTATTAGATAGGATAGAGGCCTGGTGCATGGAGGGGGGGGATGGGGAGCAGCTGGTTTTCCCTGAAGAGTATCCTGAATCAGGATGGGGGTTCCCTTGGGGCATGGGGTGGCCTGGGCGAGGAGCCTGTGGTGGTTTGCAGGCCAGCCACGGCCCCTGGCAACCCAAGGGGAGGCCCTGGTATCGGGGATTTATTTATCTTCTATAATTGAAACTTTGTAGCCTTGAGCAGAGGCCAAGGCAGGCCAGGGCTGCAGAAGCTTGGCTTCCTCCATCACCAGAGGCAACTCAAGCCTCCCGCTCTCTCTAGCTCCGTGGCTGCTGCCATTTTTGTTGCAATTTATTTATCTTCTATAATTGTACCTTTGTAGCCTTGAGTGGAGGCCTGGGCCGGCCAGGGTGTGCAGAAAGCTTGGCTTCCTCCATTGCTGGGGAAACCCAAGCCTCCTGCTCGCTCTGTGGCCACAGCCATCTTGGTTGGGTTAATTTGCATACTCGTTCCTGATTGGCTGGTGGGCATGGCATGTGGGTGTGGTGGAGTGATGGTTAATTTGCATATTACTCTTTTATTAGATAGGATGTCACCCCAATGAACTGAACAAAAAAAATTAAAAATTTTTGAAAGGACCCTAAAATACAAAAAAAAAAATCAGTATTTCCATCTAGACACACACGTGATCTAAACAGTATTCACAGGGCTTTAAAAACCTTTTTGAAATATAAAGTAGAGCAAAATACAAAAGTATAAATCTAAATTTTCCTACATCACTCCAACTTTGTAGAACATTGGTCAGGATGGGGCTGCCAGAACGTCTCATATCAATCAGATATGAAAGAACACACTGGTCCACATGGCCATGGCACAGGAAGAGACGAATGAGAACCAAGCAACATGCCTCTTCTCTTCAATTACTTTCTGTAGATATTCCTAGGAATCCACTGGTGAGAAACTTTGTGGGTATTTGCCACCACTGGCAGATCCTTATCTTCTCTTAACTTACTGAAACGCAGACAAGTAAAAGGGAGAGTACTTGCTAAAAAGTAAAAAGAAACGAGAGAAGTATACCAAATAGGAAGGGGTTGATCTCACACTGGCAGCCAAACTGGGTATTTTAGTTGCAATTAAATGGTTCCTGTTGGGGTTGTGGGGCTAGGGGAATAACTTTCTGCAAGGTTGACATTTAGATGTCTTTTAAAAGCTGATTTAGAGCATTTACTGCATAGTGGGATAAGGAGATTCAATTATGAGGTTTTTGTAAATAATATCAAGAGATAATATTTTAATCTGTTTCAAATATAAGGAGAAAATACAAAATCTTTCCCTACCTCCACCCTCTAGCATATAGACAATATAAAGAAGCATCCACTCAATGGTTTACTTGGCCCACGTCTATATTATTGAAAAGGAAAAGCTACTAAGAATACAATCAAGTTTAAGTTCAATGTTTTGATCACCTATAATTTATTTCCTCTTGGCCCTAAGCAGATCCAATACCTGTTTTGCTCTCACAATCACAGTTGAAATCATCCACACAATTGAGTACTAAAATATAGTTGTAAAGGAAAAAAAATGCTTAGATATTTATATGGGCAATGCGTTTGGAGGAAAAAGCCACTATAATGTCAGAACTAAAAAATGCAATTTTGTATTTGAGCATTTCTTCCTGGAAATGTTAATTGCAAGATATGCCAACTAAAATTTGCTCTGTCATTATCAGCACAAATATATCTCATTTGCTGCTTTGTCGTGCTTTACATCCATACAGTAGGTGGAATGAGTGATGGTCTTCTTCAATTACTGTACTTTCCAAATTATTCTTCCTCTACTTCCCTAGTTCTCAGGTTTTAGTCTCTGCCATTCCCCTTGCCTGGTACTCCTTCTGGAATTCTAGCTTTGTAAAATGCTGTAGTGAAGGGTTGCAGGATTCTTTCCCCTCCATGTGTATTCTGCCAAGGGACTCTTTTTGAAGACCTTACTTTCACCATCAAGAACTACGAAGGCAGACCCAGTGGCCTTAAGGGATTTAATTAGAGTTCACCAAGTTAGAATCTCCAAGCTCTCAAAGACCTAATTTAAATACAAGTTCACTCACTTTTTCAACTATTTCTTATGCCCTTATTAAAATTTTAGGTTATTAAAGGGAACATCCTGCATTTTCAATACACAGAAAATACACCTGGGTTATGCATAATCTCAAACATCCTCCAGGTGAAAACAAACTTTTGCCAATTGCTAGGGAAATAATAGTGAATTAAGCTTATAAATTATTGAAACAATCATCATCGAATTTTGTTGATTGTGACCAATTACATTTATATAGGTAGGATCAGTTTTACAGGAGATAGTTAAACATTGGTAGTATATTAGTAAGAGAAAATATGTAATTTACTGTATTTGTGGCCAGTTGTCCTATTATACTCTTGGATAAAAAGGGTAATTATTATGATCATTCTTGACTTTTGTTAAGCTGTCAGCCAGAACCTTTGTTAAAAGCTAATCACAGGCCGAAACCAGTTTGGCTCAGTGGATAGAGCGTCGGCCTGCGGACTCAAGGGTCCCAGGTTCGATTCCGGTCAAGGGCATGTACCTTGGTTGCGGGCACATCCCCAGTAGGGGGTGTGCAAGAGGCAGCTGATGGATGTTTCTCTCTCATCGATGTTTCTAACTCTCTATCCCTCTCTCTTCCTCTCTGTAGAGAATCAATAAAATATATTAAAAAAAAAAAAGCTAATCACAAATCATAGCAATTTATAGAAACTCTCTGGTCAATCAAACCTCTGTTATACATGGATAATAAGGGAGCCATATAACACGATTTCTGAGTGATGGACTGCAATTTTATGAGAACAACAATGCTGATCTTTTCTCGTCCATTCCTTTCTACATTAAGAATTGCGTATTAATTAGACCTTCTAACTAGAGACTGGCTTAAATCATGAGTTGACTATACTTTGATGTCAAAACTTAAACAACTAACCTCATTGAAGAAAGACAGAGCTACAATGGAAGGTGCCACTAGGCGAGGTGTCACATAAACAGGAGAAATGGGCAAAAACAAAAGCAACAGGTTGCTGTGACAGCATTTAATTATTAAAGCCTCCTTATAATGATCACACAAAATACTAGAAGAAGAAATCCATACAGGACAAAGAGATGAAAACAAAATAAAAGCTTTGCCACGTTAATTTGATCTGGGGTGCAATTTACAAAACACTTCAACATTATCTTGTTGCATTTTGTTTTTATAATTTCCACCAAAAAGAACACTTTTTGGTGAAATAACTGTGAGAACTCTGTCACAGCTATTGTTTTCAAGTAATTCTCAGCTCACATCCCTGCTGTAGTATTATCATATAACTAGGGGCCCAGTACACAAATTTGTGCACCTTGAAAGGAACTGTGGGCCACGAGGCTGCGGTGGACACAGGGGGGGTCTCAGCCCATCCTCTGCACCCCTGCCTGGCCCCTCCCACCGTGGGCCCCTGTCCTGTCTACCCGCAGCCCTGCTCCCGCTGTCACTGCTCCCATGCACTGACAACACAGCACCACTTGCACCCACTAATGGCGCAGAGGAGCAATTGGGGCCGGTGCCAGCAGCAGGTGTGAGTGGGGCCAGCGCTGTCAGTGGATGCGAGTGGCGGCTGCTTCCCTGATCACCCCTCAGGAGCAGGGGGAGGTGGAGAAGCCCTCAGGGGCAATCGGGGCCAGCAGCCAACACTTGCACCCACTGACAGTGCCAAGCGATCAGGGCCGGTAGCGGGTGCGAGTGGCGGCTCCGTTGCCAGCAGTGAGTGCGAGTGAGGCCATTACCAGCAGCAGGTGCGAGAGGCGGCTGACAGCCCTGATTGCTCCTCAGAAGCAGGGGTTGGTGAAGAAGCCCTGAGGGGCGATCAGGGCCAGCAGCTGCCGCTCATACCTGCTGACAGCACCAAGCACCAGCAGTGGGTGCGAGCAGCAGCTCTGGTGCTGGCAGTGGGTGTGAGCGGGGCCAGTGCCAGCAGTAGTTGCAAGCACCAGGCAGGACTGCAGCTCATGCACGCCCCCCTAGTGGTCAGCTCATGTCATAGCAACTGGTTGTTCGGCTGTTCGGTTGTTCTGCCATTCGGTCTATTTGTATATTAGCCTTTTATTATATAGGATTAGCATATTAGCTTTCTCAAAGTTAACCTTCACTATGGCTTTATTAACTGGATTAAAGATAAAGGTCTTTTCAGAGAGCTAACTGGTGAGATATAGAAAGAATATAGGTCATCTGTACACTTTAGGATTTTTTTATATGCTTAATAGGCATAAAATCATAGGTACTTCATCTAGTATTTCACTCATTTCATTCTTACAGAAATATATAGCAGTAGAGATGCATATAAGATATATTTTATGGCAATATGGACTGTAAGTCAAGTCATATTTTAAACCTGATTATTTTTGGCATTACTACACAAAAAATAGTAGTTATCTTATAAAAGCACACTAATTCTCATTTACAAAATTACAAGAGTAGTTTATTGGTATGAATTCACATGAACTTCCAACATGAGATATTTTTCAGAATTTAAAAATTTAAAGTTAATGGTTTATAATGATTACCCAGGAGTGGGAAAGGAGAATCTGTTTCTTATCCTTAAATGTGTTAAAAATTCTTTCCATTTGCTTTCCACCAAAAGATCATGCTTAAGTACTTCCATTAAATATAAAATATTTTTTCAGATTTGCCTTGTTATTCAGCAAAATTAAAAATCAGTTTGCAAAGGCAATCTCCCCATTTCCCCAACCCTCAAAAAAAAAAAAACACAAAAAAACCCACACGCACAAAACTGTCATTTCATGACAAACATAGATTTCCTGAGAGATGGAAAACATTCACTGTGAAAATTGCTATATTTATCTTTGAGACATGTTTGGTAAAATTCACTAATTTGCCCAGTGCATAATTTCAGTATGTTCATGGGGGGGAAAAACCTGTCTTACCAATGACTATAAAACAGAACCCCTTTGCTCTTATAATTCAGTAGAAGCAAGTGCTATGTAAATACTAATGACTAAATATGATCTTCCCAGGCAGTGGGAAGGAACATACTCGTTTTGGTCTCAAACATAAACACACATACACACACACACACACACACACACGCACGCGCACACGAACATTCATGTGAGTGATTTAGGAAAGGCCTTTATAAGATAGTTCTAAAAAATAACCAACAATTTACAAGCAAACATTTAAGTCACAAAATAATATCTAGACAGAGACAACAAAGTATGTGGACTTATTCACATAAGTCAGAGGCTATTTGGCTCCCAAATGGTCTAGGTTACTTAATTTGTTCTAATTTGATGTTGCAAAATTTTCTTCAACAATGTGCTAAAAACCAAAACAAGACTATCTTTGGTTTCCTCTGATATCATTTTTAGTTGTGTATAACATACTTTATGAAAAGAAAATTAATTTCCCATATTTGAAGATGAACAGATTTTCAGGTTGGAATGGTGTTTCCAATCTCCTATCTGGGAAGAGTTCATACACCTCAAATTAATGATCAGATTGCCTTTTGTTCATTATAAAGCAAAAGCCATTGACTAGACATTTGTTGGAAGCACTCGCTGCTCCATCCTGCCAACTGGTCCAAGTGTGGGAGCACCGGTCCTGATCCTGCTCTACTACACTAACTGCTGGGTCCAAGCCCCGCCTCTGCCAGGGGCAGGACCTTCTGGAATGCCAGGTATTCCATGGAGAAGCCATGAGAAGTCATGGATATATAGGGCCACTGGCTTCTCTAATAAAGAAGCCAGTGGCCCTGTAGCCATTGCTAACAAAGAGCCATTAGACAAAACAATTCTTCAAAGTAAAGTCCCATATAGTAGGTAGCCGCACACTGGCTAGTTAACAATACATCTTTCCCACAAAGCAGCAGCAGCCTCTGTCCCTACAGCTATTATATGAGCAGCCGTGCGCTGCCTCTGGACCCACAGCCTCTCATAGTAGCAGCATCTGAGCTCAGGCTCTCTCTACAGCCTTAGTAACATACTCAGTCCTCTTAAGTCTTTACACTGTGACTCATTATGGATTTACTGTAAAAATCCATTTTATTCTGCCAAACATTCAGAGTTTTAATATCATATGTCCTCATTTTATCTTTCTCCCTCAGTCCTTATTACTCCTCAACACTGAAGCTCTGTCTCCTTGCCCCCCTTTCCCACCACACAATGACATTTTTTTCTAATACTGTCTTCTTCATTTCCTATATCCCTGTCCAAGTTCCACTTCTTAAAGTTTTCTGCACCTAGGTAAGTCCATACTGCTTATTCCTCTTTTAAAATTGTATTGCTTGCTGTATCATATAAAACATTCATTCATTTGAAAAATACAGTCCTTACCTTCTGCCCCGCCCATCCATTTTCCAGTCTTTAGTCTTTGTTTTTTATCCACATAAAATACTTTAAATCTTGCCCATAAGATAAAATGGAAAATCTTTAACATGTTCTTTGACTAGGTTTAAAAAATAAATGGTAACAAGACATCACATAAGAGTGACAAACTAAATAGAACCCACTTCTTCCTAACATAACCGTCTGAGGAAGGCAGCTTAGAATTGCAATGGCAGCACTATTTCCAATGTCATTATCAGACCCAGGATCCTTCTACAGTGCTGATGTTATTTATTAGATTTAACCCTTGCTCTCATGATCCAAGATAGTTCACCAACCCAAACACATTCCAGAAAGCAGAATGGAGGAAGTAAGGGAGGTGGGAGAACATCCTTTCCCTTGAAAGACACATTCCATAAACAATGCATCTCACTTCTGCATACCACATTGCCCTAAAGTTAATCAAAAGCCACACTTCCCAAACAAGGAGACAGGAAAATGTAGTATTTCTTCCAGGTATTTATATGCCCAGCAATAAATTGGGTATTTTGTTACCAAAAGGGAAGTGAATAGATATGAGTAGGCCCAATCTCTATTACACAAGGATTATAGGGCTCTCAACCATTACTATCTCTCTAGTATTTTCATTCTTTTTACCTCCTCTACTTTAGCAATAATAAAATTCTCTCAATCTCCTTCTTTTGCCTGAATCACACTTTCTGTCTTCAGGTGGTCAACATCTATTCTCGTTACCCCTCACTGTAAGATCACTTCCTTGGGGAGTCCTACACCCAGTTGAGTTTTATTATACAGTCCAATAACACTCTGACTCCTTTATTACATTCATTATACTTCTGTTTGCATGTATAATGCCTGATATTTTTTCTTGAGCAGTCCAATTCATAAAAACAGTCAGTGTGACAGAAGTTTAAGTACCTCAAGAAAAAACTTAACATAGAAAGTAAGAAACAACTTGAATTTGAAAGTTCATTTTGAAAGCTGAATTTTTATCTGTGCAGGCACAGATAATGGGAAAAAGACTATAAGGAATACAACTGATTTATTAAAAGAACTGGACTTCATTGAATTAATCAAGTTTATTTTTTTCTCACTATACGTTTTATAAACTCACACTGCATGGATCCATTTTTCACTATCCCTGGGATAAAATCTCGGACAGGACCCTCAGATTTTTCCAGTCTCTTGTATATAATTGAGTTGCCCAGTTCATTAAGCATACTGGACTGGCCTATAACTTCAGGCCAGTCCAATAAACTTTAATAACTTCAAACTGCTATCCAATTCAAACTACTTCCAGGGCCTCCGAAACCTGGATTAGAGAAGAGAAATTAGGGCTAAAGATCTTAGTCTGGTATAGGGGTAGCACCGTAATGTGACATTGGTAGCCTCTGGATGGCTTTGGAATCATTGCTATTTTCTCTCTCAGTGGAGATTTCTGTGGATGTCACAGAGACGCTTCTGCCTGACCTCTCATACTCTAGCACTCCTAGTGCTAGCACTGGCTGGCCATTCACCACTCCCTCCTCCCGCTGTGCCCTGCTGTGAGAGTTGTACATTTCTGTGTAGTCCCCTTGAGTGGAATTTTTTTATAAGACAACATAAAACTGGATACCTTTTGTGGGTTCCACACTCACCTTGCACCCTTCAAACGCCTGAACTAAACCTCATGCAAACACACTTACTACTCTTCTTTGTGAAGTCAATAGGAAGAGGCATCTTCAGTCAGATCCTCTGTGTTTTTTTAGGTGTGAGTGAGAAATTTGTCATAAATTCTGAAACCTCTCACTTTAGGATGGAGAAATATCTGACTCCTCAGGTAGTTATAACCTTTGTAGCCTCAAAGAAAAATGAAGAGAGATACTCATTTAACATCACATTTTAGGGGGAACGGGCAAGGTTAAAGTATAATTCAAAATCATGGCATCTCTGATCTTCCTCTATTTGAAGATAACCATCTGGATGGATGCATAAGGCTCATGTACCCATACAAACAAACAAACAAACAAGAGATAAAGCTGAAAAGGGAGTTGGAGGTTTGACAATCATTCTTAAGAGTTGCAATTCGGTCCTACAGACTGAATAAAACTACCATAGAATTTTACTGTGAGATTATTTTAAAAAACCCATTATATTCCCCATCACACTTTTGTAATCACTTCAAACCTTGAGAATGATAAAATTTGCTGTAGGGACATTTCTATTAGTGACTCTATTATAATGTGATAGAATTGGATGGTCCCACTGGATTTACATAACTCTGTATTTTGTTCAAAAATTATAGAATTTCAGAGTAAAGAAATCATAATATACAACTTCCATTAATGATACAATGAAAAAAACGTTCTGTGAAATTCTTGTGCCAAATAAAAATAAGAATGCTGCCAATAAGGGCAGCATAGTATCCTGTAATAAAAATTTTTCAATTAAAGTCATGTACTCTAGATAAAGGAAAGTGCAAAGTAGAAAAGAAAACTTCCTGAAATAATTCAGATAGGTCAATATAAATGCATTCTTATGAACATTCTTTTGAATGAATTATTATTGTTCAATTCCAATTCTTAACAAAGCAGAAAGGGAGTTAGAAAGTCATATGACTTGATTCTACAAGAATCAGCTAGTAAATCTGAGCAATACTGGCATAGACATGATAATCAAATCTAGATCTATTAATGGCACTGCCATGAGTAGCATATAAACATAAAAATAAAAGGACAAGAAGAGAACCCGGAGGGACCACACACTTTACAGTAACTGTTTCTGATGAGCTGCTACCCAATATAGTATGCTGTGTCTGCTGACAAAGATAATTACCTTTCAACCCAATTTAATGCTGTCTCAGAATTCCAACTCACATTTCCAGAAGATCTAACAATATATCACTGTCTACTGTGTCAAAGGTGGGTGATAGATCCAACTCTGAGAGTAGGAATCCACTCCTTCCCAGAAACTCTCCCATATCACTGAAGATAAACAGGTAGTCTCTTTGTCTCATGTATTTCTCTAAGACTTGTTTTGAATTAACATTTTTAAGAACAAAAACACATACACAGAGACAAAGCAAATAAGACAAAATTAGTGATCTAGCTGAGTAGTATATGGAATTAATTTTAGTATAAGTAGTATTATTTTTGCATCTTTCCTGTGGATTTGAATTTTTTCAATATGAAAGTTAAAAAAGAATTGAAGAGGAGGGGATGGAGACAAAGAGGATGAGAAGGAGGGGCTTGGAGTCATTTGAGGTCCATCTACAAACCACCATGGGGATGCTGCAGCCTCCACCAGCTGTCCTCAGAGAACTTATCCTGGTCTGGATAACCCTATTGGCCATCTGTTATGTTCACATCACCTATACTTTCCTTCAAATTTGTTGAAAAAATAACGGAAAATAAAAACTAAAAATTAAAAAATAGAAATATAATTCAAGGCACATATGTAACCTTTAATTTTATAATAACCTATATTTGAGAGGTAAAAAGAAAGTGATAAGGTTAATTTTAATAATACATTTTATTTAACCCAATATAATTACAATATTATTTCTATATATTATCATTAAAATGATGACAAAATATTTTATATTAGTTCTACTAAATCTTCAATATACAATATTAATTTTAGAAATACAGTATATCTTAATCTGGTCTAGAAGCATTTCTAGCACTCAAAAGCCACACATGGTTAGTGGCTATTGTTTTAGACAACATAGGTCTAAACTGTTATATTGGCTTAAAACAACCATGGTCACTCTACTAAGGTTGGGAATAGAAACCCTAGGCAAGGTAGAAAGTGCTTAATGGATATTTTATAGGAAACTAAGAATGTGTATTACACCAACCTCATATTTCCTCTTCCTATGATTTTTCAGTTCTTAGAATTATATCAATTATACCATTTGAATGCATGATTATTTGGGATTATGTTGCCTGAGATTTTGATGGTTAGACTACAACTATAAGGGGCTATGGAACCAGCTGGTCATGCATTAAGTGGTGACAGCTTGTCACCTATTTTCTTAGTTCTATAATACAAAAAGTGGGGGAGGTGAACAAATTATCCACACACTGCATGAACCTAATACTTGGTACAAATCTCCCAGCAAATATGTGCTAAAGAACTAAATCTTCACAGCTCTGACACAGATCTTCTGCTCATGACCTAGTTCTTGGTGGCATCCAATTTTCCAAGAAAACTTTCTCCAAGTTCTTCCAAACAACTAAGTATACATTACTCAAATTCCTCTAGTCCCTTGGTTTCCCCTTTGCACTACATGAGCTCAGGAGGTAGGGTGGAAAGGAAAGCTTTACCTGGCTGATATACCATCTGTTAATCTGAAATTATATCTACCTGCTTCTTTGGAAAGAGTGAAGGGGTGACATTTAAAAGCAATGCCCCTAGTAGTCCATCAGATTCTCCAATAAAAGACTCCCTCAATTAGAACTACCAAGGCTCTATAATAAAATATCCAATATTTCAAACAGTGTTGTTTAATAAAATAACCCATTTAAACAGAATTTTCTCACATTAAGCAGATACTTAAGTAACACAATTTGAGATTTGATATAGAAGCAAATGAAATGGTACATAGAGAGTTGTTCAACATTCTTCCTCTCCTAATTTTATTTTTAGAAAAAAAATAGTTCTATATATCTTTCTAGAAAGAATTATTAGATATATTTCTGTGTACAATGACTTCCTCTTTATTGCTATATTTGGCAGACTCTATAGTTTAGTGGTTATGACTTGGGCCCTAAATCAGTCTGATATGTATCCAAATCCTGGTTCCAACATATGCTAGTTCTGTGGATTAGGAATATTTGGTCCTTACTACATCAGTTTTCTCATATGTACAACAGATGTAGTACAGATAATGCTAACATTATTTAGAGACAACAGGATTAAATTATATCACAACACAAAAAAGCTCAGTAAATATCTCTGGGTCTGTTTTGTTGAGTGCTTGATCTCTGGACAATAAAACATTTTTTAATTGCTTTTTTTGGTGTGTCATATTTTTGTTTAAATGTCAGCCATAACATGTAGAAAAACAGTAGTGAAAGAAGAAAGAAAGAAAGAAAGAAAGAAAGAAAGAAAGAAAGAAGGAAGGAAGGAAGGAAGGAAGGAAGGAAGGAAGGAAGGAAGGAAGGAAGGAAGGAAGAAGAAGGAAGGAAGAAAGAAAGAAAGAAAGAAAGAAAGAAAGAAAGAAAGAAAGAAAGAAAGAAAGAAAGAAAGAAAGAAAAAGAAAGAAAGAAAGAAAGAAAAAGAAAGAAAGAAAGAAAGAAAGAAAGAAAGAAAGAAAGAAAGAAAGAAAAAAAGAAAGAAAAGAAAGAAAGAAAGAAAGAAAGAAAGAAAGAAAGAAAGAAAGAAAGAAAGAGAGAGAGAGAAAGAAAGAAGGAAAGGAAGGAAGGAAGGAAGGAAGGAAGGAAGGAAGGAAGGAAGGAAGGAAGGAAGAGGGAGGGAGGGAGAGAGGCAGGCAAGCAACATGCCCTTTCTTTGGTTAGGCCATCCATGTGAGTGGTTGAGTCTGTCTAGTCCCGTCATCTGCAAACTGCGGCTCGCGAGCCACAGGCGGCTCTTTGGCCCCTTGAGTGTGGCTCTTCCACAAAATACCATGGCCTGGGCGAGTCTATTTTGAAGAAGTGGTGTTAGAAGAAGTTTAAGTTTAAAAAATTTGGCTCTCAAAAGAAATTTCAATCGTTGTACTGTTGATATTTGGCTCTGTTGACTAATGAGTTTGCCGACCACTGGTCTAGTCAGTAGTTGAGTTGGGTCTAGAACTTTTCATCGGTACAGTTCCCTTTCTCACTAGTAGACTATACCCGCAGCTTCAAAGGCTTGCATCAGTGGGCTGCTGCTTTCTTGCACTTAGTGTGGAGCTTGAGATGCCAGAGGGTTTTCTTGTTCCACCTTATGCTTTCAGAAGTCCACACATTCCTGCACCACAGCGAGGATGTTTTCACATTTCTTCTTCTCCCTCAGTGTTTTACTGCTGCTATTTGACACTTGGGGTGAGGTTAATGTTCGGCAAAGATTTTCTCTTGTTCAAGTCCCACTTCAGGCAAAGCCTGTGTGCTAGGACTTCTTTGTTTCTCCTTCTAATTAGAAATGCTTGTCACCTTGGAATTCAGTTAATTTGTTCAGCTCTCTAATACACCCGCCACATTATGACTTTACTAGAAGCCCGGTGCACGAAAATCGTGCACGGAGGGGGGTTGTCCCTCAACCCAGCCTGTACCCTCTCCAATATAGGACTCCTCAAGGGATGTCCAACTGCCCGTTTAAGCGGGCAGTCGGACATCCCTCTCACACTCCAGGACTGCTGACTCCCAACTGCTCACCTGCCTGCCTTCCTGATTGCCCCTAACCGTTTCTGCCTGCCAGCCTGATCACCCCCTAACCACTCCGCTGCCAGCCTGGTTGATGCTTAACTGCTCCCCTGCCAGCCTGTTTGCCCCCAACTTCCCTCCTCTGACGGCCTGGTCACCCCTAACTGCCCTCTCTTGCAGAGGTTGATCACCTCCAACTGCCATCCCTTGCAGGCCTGGTCCCTCTCAACTGCCCTCCCTTGCAGGCCGGGTGCCTCCCAACTGCCCTCTCCTGTTGGCCATCTTGTGGTGGCCATCTTGTGTCCACATGGGGGCAGGATCTTTGACCACATGGGGGCAGACATATTGTGTGTTGGAGTGATGGTCAATATGCATATTACTCTTTTATTAGATAGGATAGAGGCCTGGTGCACAGGTGGGGGCCCGCTGGTTTGCCCTGAAGGGTGTCCCAGATCAGGCTGGGGTTCCCTTGGGGCGTGGGGCAACCTGAGCGAGGGGCCTGTGGTGGTTTGCAGGCCGGCCACACCCCCTGGCAACCCAAGCAGAGGTCCTGGTATCTGGAATTTATTTTCCTTCTACAATTGAAACTTTGTAGCCTGGAGCGGAGCCAAGCCTGCTGCTCCCTCCGGGGCGGCAGCCATTTCTGTGGCAGTTAATTCACCTTCTACAATTGAAACTTTGTAGCCTTAAGCAGGTGAGCCCTGCCAGGGTGTGCAGAAAGCTTTGCTTCCCCTGTTGCCGCCGGCAACCCTGGACTGCTCTCTCAAGCTCTTTTCTGCCCCCATTTCTGTTCGAATTTGTTTACCTTCTATAATTGAAACTTTGTAGCTTGAGTGGAGGCTTAGGCATGCAATGGCTGTGGAAAGCTTGGCTTCCTCTGTTACCTGGGAAACCTTGCTCTCTGTGGCTGTAGCCATCTTGGCTGGGGTTAATTTGCATACTCGCCCTGATTGGATGGTGGGCGTGGCTTGGCTGGTGGGCATGGCTTATGTAGCAGAGTGATGGTTAATTTGCATATTACCATTTTATTAGAGAGGATATATCATCTGGAGTGTATTTGTTTTTTTTGTTTTTGTTTTTTAGTTGTTCTTAGAATGGGAGTACCATTGTGCTGTGGCTTACTATATCCTAACAGAAACACTTAAACTGAAACATTTTAAGATGTCACTTTTGATCTTGGATGAGAGTGACTAAATAAATTTTTATAAGAATACAGCAGATTACAGGATACCTTATGCATGCAAGATGCTTGGTAAATATTTCAAATTCAATTTGTGGTGGTTCCTTAAATTGAGAAGTTGAACTTCTATAATCTCAATAAAACACTGTAATTCTATATTTCAATCAACTAAACTGAATTAAACTATCCATAGCAGCCTTACATAATAAACACTTATTGCATATACACATATATACCAGACATAATATCTAAATAAGTTTTGGTGAAGGCAATATCCCTTCATTATCAGTATTTTTATTTGAAAGAATAAACGCTTTTTGGAAAAACAATTAAAAATCATAATAAATTATATAGCAGTTAACTTCCCAGGATCTAATGCTTTTATTTAAACAGATGTTAAAAGTAAAAATCTAGTCTATATGATAAAATTAATTAATTGAAACTTTTTAGAACCTTTTGTCAGCATATGCATATTCAGAGACCATCTGATATTCAGATTGTATTTCATAGTATTCATCACTAAGGTATGTTGGAATAACATGTAATCTTCAAAAATGGAGCAATCCTATATAATAAAGAGGTAATATGCAAATTGACCATCATACCCTCACAGATGGCTGCCTACAACCAGGCCGGCAGGGGCATTAGTGAGGGATGACCAAACGACTGAACAAGCAGGCTGCGTGGGGCGACCAGGCTGGCAGGGGCGTTAGTGAGGGATGACCAAATGACTGAACAAGCAGGCTGTGTGGGGCTGACCAGGCCAGCAGGGGTGTTAGTGAGGAACGACCAAACGACTGAACAGCAGGCTGCGTGGGGCGACCAGGCCGGCAGCAGGTTTAGTGAGGGATGACCAGGCCAGCAGGGGGGCATTTGGGGGTGACCAGGACAGCAGGGGGGGAAGTTAGATGCCACCAGGCTGGCAGAGGGGGGGCAGTTGGGGGTGACCAGGCCAGCAGGAGGGGCAGTAAGAGGCAACCAGGCCAGCAGGGGGGGGGCAGTTAGGGGCAACCAGGACAGTGTGGGGTGCAGTTGAGGGCAATCAGGCCAGCAGGGGGGGCAGTTTGAGGCAATTAGGCTGGCAGGAGGGGCAGTGAGGGGCAACTAGGCTGGCAGGGGTGGGGCAGTTGGGGGTGACCAGGCCAGCAGGGATGGGCCGTTAAGGGTGACCTGGCTGGCAGCAGGTGGCAGTGAGGGGTGATCAGGCCAGCAGGCAGGTGAGCAATTAAGAGTCAGCGGTCCAGGATTGTGAGAGGAATGTCCCAGATTGGAGAGGGTGCAAGCTGGGCTGAGTGGACCCCCCTCCCATGCACGAATTTCATGCACTCATCCTCTAGTATCAAATAATGTTCACATAAGAAATATTTTATCAAAGTCAAAAATAATAGTAAATTAATTGTTATTTAGTAACCACAATAGTTGCATTAAAATATTTTTAAACTTCTTTGAGATTATATTATGATTTTTTAAAAAAAACAAACCTATGTTTCAATAAAATGCTCCACAAGGTATGCTAAGCAGAAAAATCTCAACTTGAAGTCTCACATATTGGCTGCTGTCAGAGGCATAGAGAAAAATTTGTCTTAAGGCCATATCACAAATCTTTAATCAAATATTTCTCAACCTCATCACTATGACATTTTGGACTGGATAAATGTTTTGGGGGCCGTCCTGTGTGTTGTAGTATTTAGTAGCATTCCTGTCCTTTACCCACTAGATGCCAGTAGCAACCACCTAATAGTAACAATCAAACATTGCCAAAAGTCCCCTAATTGTGAGTGGCAAATACACTCCCAACTAAAAACCAAAACTAACACTGTCTCTTGCACTTGTTAAAGCTGAAGCATAGATCCAAAGGAAGTCTCCAAAACTGACGACACTCTCAGAGTGCTTAATAAGCTATATATCGAATACATACCTATGTATTCTATATATATACTAGAGGCCTGGTGCACGAAATTCATGCACGGAGGGGGTTATCCCTCAGCCCAGCCTGTACCCTTTCCAATCTGGGATCCCTCTCACAATCCAGGACTGCTGGCTCACAACTGCTTGCCTGCCTGCCTTCCTGATTGCCCCTAACCGTTTCTGCCTGCCAGCCTGATCACCCCCTAACCACTCTGCTGCCAGCCTGTTTGCCCCCAACTTCCCTCCTCTGACGGCCTGGTCACCCCTAACTGCCCTCTCCTGCAGGGTTGATCACCTCCAACTGCCATCCCTTGCAGGCTTGGTCCCTCTCAACTGCCCTCCCTTGCAGGCCGGGTGCCTCCCAACTGCCCTCTCCTGCTAGCCATCTTGTGGTGGCCATCTTGTGTCCACATGGGGGCAGGATCTTTGACCACATAGGGGCAGCTACATATTGTGTGTTGCAGTGATGGTCAATCTGCATATTACTCTTTTATTAGATAGGATAGAGGCCTGGTACAGGGGTGGGGGCCAGCTGGTTTGCCCTGAAGGGTGTCCCGGATCAGGTGGGGTTCCCTTGGGGCGTGGGGTGGCCTGAGCGAGGGGCCTGTGGTGGTTTGCAGGCCGGCCACGCCCCTGGCAACCCAAGCAGAGGCCCTGGTATCTGGAATTTATTTTCCTTCTACAATTGAAACTTTGTAGCCTGGAGCGGAGCCAAGCCTGGGGCTCCCTCCGAGGCCGGCAGCCATTTGTGTTGGGGTTATAATTGAAACTTTGTTGCCTTAAGCGGGTGGGCCCGGCCAGGGTGTGCGGAAAGCTTTGCTTCCCCTGTTGCAGGCGGCAACCCTGGCCTGCTCTCTCAAGCTCCATTCTGCCGCCATTTGTTTGAATTTGTTTACCTTCTATAATTGAAACTTTGTAGCTTGAGTGGAGGCTTAGGCCTAGCCAGGGCAGGCGGAAAGCTTGGCTTCCTCTGTTACCTAGGAAACCTTGCTCTCTGTGGCTGTAGCCATCTTGGTTTGGGCTAATTTGCATACTCGCTCTGATTGGATGGTGGGCGTGGCTTGTGGGTGTGTCAGAGGTATGGTCAATTTGCATATTTGTCTATTATTAGATAGGATATATATTCTTTATAAATATATTTACATACTCTAGAAAGTCTATCAGATGCTCACTGAGAGGAAATTATTTTAATGATATGGCCATCACTTAAGTTTTCTCAGGATAATTCTATAAACTTGAACAGAACTAATAAAGACAATTTAGAAATTTAAATGGAAAGAGTAGTGCTCTAGAGTCTGTATCTCTTCAGACATGCAAGTGTTGTACAGTTACCCCGGTTGCACTAATTATACCATTTCTTAAAGGACACATAATTTAGGATTATAAAAAACCTACGGCCCTAGCCGGTCGGTGAATAGAGCATTGGCCTGCAGACTGAAGGGTCCCAGGTTCGATTTCGGTCAAGGGCACGCACTTGGGTGCAGGCTCCTCCCCACCCTGGGCCCTGGTCAGGGCTCGTACAGGAGGCAACCAATCAATGTGTTTCTCTCATATTGATGTTTCTCTCTTCTACTCTCCCTAAAAATCAATGGAAAAATATCCCCGGGGGAGGATTAACAACAACAAAAAAAAAAAAACACAAAAAAAACCTACAGACATTTTGCGTCTATGTAACTTCATTTTACTTTTCAGACTTCATGGAGTTTCCTCATAAAATGGAAAATAAAATGAAAGTTTGAATTCATTTTTTTTTTTACAAAAGTAAAATAAATAGAAATATAAAATTTCCTGCAAAATGTTACTTAAAAGATATTTAAAGAATCAAAAATAAATAAATAAATACATTTTTTCCCTGTACAGCATCATCACATGCATTTTGGGGATAATAGGGTAAAAATATATATATTTTTTTACCCATTGTTTATTTCAACCTCCACTTCCCCAGTTCTACCACCATGCCACACTAGTTTTGGCCTGTGCGGTCAAGTGTTCCTCATCATCCTCCACCTTCTCAGGTGGACTGCCTCAGCCAAATGATCTCCTCAGTTGAAAAAGGTGGAATTGGAAAACTGAAAGGAAAAAGATGCAACACAGAGGCCTGATGAAGAATACAGATAGAACCTATATGGGTGATGTTGATATAATAACAAAAGCATGAGAGAGAAAGAAGAGTGTAGGAAAGAGAAGAAAACAGTCTTCCAAGTCTGGGTTTAGGGATGATTTGGGTGGAACTTGGAAAATAAAGGGTGCTTCAGTCAGTGAGGGGTAGGAGGACCTCGGGAGGGGAGGAAAAAAGTAAGAGCCATTGTGGAGTGTTTCGAATTGGGTTTACTTTAAATTATGCTGAAATATGCAAATTAAAAGTTATAATTTCATGTTTTATTACTTCTGGTAGTGGTAGTATCTTGTTCCCCTGAATGTGATTCCTTAAAGAATTCTGGAACAATTTAAATCTAAGATTTATTAATAGGGGTAAATTTATGTTGATGGGATTCCTACATTTAGGTAAATGGAACAATATCAGTTTAAAATTAAATTTTAAATCACTGAGAGATGGGGTCCTTACTTTAGAAGAGTATCCATATTCGCGGATAATAGGAGGGTTTCCATGGCCACCCTTCCTCCCTGCGTTGACTTAGCTTTGGCTCGCAGGGAGAACTCCCACTTAAGAACAAGTGCAGGAATGTCCTGTTACCGAGCAGGACTGAGAGCAGTCAGAAGCCACCTCGCTGTTCCCAGGACTGGGACATGCAACTTAACCAACATACCCTTGATTCCATATAACACTGCTCAGCTCTTTATAGCATTCTGATGGATTCGCTGCAGCTTCACAGATAAAGCTTCATTAATATAAATTAGCCAGAATAATGCAAGCCCAGTTTTTGACCTGTGGGTCAGAAGAAGATACTAATTACACTTAAACTTTGATACCTGCCAAGTGCCTTCTGTTTTTATTTGAACCTCAAATCTGCTGAAATGATGGAATGTTTAGATGTGTAATGTATTATGAGTACATTTTTACTAAACCCCTTAATAGCTAAGTGATTGCATATTATATTTTTTTAATAATATTGCATTTATACCTGTGCTTTAGGCTGGAATCTTTAAGTCTAATAGTTAATATACTGAATGGCAAATCATTATCATCCAGGACCAAAAATGTACAGAAATAAATAATAAACAGTTGTGGGGTAGAAATGACAATGTTGCAATGTCTTCTGAGTATACAATGTTTCCAACCTAAATAACAGAACCACCTATTAAGGGAAAACCTATTATCTTGGTCCAAGGAGGTGTTCAAATAGTTAATTATCCATTAGCTTTTTAAAGTAAAATCTTAGGCCAGGTGGTATTAAATCTGTATCTGATGCTATGCTGTACAAATGGTAAGTTCATATTTCTAATTAAATCTGAGTTCAGCATGTTTAGATGGTTTTGAAAAAATAAAATCCATATCCAGAAAACTTCTTTTCCTAGGCTGTTGTGAGCTTTAGTGCACACTCTTGCATTTAGTTCAAGCTATGATTGCTCCAAATTAAAATTTTCCCTAACATACTTTATATCTTCAAAACCACCACCTTTCCTAAGTAGCCACTTTCATCCTCTGGCACTATTCATATTACATTTATTTCATATGTTTGGAAGTTTGGGCTCTTCGCCATCCAAAATGGGAACTTTTTCCTTCTTCTCCTCTTTGGGGGTGGTGGTAGTAAATTGTTTTTTGTTTGATTACTTTCATTAATTTTTTTTGTTAATTTTGTTTATTGAAGGCTTATTTCCTCCAAACAAGAGATTTTGTTAATTATAGAGATCAAAACCAGCAGAAAACAGATGTTTTCATTTAAGAAAATTGGTAAAGCAATCATCTCTCATTATATTCAATATATTTTTCACAAAACATATGCTATAAACATGCTTCTAAACTTTTTCATATTTACACTTATGCTTTTAAATATATTTAACATTAACTTGTAAATGTTTTGTTTGTATTTATGGCATCTCCCAACCAGTTCCCTCAATTGTGTTCTCAAAACGCATTTCCGTAATACTCAGAATCTTGTACCCACAAAAGCCAAGATTCAACCAAATGTTCCCTTGACTTTTCTGCCCAGGTTTTTGCCTCAGGACTCAATGAATTAATAATCATCTGTGTGACATTTAAAACAATGAGAAGATGCCTTCATTCAGAGATTCTCAACAGGGGCAGAAATTGTCAGAATTACCTGGGGAGATTTGTTTAACTTCATGTATCTATCTCCTTCTGCCCTGTCCCCAATCTGAAATTTTTAATAAACCTAATAGCTGTGTTTTTTTAAAACAAAAATAAGATTTTTCTTCAGAGAAATTGTATCCAGACATGATTTTTTTAATGTTTCCAGCAACAAAAATCACCTCTGGACTATTTAACCAGAAAATACATTTATTAATAGTCTACTGAGTTGCTCACAGAATCACTGAACAGCCCGATTAGCGGATTAGAATGGGGCAAACCAAAATAAGCTTGGCAAAAGCGAGGGCAGCAATAAAAATCACACCCCCAATCCCACACTAAAGGATGCTGCTGGGCACTGAATATCTGCTGCTGCCCCTCGCACTCTGCTGTGATTGGCTCTGGGCACTGAGCATGAGCATGGCCCTGCTTCCTTTGCAGCACCTGGAATCTGAATGGCATCGGCCCTATGCCCCCTGCTATAAAAACAGATCCTCATGCTTGCTCTTTGGTTTACCAGTTCTTAATACAGAATCTTGTGTGATATACTTAATTAACCCAGACGAGCCAGAAGAAATGCTGGGAAACTGAGTGTCTGAAAGTTTCATCTTTTGGGGGATTCTCAAAGTATAGAAGTTTAGATGATGGGTACACTCCAGGCTCTGGATTTTAAAAAAGTGTATTTGACTTTGAATTCTTACTAATATAAAACTACTTTGAAATCCCTCTCTTTATTGGTAAAATATGTACTTTTAAAGTAACATCACTGTTCACTTAAGTTAATTAGCAGGGTTTTTTTAAATTCTAGAAGTGAATACTGTAAAGCACCGATTCATAATACACAGATATGAGCTACATTAAAACAAACAACTAAAAACAAATCTAATATACTGAATGGGAAAAACATACCACTCTAGAATAGTGAGCATCAATGTTGCATTTGTTTTATCAACCCATATATATTATACATCTTAATTTGTCCTTTATTTCTCATATAACAAAAATAGTCTTGACCTGAGAATGAGGAGGCCTAACTTTAGTCTTGACTATGAACTGATGCACTATGCTCCATTGGATTAGTCATTTATTCTCTGTGTCTCACTTTCTTATTTTATAAAATACTCACATTGATGTCAAATATCTGTCGAGCCTCCTCATCCCTGTGTTCTATCTTAATTGGCCCCTACTATAAACTCACTCTCTTATCAATCTGATTTTAGTTCCTTTATCAATCTCCAAAAACTTATTTTCTATGGTAGAAAGAAAAACAATGAACAAGATGTTGAAAATAACTTTCCAGGGGCAGGGGTGAAGTCTGTTTTATTAACCAATGCATCATCGGCATCTAGCATAGAACCAGCACACGTTAGAAACTGAACAAATGTCTGTAAACAAACAGGTAAATGAGATAAAAGACATAAAGTCACTTTGGGAAAGTTAAAATATCTATATAAATTAAAATATCTAGACAAATATTTTTATTTCTCAAGAGTTACAACAAAAGTAGACATTTCCACCTAAATCAGCTATATCTATTGTCAACACAAATGTAAACATTTAGTATCACAAATATGGTTCCCTTCTGATTCTGGCATCAGAAATACATTTTTACATATACACAAAAATAGCATAGGAAAGATATTATGTATCTCTTTGAAAATATTTTTCTTTCCCTACAAGAAGAAACTTTGTGTGTTATGTGGACAAGTTCCCCCTGTGATGAATAATACAAGATCAGACAGCGGACACCTACTTCTCTTCCTTGGTGCTATGGTTCACCTAATATACTCTCATTCTTTCTTCTTTACAATGATATACCATTGCCACTGGCCTTCTAAATGCTCCTTTAATTTCTTCCTCCTGCTGCACTGCATGATTTTTATGGGGATGAACAAAGAATTACTAGTCCATTTCGATCAGCAGTAAATCTCCCTTTGCCCTTGTTGCTTCTTAACTGTACTTTTAGTCTTATTTTCTGAAAATGATTAATTCAAGTGGAAAGGTACTATATTGCATCATCCTTGGATTCTACTTCTTTCTAACTAACTGCTGTGTGGGTACAACTCATATGCATTGAACTTGGCTAATACTTTGACACTTTCCTTGTAGGATTAGACCAAACCAGGAGTAGAGAGTCCATGAAACCGAAAGGGCACATGGCATCTACCCAGATTCTGATATTACCCTTCCTTATTAACTTGCATAAATTATTTATCTCTCTGGTCAGTTTAATTACTTGTAGTATGAGAATGGAAATTAAGAATTCCCTGTGAAATTCATAGGCTAGAATTTGATGTATAATATGACCCGGAAACTTCCCTTAAGATTCAGATTATCTATTTTTAAAGTGGATATAAAAATAATTATAGTATTCTTCACAGATACAAAAACAAAACCCAGGAATTATTTCCTCATTTTAATATATGAACAAATTGATATTTGTAAGAGAGCAGTTTGAGATTGAAAACGCAGTCTGATGTACTAAAGGCCAGAGTACCAATCTAAGAATCTAATATTTCAGGTGTCATTTCTAGCTTTGTCAAATGATTGCTATATAGCCTGAGAGCAATAATGACGTTCCTGGATCTCATTTTCTCAGCTGTAATTTGAGATAGCTTCTGGATTTAAGGCACCATAGTCACTAGTACACTCTTCAATCAGATAGGTTACCTCTTTCACACAAGAAGTGGGTCAAGAGACTTCCACAGGAGATTTACATGTGGAACCTCGAGCAATACATCTATCACATGGATTCCTGGTTCCAAAAATAAAAAAAAGAACTAATTCTTTGTGAGGCATTCACAAAGTACAGATGATGTCACATAGATGAGGGCATCCTAGTGTTTCCTTGTGCTAAGGTACCAAATTGAAATGCAGCGACCCTGAGAATAAAAATGGATGCAGAAATATGCAGAAGGGAAGTTGCTCTCTTCATATAGTGTTTATATAGGGGGAGAGGGGAAATATTTTTCCTTTGATGTAATGATGGAGTAGGCAAGGCTAGCCATAGAGCAAATTTTGAAAAACATAACTTTTTGATGCTCCTTAAATTTTTAATATAACCCTTTTTTATTGGCTAAATCTTCTGCTCTCAAGAAGGTCATCATGCTTATTTGCCCTCAAAGAATGACAACCCAGTCATAGCTGCCTTTATGCTACTTCCTCACTTCATTAATATCATTATTCATCACTTACAACAATTCCACTAATACACTGATTGACCAATTATAATAAAAGAGGGTTGTGGGTTTTTTTTGTGTTTTTTTGTTTTTTTGTTTTAGTTTTTTTTTTTTTGAGGGGAAGCTTCTTAGAACATCCTATAAGAGTGAATGATACTGTAATGCAGGGAAAGCACTAGGATTGTGTCTTTAAAAAGTGCTGAGGATTGGTTGTTGCCCTGCCTGTGATATTTCTGTTCTTGGCTCACTCTTCTGAAGAAAGTAGCCAGGCATTTTGAATTCCTTTCTTATGCACTTTCCTAAAAAATAGTGCCTTTAATTCAGCCTGGCTTATACTACATTCTTATAAATATGCTACACATCACTCTGTCTGACTAGTAAATGTATACAACTTCTGTAGCTCCTAGGCCAAAGTTAGTTGGAAAGGTTCTCATGACATTTGCTCCCACATTCTGAATTCTTTACAGTCTATTATAGAGTCATCTCAGCACTGGTTTTCAAAGAGAAAAATCTGTTTTTTTGTCACTTCAAGTGACAAAAGGGTAATAGAAATGTTAACAGACAGTAATAGTAACAGGCAAAATAGTATTACCAAACATGGAAATAAACATAAGAAGAAAAATAATAACATGGAAAAAATAAAGATAAGCCTTATATATTAGAAGATAAAGCAGTTTTTTGGCTACTATAGCTCCTAGGATTCTTTATATGTGTGGCCCTATGATTAGTGGGCCTAAAGTTAGTCCATTTTTCCTCAGTTATGAAAATTCTTGAGTAGCTCAAGTTTACTGCTATGGCTCATGTTGTATAAACTGAGAATTATGGATGGGATGGATTGACAAGCTAACTAAGGCAATAGTATTTTATAGCTTCTGGAATAACTCTTTCACAATCCCTACTGTTCAAAGAATTTGGAAATCAAATGAGTTAATTTATGCAGTACTACATATTTCTTTATCTTCATATCTCTGATTGCCTAAAATAAAATCTAATGGTGATCTCTGATGCCTTTCTAGTGTTTAGGCCATGGTTTACCCCCAAAAGAGCAGCAGATGAATGCATATCTGGTTCATAGATGTATTGAGCTTTCAAAACACAGAATAGACAAATGCTATAATGAATAGGCCATATAATGAAATAGGATAATAGAGTTAATCCAGTGTGCTTTAAAAAGAATTTCTGGGTAGCAGTATAACTTAACAATTTGACTGCTGGATGATAGCTGTAGAAAGAGAGAACAGGTGAAAACATGTCAACTTAAGAGAAGGAAAAAAATCCATTGGCAGAACTACAGAAACAGAACACATTTTAGAGACAAGACAGATCAAGTGTTTCTAAATCAGTGTCTATTGAGGCTTTAAAAAAATGAAAAAATCAATATAATGTGTAGTATATAAAGGACAGATGTTCAATATGTACTTTTCTTTCTAGATAGTGGAGTAAATTATTAGCATTGAAATTTTAATTTTACATGAAGCTTTATATTTTTTCCATTGAGTAAGGTGAAGAAAATTTTGATAAAAACAGAAGCAAAAAGAAAGAAAAACATTACAGAAAGAAAAATACCCTGCTCTTTATTAAAACCTGTCCTTAGTTAATATAATCCCAACAGCTATATCTCATTTGATGGAACACAGGGAGGGGATTAACATCTTCCCAATTCATGTAAACTAGAAGGAGAAGACTAACAAACAAAATATTGACTATCCTTTCAAATAGCTCATTTGGGAAATAATGATTAGTGTCAAACATAACATCACAAGGTCAGTAACCTTTTGTCCCACAGTGCAATATTTTACTGTGTTTGCCCCAGAAATCAGTTACAATAGACTCTACCATTTGTCATGTACATCATTTGGATTTTCTGAATGTAGAAATAGTCAACCTTAACCATTTCACAACTAATACAAGTTGAAGGTCATGCCATATGTCATTGAAAAGAGAATTTCCTCTAAATTGGCAATAAACTCTTGACTTTTATCTAGGTCGTTAATGCCACAAAATAAAATGCTTTCCATTTTTTCAATTTACATAGAAAATATATGTACTTTATTGTGCTATACTATTTCATACCTCTACAATTATCTTGTCTATTTAAAGAAAGTATTCAAGTAGCAAGATTTACTTACTGCTAAAATTTACTTGCTTCCAGAGAATACGGTTCTTGAACAATTTCTCTTATTTTATCTACTGCATGTTTGATAGCTAGAGGGGAAAAAAAGGTAGATATCAATAAATTGAGTAATCTGAGAAGCCATAAATATGATGTAGTTGAGAAACGAAATTACTGCTTCTTTTAAAGTCTGTAAATATTTGAGCTACACTTCGAAATCTCTTTATCAATTGTTATATTTTCTCTTCATGTGATTTGTTGAAGAGAATGACAGAGGAAGGACTCTAGTTAAATACTCTGCTGCATTTAATATATTTAACATCTCAAATAATATTGTCAGTTATATAATTTACAACCTGGATTTATTTGACAAATGCTCTGTAAGAAAAATGCAATATACTCATATATTCCCCCCAAAAAATAAATCTAAGGCTGTATTTTGTTTAGTTCCAAACCTGTCTTTCAGACCTTTCATTACATTTCATTTCCTATCATAAAACGTTGATGTGGTATTTGTGTTTCTTAGCAGAAAAAAAAAAGAATAGAAGGTTTCTAGAGACTGAACACATTGACTTGCCAAGGCACCATGAAGAACCTCTATTTTTTTATCAATTTAGATTAGAAGTCTCCTAGAGAGGAGTGTGAGTAGAAAAGTAAGAACAGAATATATTCTTTTCCTGATGTGAATATGTGAATACCTTGTAACTTTTATTTTACAAACATTGATTTGTATATCACAGTGGTTATTGCAACATATCTCTATCTCTACATATTTCATCTATTTAATGATGACAATAACTTTATTTATTCATTCATCTTTCACTTATTTTCAGCTCTCCAATGTGATCATGATCTTCCTGTAGGCAACAAACACACTGTACCCATCTTTGTACATCAATGCCTGGAACAAGTTGGGTACTAGGAAATGCCTGTTGTATATTATAAGACAAGAGAAAGAAAAATGTATACTTTTAGTACTTATTAAATATTTATTACTTCATCTTAGTTTTCAAAAAACTTTTTCCTTCCAGTTTTAAGGAGCTTACTGTATTTCAGTGTTCTATGTTTGAGTTTGAAACTTGGCTTCTACACTTATTAATTATGAGATAGGCCAGCAAGATAATTAATTATTTGTGCCTCATTGTCCCACATGCAAAATATATATAACTAGAGGCCCAGTGCACGAAATTCATGCACAGGGGGTGTCCCTCAGCCTGGCCTGAAACCTCTCCAATCTGGGACTCCTCAAGGGATGTCCAACTGCCCATTTGATCAGGCCTAAATGGGCAGTTGGACATCCCTCTCATAATCCAGGACTGCTGGCTCCCAACTGCTCGCCTGCCTGCCTTCCTGATTGCCCCTAACTGCTTCTGCCTGCCAGCCTGATTGATGCCTAACTGCTCCCCTGACAGCCTGATTGTCCCTAACTGCCCTCCCCTGCAGGCCTGGTCCTCCCCAACTGCTCTCCCCTGCAGGCCTGGGTCCCCCCACAACTGCCTTCCCTGCAGGCCTGGTCACCCCCAACTTCCCTCCTCTGCCAGCCTGGTCACCCCTAACTGCCCTCCCCTGCAGGCTTGATCGCCCTAATTGCCCTCCCTTGCAGGTCTGGTCCCTCCCAACTGCCCTCCCCTGCTGGCCATCTTTTGGTGGCCATCTTGTGTCCACATGGGGGCAGCCATCTTGTGTGTTGGACAATTTGCATATTACTCTTCTATTAGATAGGATAATTGTTTCTACCACATAGGGTTATTAGAATGATTATTTGGGTTTATAAAAGTAAAATAGCTCAGAGAATGCCTGATATACAATATAGTAAATGCTTTGTAAGGGTTTGCTATGATTATTACAAGTGAGTCCTAGTCTGAAAATAGGAATAATAATACCTACTTCCTGGATTTATCAGTACTCAATGAGACAATAAATATAAAGCAACTAACAATTTGCTGGTAGATTGGATATGGGGTGTGTGAGCAAAAGACTTTTCCCCTGAACAACTAAAAGGAAGGATTTGCCATTAACTGAGATGGGAAAGCTGAGAGGAGCACTTTCAGTGGGAGCAATTCAAGAGGTCAACATTGGAAGTGTTAAGTTGGGAATTCCATTAAATATTTGAATGTATATTTTGGGCAAACAACTGGATATGGACACAAAAGAAAGAATACAAATCAATAATTCCAAAATGAAAGTATTAATCCACAGGGCCTTTATTGAGTTAACAGAACCAATTATACATATTTGCAGAGGTGGGCAAAAGTAGGCTTACAGTTGTAAGTACGCCAAACAGTTTATTCTTTTATTATTATTTCTTTGTTTGTTAAATATTATATTATTTGTATTATTTGACATATTGCTGTTGTTGTTATTTTGTATCCTTATGATTTATGTTTTAGGTAATCATGGATGGTAATTTAACCAACCACCACTGAAAGTGGATACTTAAATCTACTTTTGCCCACCCCTATATATAAGTGGTTTAATTTACTAGATATGTGGAACCTTTTTAGAAGCTGATAAACACATGAACACATACACACAAAATGTGCATACATTTAACTTGTATGCTTGAAATTTTTATTTTATTCAAATAAACCATAAAGATACTGCTGATAAAATTATGATATTCTCATTCTAATTGTTCATGTAAAATAACACTTTCTTAAAAAACAATTTTATCAAACTGCACAAATAAAATCATTTTCTGAAAGATTGTTTTTTTTGGATATAGAATTCTTGATTTATCATCTCTTTCTTTCAACATTTTCAATACGTTATTTCACTGCCTTCTGGCATCCATGGTTTTTTTATAAGAAACCAAATTTTAATTTTATTAAGGATATTGTCAATGAGGGGTCATTTTTCTCTCACTGCTTTGAATATTCTCTTTTTCTCTTTAATTTTAAGAGTTTGATTGTGATGTGTTTAGGTGTGAACCTCTGAGTTTATCTTACTTGGAGCCCTTAGAAATTTTCGTAAATATTGATTAAAGTGTTAAATAAAATTTGGGAATTTGTTGGTCCTTATCTCTTCAAATAGTTTTTCTGTTCCTTTCATTTACTTCTGAAATTTCCACTATGTACATATTATTATTCTTGTTGGTGTCCTACATGTCTCTGAGTTTTGGGTCATTTTTCTTCTTTTTTTTTCTGTTTCATATCAATAATCTCAGTTGACCTATCAAGTTCACTGACTTTTTGTCAATGCAAAGCCACTCTATAGACCCTCTAGTGGATTTTTTATTTTAGATATTGTACTCTTCAACTTCAGAATTTCTATTCAATTTCTCTTTCCTTAGTGATATTCTCTACTTGATGATAAGTCATTCTCATACTTTCCTAATTTTTTAGGCAATGTTTCCTTCAGTTCCTTTAACATATTTATAATAGGTGACTTAACATCTTTCTAAAATTCAGTATCTGGGCTTGCTCATGAACAGTTTCTATTGACTGCTTTTATTCCCTGTGCATGGGCCATACTTGCTTGTTTCTTTGCACATCTTGTACTTTTTTACAAAAACTGGACATCTTATATATTGTGGCAACTCAGTATATTATATCCCTACTTCCCAGGATTTGTTGTTGTTGCTATTTGTTTAGTGACTATTTTGGATCAATTCTGCAAATTCTGTATAATTTGTAATGTGTGGCCAGTGAAGTATCTGTTTGGTTAGCTCTATGGTCAGCTAATTATTGGACAGAAATTTCCTTAAATCTCTTGAATCAATAAGTGTTCCAACATTTGCACAACTAGAGATCAAATCAATCCAGTGTCATTTTTCTTAATTTTACTCTTTACTTAGTTTACCTATACTTTTGCTCCTGTGATTTGTTTAAAAAAAGTTTTTAATCTCTTTTGGTTGTGGGCAAAAAGAAATATGGAAGAGAAAGAATAATGGATAATGATATAATCTAAAATATAAGTAATGAAATTCAAATGTTAAAACATGATAAAATATTTTAATTGTTTTACTATAAAGGCTTTGCCAGCTAAATAGTTTAAATAAAAAGGTTTATTTCTTTATATTCTTTAAATATATGATGTTGTGAACAGATTATGAACCTATTTTCATTTTAAAATATAAATATCTTCATTTTCCCTGAATTTTATCATCCTATAAAATGACAAGTAGTTTCAAGGTGGAGGGCAAGAAATAGTAACAAAGCATAACAGATATGACTTAATAATTATGTTTAAGGTTTTGAAAATAAGGTAATATAAATGTTCCACATGAATTCAAAATGTTAAAAATAAGGGAAAATTGACAGGGAGTAAGGAATATGAGGGTATGTGGAAACTATACTTTCCATTCAATGCTTCTGTAAAACTTAAAACCGCTAAAAATATAGTCTATTAATTTTTAATGCAGTAATAGATATTTCTGATAGATCTTTTACCAGAAACAACAATCTACACCAAGGAAATAGCAAATAATTTATGCCTTCAAAAAATAGCAAGTTTTTTTGGTGGGAAGTAAAATTTTTATACCCCAAATACATTATTTTCCAATCTCTAAAAAATATTATCTTACAGAATGAACTTATTGAGTTATTCTTTAGTGTTTCAGTTAAAAGTGGGCCTTTTAATATATACCCTTACTGCTGCCTCATACATGTAAGCAATGCATGGCAAAGACCTTAATCGGAGAGTTATATTAATTTTATATACTTAGAATTTTACCTTAATGCTGCATGTTGATTTCACATAATACTGCGTGCCAATCATTACATGACCTTACAATAATTCCTCTATTATATAAACTAGATGATTATTTTAAACTGAAGCCCCTAAACATTCTATCAGAGTACTATTCACTTCTAATGAATAGAATATGGTAAAAGTGATGGGCTGTCACTTCTGACATTAGGTAACGATAAGACTCTGGTTCCTGTCTTGCTCAGTCTCTTTTCCACTCTCTATGGCTGGTTCTTAAGGGAAGCCAGCAGCCATGTTGTAAGCTGGAGAAGCCCATGTGGCAAGAAATTGAGGGTAGCCTTGTGCCAGCAGCTGAAAGGAAATAAGGTCCTCAATCCAGCAGTCCATGAGGAACTGAATCCTGACACCAGCCTGGATGCTGATCCTACCAGAGTCCAGCGTTGAGGTGACTGCAGCCCCAGTGACACCCTAACTAACTGCAGGTTTGTGCCTGGGGCAAAGGCATCCAGCAAAGCCATGCCAGGGCTCCTGACCCACTAACACCCTGATAGTTTGTTCTTATTGTTGTTGTTGTTATTTAGTTAGTAATATAACAGTTTTAAGCTGTTTAATTTTGGAGTAATTTGTTATATAGCAACAGATAACTAATATAGATTTTAATACAAATATAACAAATCCATTTATGACATTTAAAAAGCTAAATTAAATTCCTTCTAGAAAATGTTGAAGAATTTTCATGACAATTCTGATAAAGAAGGGCAGCATGGAGAGATGTTTTTCCTTATCATATATTGTAAAATTCAACCATTAAAACAGGATGTCTCTTGCTTTAGGAATAGACACAGATCAGTAGAAGATAATAGAATTAAAAAAAAAAAGGATATGAAGGGATAAAGGGAGCATTTGAAATCGGGGGAAATTATAGCTAAATGGAAAAATATCTTCAGGACAAATGAGTTGCCTCTTGAAATAAAAAAGGTGACTAAAAAAGCCAACATGATTATATATACACCAAATATTAATTCAAGGTGGATTAAAGTGCTAAAAGTTTTTTGTTTTGTTTTTTAAGAAAAGAAAAAAAAGACTACATAACCTGGCAGGTGTGGCTCAGTGGTTGAGAGTCAACTTATGAACCAGGAGGTCACAATTTGATTCCCCTTCAGGGCACATGCCCAGGTTGGGGGCTCAATCCCTAGTAGGGGTCATGCAGGAGACAGCCAATCAATGATTCTCTCTCATCATTGATGTTTCTCTCTCTCTCTCCCTCTACCTTCCTCTCTGAAACAAATAAAAACATATTTTTTTAAATAAAAAGACTATGTATTTTCTTTGTAGGTGATGAAGATGTCCTTTCTAAATAAGACCAAATACCAAAAGACATAAAGGAAAGATTGATATATTTGACTGCACAGATACTCAAATCTCCCTTGTGATTAAAGATTTAAAACAGAAGGGCCAAGGTGGAAGAAAATGTTTGGAAAATATGCAATAAATAAAGGATAATATACATAATGTAGAAATGTATTCCACAGAATGAGAAAGCAATTGCATAGAATATTTTTAAAAGCGATCCAAATATATGTGTACATATGTACATTATATATGGATTGTGTGTGTTTATACGAACAATCCTCATATTCACAACTCCATATTTGAAAATTTTCCTGCTCCCTGATATTTACTTGGAACCTCCAAATCAAAAATCGGTAAGCTTTCAAAGTCATTCACGGACATGCATAGAGCTGTGAAATATTTGTGTTGTGCTATATGCACATTCCCGGCTGATGGCAAACAAGGCAATGCTCTGCCTTCTTGTTTCAGCTGTCAGGGATGGCCAGAGGATGCAGACAGTGGCGGGCAGTTCAGTGGGTTGCAAGAAGCTCCAGCTCTGGGGCCGGTGGGATAGAGTAATATGCTTTAACTCTGCCACCTCTCAGTGGGATCCCTCAGGCAAGTCACTAAACACCTCTGAACCACGTTTTCCTTTTGCAAAGTAAAGAAAATAAAATCTACCAGGATGAGTTGTTTTTTATATTTAAGATTAAGATTATACACTATGTGAGACTGTGTGTGTATGCATATAATAAACACGTAAAAATGTTTCATCTCACTAGTAATAATGAACATTCATGTTAAAAGAATAAAACATTTTACCAATAAATTAACAAAAAATAAATGTTGGTAATAATCGAGTTTTGATGAGGGTCTGAAAGAAATAATACTCTTACCTACTCTTGTGGGGAGGGTTACAAACCAGTGCCAACTTCAGAGATAATTGTGCAATGTCTATGAAACCAATTAATTACTTAGAAATCTAATTCACAGACATAAGAATTTCTTTAGATTATTTGTAAACAAAAACTTAAATTAATCCAAATATCTATCCGTAGGGAAATGTTGTAAAATACTTAGTGCCCTCTACAGCCAAAAATAGTATAAAAAGTAGGAAAAGTAGGAAAAATAAAAGACATATGTGCCAAAGCATTAAAGTCCATTTTATTTCAAGTAAAAAGAAAACAAATTCTGTGAAAAATATCTATAATAATAAAAGGGTAATATGCTAATTAGACTGAACATCCTCTCAGGCATCATTCCGGATGTCCATCTGGATGAAGCTGGGGCCAGCACGAAGCCTGGGTCCTGGGTGCCGGAGGGAAGCCGGTGCTGGCAGACAGGGGAAGGAAGGTCTACTCTTGCATGAATTTTCATACATCGGGCCTCTAGTGTACATATATACTTCCTTAATGGCACATGCATACGATATCCTATATAATAAAAAGGTAATATGCAAATTAACCCTCACACCCTCACAAGGTGGTTGCCTACGACCAGGCCAACAGCGGAGTTAGTGAGGGACGACCAAATAACTGAACAAGCAGGTTCTGTGGGGCGACCAGGCTGGCAGGGGAGTTAGTGAGGGACGACCAAATGACTGAACAACAGGCTGCATGGGGCAACCAGGCCAGCGGGGGAGGGAGGGGCATGAGGGGCAACCAGGCTGGCAAGTGGGGGGCAGTTGGGGGTGACCAGGCTGGCAAGGGGGGCAGTTAGGGGTGACCAGGCTGGCAAAGGGGGAAGTTGGGGGCTACCAGACCAGCAGGGGGGGCAGTTAGCGGTGACCAGGCCGGCAGGGAGGGGCAGTTGGGGGTAATCAGACCAGCACATAGAGGCAGTGAGGGGCGATCAGGCTGGCAGGCAGGTGAGCGATTAGAAGCCAGTGGTCCAGGATTGTGAGAGAGATGTCCCAGATTGGAGAGGGTGCAGGCTGGGCTGAGGGGACACCTCCCCCCCATGCACAAATTTCATGCACCAGGCCTCTAGTGTAGATATAAAGATATAGTTAGGTAAATGTAGGAAAAGTCCTTAATGTATAGTCTCCCAAATTGTATAATCGCTATGTACAGTAGGATAGTAGAATCTTATTGTGGAAGGATGGGGTGGGTGGGTGATGTCAAGGTTTTACTGTTGTTTTTATTGCTGTTTTTCATTTAATATTATTATTCTCAAATATTTTTTACTTCTTTAAGAGGAGCATGCATCCTTGCATTACTTTTAAAATCTATGTTTTGTTTGCCACTTACCATTCAAAATTTTCAACTAATTAAACATATCAGAATTTTGAATTTTTTTTATATAGCTTAGCCTAGATATATTTTATTATCCTATCATTACCCCCATTGTCTGTTTAGTATAAAATTGTTTGGCTACATTTTGATGAAGCTAATTGATTTCTTTTCTCTAAAAACAAACAAAACACTATAAAATTAGTAAAAAATCTAGTACACTAACCTGTCCAAAATTTCCTAAATAGAAATAATAGAATTCATTTCTCCCTTATTAAAACTGAGAGAGCCTCCTTTCACTTGTTTGTTTAGAAATATTAGGGCATCTGGCAACCCTGTTCAAATTTAAGCCAAACTTATAAAATTGATAAGGATTACCAAGAGAATATAAATTATCTCATTACAAATGGCACTGGCTTTATTTTTCCCTATGAACATCATATCATATATGGCAACAGAAAATATGTTATTTTGTAAGCCCCCAAGTGACACTTAGATGTATCAAAAAGATCATTAAATTTATTCTTAATGATTTGAATCTTCTCTCAGGGTCAAAGGCACCTTTTATATCAACTTGCTTATACAATTTAATGTTTTGAAGGAAACAGTAAAAGTCAAGTTGCTTGGGAGTCCATTAAATTATATGCTAGTTAATGGTGTTAGAGAGATGGCTTAAAAATAAATTGCCCATAATACCTTTTAATAAAGGAGCTAAATGCCCTTTTTTATTCTGTGTTAAAAGCAGATGCCTATTTGGCACTGTTTGGAATCCCATTTGCCATGTATATTTTGATTAATATTATGCTAGGTAATCTGCTCTATGTGGTCTAGGTTCAGTAACCTCACTGTAAAATAATGAGCCTTCAAGAATAAAAAATATGCTCACCATAAAGTTGCATATTCTGAGAAGCAGCAAACATATTCAAATGAAATGAAAAAAATGAGGTTTTCACCCAGTAAATTTGCTCCAAGTGAAACTTACATTTCTCAATTTGTATTTAGCTGTCAGTCTGTGCACTGAAAACTGGACGAGCTATCAACCTTTTGCATATGTTTTCTATAAATACCTTTTCTTCTCTGTTTCAACTGCCACAGGACTCTGGAGAAGTAGTGGTCTTAAGGGAGCTTACAGCAACTGGGATACAGCCAATGGCAGTGAGTTCACACACTAAGTGGCATCTTCAGAAAAGGACCAGCACTCATATTTTATGAAATATGTAAGATGATTTACCCAGGGTTGTCAGGAGAGATGAATTTCAGCCAATGCAAGGTAATAAATAGTAATATGTGCTGCATATATTTGACTTATAACCCTTGGCATTTTGAAACAAAATCCTTTTGAAGAATTCATTTTATACGTCATAAACTTTTCTATTGTTTTTCCTGTTTGGGCTGTCTTTGTCATCAGAGTTCTTATGAAAATATTATTCAAGATTACAAATGAAGCAATATTTTTTAGAATACTCACTTAGGACTTTCTTTCCAGGCAACACTTAAAAATGGGAAAGTTAATAGTGTAAAAAATAGTTGGTTTCATTAAATCAATACCTATGGAAAAAAACAGTAAGTTGTTTGTCCATGATCATGGAAAATTTGTTATTAAAGTTTAGTGCTATTTTCTCTCATGAAACACAATATATTTTAGGAGCATTGAGAAATGGCTTTGCTATATTTTTTTACATATTTTAAGGGAAGTTTGAAGGATCCTCTAATGCACAAATGCAAATTTTTGACTTAAGAACTCTTTCCAATAAATATAAAAATAGATACTTCCCAGAGTATCTAATAGATACTACGTTCTAATGGTTATATTTCAGGAACCTAACGAAAGGCTTACTTTGCTTTTGTCCAATGGATAATAGTTACAGGGTCATTCAGATAGTCACATACAGCTTTGCATTTCACTTTATAATTAGTTCTTTGTTTTGATGCCCACACATAAATTCACAAATAGTCTTTAGAGATTCTCCTATAATACTTAATGACAAGTACCTAATGAATGTTTGGCACCATATTATAATCATACATAAAACACATAATTTTTTAATTGCCATCCACATATCTGTGTGCAAGATTATATATTTTCAAATAACACCTTAAAAAGATTTCCACATTTGGTTATGTTCATAAAACACAAAAGAAGTGAAAGAACCCCCACCACTATACACACACACACACACACACACACACACACACACACAATTATTTTGATGAATACACATACACTGTTCATGTTATATTGACACAGCCCCTGAAATTGTTCCTGCTTTTTCACTAGAGATTCTATTCTGATGTTTCTCTTGGCATATCCCTTTGAGTTCACAAAGGAAACTTAAAGCTTGCCCCTGTAACAAGGCCCCAGAGACTTTGCATTTGCAGTAGCTCCTTACATCTCAATAACAGAAAACAAGATTTGGGAACAGATATATCTTCTCAGTCTTACAAGGAGTATGAAGGCTACTACTTGAATTATTCATTGAACAGGGAATAGGAAGATTATGTGACCATAGCCCTGACCATGTTCGCAACTGAACATTTTAACATCATTATAAAAAACATGTATTACACTTCTGTTATGGTGCTAAGACAAAAAATATGTAAACTGAATTTATGAGAATTACCATCTATAAATTTTCAGTTAAGACATAACTGAGCACCTGTAAGACAATCAACATCTACTTATATAGTTATATAAGTATTTCATAAATATAATAACCAGAGGTGAAAATATACACATGGTATTTAATTATATAATACTAGAGGCCCGATGCACGAAATTCGTGCAAGAGTAGGCCTTCCTTCCCCTGGCTGCTGGCACCCACTTCCCTCTGGCACCCAGGACTCAGGCTTCCCTCCGGCCACTGGCAGGTACCCAGGACCCGAGCTTCCCTCACAGCCCCGTCTAATTAGCATATAATGCTTTTATTATTATAGAAGATTTTTATGTTTTGGTTTGTTTTTAATATCAGCTTTTCTAGAACAAGAAGTAATAGAATAAAAATTTTAATAATTGTAAAAGGAGTCAGAGCAAATAATAATTCTCCAATCGGAATCAGTTCCCAAGCTGATTAAAATCCTACCTAATAATATACAAATATGCAAATTGACCATACCTTCGCTATGTCCACGATTGGCCAGGAGGGGCAGGGGGGCGGGACTCTGGGTGGCTGGGGTGGCCGATTGGGCCGGCGGGACGCTGAGCTCGCATCGCCAGTGGCGGCGCGAGCTCAGCGTCTGCGCCATGGCTGTGCTGCGGCACAGAAGGGGTCTCTGGGGCAGTGAGCTCACATCCCAGTGCGGACCATCAAAAGCATGGGAGCTGGGTCCCTGTCCACTGGTGCACCAGTGGACAGGCACCCAGCTCCCCCGTGATCGAAAGCTAAAGTGTGGGAGCTGGGTGCCTGTCCGCTCAGGCACCAGGCCTTTCAGAAGCCTTCGCTGCGCCAGAGGCTTCTGAAAGGCCTGGTGCACCAGCGGACAGGTACCCAGCTCCCCCGCGATCGAAAGCGAAAGCGTGGGAGCTGGGTGCCTGCCTGCTCAGGCACCAGGCCTTTCAGAAGCCTTCGCTGCGCCAGAGGCTTCTGAAAGGCCTGGTGTACCAGCGGACAGGCACCCAGCTCCCCCGTGATCAAAAGCGAAAGCGTGTAGGGGACCCTACACATGCATGATTTAATCATGCACTGGGCCTCTAGTTTTATATATAATAAGTTATTCTGAATTCCACTATTATTACCATGAAAAGGTTTTGACTTAGGTCAGCAAGTTAACTTTGTATAAGCTTCCCTAACTGAAGACAAGTTTGGAAGAGAAAGATCATTCATGTGTTGACACTCAGGTTCATGAATGATTTAGCTCTTCCTATTTAGCTAAGTCATGATATTCTCTTCTTCTTAGAAGGAGAGTAGAAGCTCTACAGCAGATGCGTTCCAGGATCATTTTATGCTTAATAAGCATTTACTTAAGCTTAATAATGGAACCAGAATTTATTTTATTCCCTGACTCTGTATTTGTCTCTAAGCCAGACACTGAAGGAACAGATAAGCAAAGCACAGCCTCTGCCTTCAACGAGCTCCTTATCTAATAACCAGAGAACCAGTAAAGAACATCAGTCCACCAGGTGGATAATTATAACGATGTGCCTGGCGTGCTATGTTGAGAGAATTCAGAGAATAACCATCAAGGCCAGACTGAAGATTTACAGACTATATCCCACAGGATAACTACAACTTATAGAGATAGAGGATAAAAACAAAATGGGGGACTATAGGAGTAAGGGTGAGGAACGGTGGCGATAATAAGAGCACTACACACAGTAAGAACCTTGTGCAAAGCCTAAGAAGCACATAGGAATTCTGTCTCTCCTAAGAACTGCTTGTGGGGAAGGGTCAGGGAATGGCAAAACATGGTAGACAAGAAGCCTCTCATAAAGAGGCTTGTATCTAAGGCAAAGAGGCTTAAAGCTTAATCCTAATCGTTAAAGGGAAACATTAAGGAATGACCATAACTAAACAGGAAGGAGAGGTGACCAGATGGTCATTTTAGAGAAATAAATCTGCTTGAAGAATAGAATGAAAGGGCCACAGGCGCAATCAGGAAACCTTAGATGGCAGAATGTGGTTGAGCAGGTAAAGACTGAGGTTTTTGTTGTTCTTGTTCTTGTTCTTGTTAGGAGGTATTTCTACAGTGTGACAGTCATGTCTTCCATGTAGTAGTCTGCAAAGCATATGCATATCCAACACATATGAGAATTTGCCATTTTGCCTAGCACAATTAACATAGACTTGGAAAGAATGAACCTTTATAGCAGAGAAGACTGCCGTCTTTCTTATTCCAAAAATATATATGTACTAGTAAAATTTTATAGCCAAAAATAAAGAATAGGAATGCCTTGTTAACCTAAAGCCTCCACTTAATTAGATGAATCAATAATCTCAGCTTTTGAGTATTTCCTTAATCTTCCCCAATGGACAGACAGGCAAGTTTGCAAGAATGATTGCAGTCAACTTTAGATACACCCTATTGTCTGGCTTCCACCATTTCTTACTCATTTACTAATAATTAGAAGAGCAACTATATCACTTGTCTGGATTAAATGATGAGTTAGTGTGGAGGGACCATCTTCAGCGGGAGCATTTTAGTTCTGGCAAAATGATAAAAAAAAAAAAAAAAAAAAAAAAAAAGACCACAAAAGGTTTTGGAATGTTCCTAGGATAGGACTGTAGGAAACATTAGCATCCAATTACCTTCCTTGACTGCTCCCTTGAATCTACAGGCCTGCCTGAAGATGGCTATATCGGAGAAATACGAAAAAGGGAACTAGCAAGGAACTTGGAAAATTATCTTTGGCCTATTTGCATGCTGTCTTTAGTTAAATAATTTGTACTTTGGGCAATAAATATTTTCTTTTTTTATCATCTTTTCTTGTTGAAATGAAAGGTTATTAGGAGTAGACATTTATTTTCAGTAAACCCATAAAAAGGGTTAAAAAACTATTATTAAGGATGAGAATAAAATACGTAAAAAGATTAAAACCTAACACTTCAGAAAAAAAACAACTGAAGAAGCAAATCCTCTGTGGATAAATAAATATACTATATTACATCAGGATTAGAACTTCAGGTTTGTTGACCCCAAGTAAAGTTGAGAATTTAGAACCGCTCTTTTCTATCTGTATTTTCCCTTTTTATTTTTTTTGCAATTCCTCATTAGATATAGACATATGGATGGATGATGGATGGATGTGTGGATGGACAAAGTTAATAGCCCATAGAATCATGTCAATGGAAAACTAGTCAATTGTAAGATAGATGTGAAGAAAGTACAGGGAGTATGGTATGGAGAAAATTTACTTGAGAGAGAGAAAAAGAAAGAGAGAGAAAGAGTGGTGATGAGTCATGGAAAAAAAGAGAGATATTTCAAAGTTCATAAAAATATTCTACAAAGAGAGGAAATCTAGAAAAAGAGAATACCTAAAATATTAGAAAGGCAGAAGAATTATTCAGAAAGAAAAACTCCAGGTACATGAAGGACAATACTTCTCACACAGTGTAAAAAAAATAAATAAATAAGCCAATACATAGAATCAAATGTATAACACTAAAGAGAAAAATAATATTTTAAAAGCAGTAAAAACAAAATCTACCCATCAGAGGCTATTTGAAATCTTACTAGCAGCAACAGTGAAAGCCATGTCAGTGAAATATTATATTTAAGTGATAAATCATAATAGAATTTATGTACTCTAACAAATTATCTTTCAAATACAGTGAAAAGAAGAACATTTTTAGATAAACAAAACTGAGAGAGCTTACTAGAACCAGGCCCTCCCAAAGGAACAATAAAGATGGACTTTGCGGGGGGGCAATCAACTAGAAAAAAATGGCAAATGGTAAATCTAAAATAATGTTGGTGGCAAAAATAATAACAATGTCTAATTTGAAGGTTAAAAATAAAACAAATCAGAATAATGCAAAAATCCTGGATAATACTACTATGTAAGATAAAAGAGAAGATGATTAAAGCATTTAAACTCACATTTTAGAACTATATTGGATTTTTTTCTTATTTACCTATTTAAAAAATGTATCTTCATTGTAATCTCAGTGCCAGAGAGGAACTTGATCAGGGAGGAGAACACACTAAACTTCAAAGGGTCAGTACTATTCTATTTTTTAAGCTGGGTACACATTTATGCTATTTGGAAAATGTTAAATACCACACATGAAATTTTAAATTTATAGAGTGTCTCATTTCCTAACTAGCCATGGCTATTGAACTAAGTACGTTATTATTTGTAACAATATCGTATGCTTATATTTTAACATTATACGGATTCATTTTATCAAGCCCCATTTTCTCAGCTAGACTTAGAGCCTGTTTTGGTCAATTATCAGTGTCTTGTGTATGAAGGTTCTCAATGAATAAGTGCCAGCTGATTTACTTATCAGAAAGTGATATGTTATAGTAAGAATGCAGTTGTCTCAATTAAATCTCCACAGCATTTAACCTAAACTTACATTCTGAAATTTTTAAGTTGTTAATTAACTGTCCTTGGCATTTCTGTTTTGCATATTACTCACTACTTTCTTGCCTAGATTCTAACTTTAATATACCATTTCACATAAACAACTCTCATCTCCAAATTGATTGTGTCCTTTAGAAAACCACATAAGCTCTAAGTAATTAATTTATTTTGGGGCTAAGTACAACTCTTCAAAGAGCTGTAAACCCAAGAGCCCTCCAGTTTTACAATTTGTTGAGGTATAACAGAGCTTTTAGCTGAACTGATTTTTTTTAAAAGGAAGCTTTAGTAAAATAATTGCATATTTAACACCTACCATAGTTTCCACTTATAATGGCATTTAAACCACTATTTAGTGTAAATATTTTCCTTCCCCTATTTCCTCCTGTAAATGTTTGGAAAATGTTTTCTAATATAACTTTTGCTCCTAATAACAATGACATAAATTTTATCTACTGTTAAGCCCCCAAAAAAGACAACATTATAAATACATTTTCAAATTCTGCTATATAATAGACTATTATTTTATCTGGAATTTACTTATGGAATTCAAAAGTCTCTAAATAAAGATCAACTAGCCGAAACTGGTTTGGCTCAGTGGATAGAGCGTCGGCCTGTGGACTCAAGGGTCCCAGGTTCGATTCCGGTCAAGGGCATGTACCTTGGTTGCAGGCACATCCCCAGTAGGGGGTGTGCAAGAGGCAGCTGATCGATGTTTCTCTCTCATCGATGTTTCTTACTCTCTATCCCTCTCTCTTCCTCTCTGTAAAAAATCAATAAAATATATTAAAAAAAAAAAGATCAACTAAATATTATTATATAACTAGAGGCCCATTGCACAAAGATACGTGCAATAGGCCTTCCTTCCCCTGGCTGCCAGCACCGGTTTTCCTCCGGCACCCAAGACCCAGGCCTTCGCTCTGGCCGGAGCCTTCAGTGTTTGCTCTGGCCAGAGCCCTCAGTCTTCTCTGGTCTGGCCAGAGCACCGCTCCTGTAGCTCCCTCTGGCCCCCTGCCCTCCCCCCTCATAGCAGGTGTCCCGCCCCACCTGGCCGCTCCATGCCTGTGTATGCAAATTAACCCTCCATCTTTGTTGGGTTAATTTGCATACTCACTCCTGATTGGCTGGTGGGTGTCACGGAGGTACAGTCAATTTGCATATTTCTCTTTTATTAGTGTATACTGAAAAAACTATTAATGTTAAAATATAAATTTTCCCAAGGAACTTGAAAAACATATTATGTGGATGCTTAATTTATTGTCCTCAAATCTTTGGAATATTTTATTTTCTCAAAAGTTATAAATTTTACTGTTTAAAATAATGTTTGAATATGAGAACCTAGCTATATCCTTACAATGGCCATAGTGACCCTGTGCCATCCTCAGTAAGTCTTTTGATAATTTTAAGTTTTTGTCTTTATATGTCTTTTAATAGATAAACCATATTGTATACCTTAAAACAGAATTATTTCAAATATAATCATATCTGTTAAATTAATGTTGCCTTGTAAACATTTAAATACAGGGATCATTGGCTTTATTATTGTCTTTGATCAATAATATTTAATGTGTTTGGGGCATGAAATTAACCATTTGAAAATTATATATAATTAGAGGCCCGGTGCACGAAAAATGTGCATTCAGGGGCGGGGGGTTCTCAGCCCAGCCTGCACCCTCTCGCAATCTGGGAGCCCTCGGGGGATGTCCAACTGCTAGCTTAGGGAGCAGGTCTAAGCCATCAGTCAGACATCCTTAGCTGCTGCACTTGCCAGATGTGAGCCCGGCTCAGGGCTTCTGGCTGAGTGGCACTCCCCCTGTGGGAGCACACTGACCACCAGGGTGCAGCTCCTGCATTGAGCGTCTGCCCCCTGGTGGTCAGTGCGCATCATAGCGACCAGTCGTTCCACTGTTCAGTCAATTTGCATATTAGCCCTTTATTATATAGGATTGTGCTTTCTAGTATATGGTGCACCATAAGCAATTAAACCATTAGGATTGTTTAGCTTCTTATTTCTTGTCATCATAACTGCTGTGCATATGGCTTTTTTCTTTAAAGTTGTACCCCTCTCTCCTCCAATATCATAGTGATTAGTGCCTTAAATAGGAATTGGTGCCTTAAATGAGAATCAATACTCTACTTCTCTGTTTCACAATATGGATTTTAACTCCAAAATTTAGTTTAAGAAAAGCATTGTTTCTAGGGCATTAAACAGAGGCATAGCTCTAGAGGCCCATAATAGAACTGTACTAACTAGAGTATTATTTTGGCCACCACCCAAATTCTACTGGCCAGTTTTTATTACCAAAATGAGTATGCTAACGATAAACATGCACATGTGGAGAACTACACGTACATGTGTATACACATGCAGGTTGAAAGACATGCTCAATGGTACAGTTTCACAGATGTTTCCTAAGACAGTTCCTGGGGCTGGGGAGGGATAAGAAAGCCACCAAAGGACTTGTATGCATGCATATGAGCATATCCCATGGACACAGACAGTAGGGGGGTGATTGCATGTGCTTGGGGTGGGAACGGCTGGGGAGAGGTCAATGGGGGAAAAATGAGACATATGTAATACTTTAAACCATAAAGAATTTTTTTAAAAAATAAAAAAAAGACAGTTCCTAATGTGTAAAGATGGGTATCATGCCTGAGTAACTTGTCACTCTGTGAAGTGGCTTCATTCTCGTCAGTGACCAGTGTTTCCAGTTTGAAGCTAATGAGAATAAGGGCTCAGTCATAAGATGGGCTGATTATTTTCTTGATGGTCACAATCAAAGCTACAGACCTCAGCATGGCAGACACTTCTCAAATGCATGCCATGCTACTTTAAAACAAGATAGATAAAAGACACAGGGTCTTAATTTAAATGTTCTTTCCTCGGGGAAGATAGCCCTGACCCTCTAATCTAAGATAAAACCCCTGTTACATACTCAGAGCTTTCTACTCCTCACCCTTCTTCATCATCCATAGCACACATAATACATAATTGTAATTGCTTGTTTAATCATCATCTTAGATTGGATTCTCTATAAGCAGAGCCTGACATGGGATTCATGAGGCAAGTAGCTTATTAAGAGGGGGCTCTCAGAAGAAACCTGTATTGGAGTGAGGGAACAAGACAGGAAAGAGGAGGACATTAAGCAAAGGTGTAGTTGGGATGAAGTTTAGCTTCAGACTCATCACACAGGGGAGCTTTGAAACATAAACTGTCCTGCACAGAGTATACCCTGCCTTGAAGTCAGGCCATTGGACTTTTACACACAGCTTCCGTCAGTCTTTGCATACAGGCTGCCGAAAGGCAGTTGGAGACGCAGAGCTTAATTCCCGGGCATCTCCAGGCAAGAGGACTCCAGTCTCCTCAGAGCACAAGTTTAGAAAAAGTTACAGCTATAAGTCATTACCACAATATTCTACTATGGCAATTAGGAGTAGGCACAGTAAAAAGGTTCCCAGAGGGTCTAGGCAGGGCACCAAGGAGTCCGTGGCAACTGCCTTTCTTCTCTAAAAGTATGTGCTCAGTAATGACAGAGGCAGTTTCAAGCACATACTGGAGACCCAAGAAATATTTATATTGAAAACAGGTAAATAAATGGATCAATAGAATGATTTAGAGTTAAAAAATCATGCTTCCGCCTACTTTAAAATTCACTATCATCTTAATGAAAATAAACCCTATATTTGGATTCAATGCCTGATATTCAGGTATAACATTTGAGTTAAAGAAAAGCCTGCCAGATTGAAATATACATCACCTAGTATGGTGCCCAAAATTGATACTATGATTTTCAACTTAATCATCATTTTTTAAAATTTAGTCATTCAGTTTAAGTCAATACATTACTTTTGTATATAATCAGGATATCAATAATAGTATTTTTATAGCAGGTAGTTTAGATAAGCAGGAAGGCAGAGATCTGGGTAAATAAATGTATTACCTTGTTATGTTAACAGATTAGCAAGCCAATGAATTAATGTTGTTAGTTTGTGCAGTTCAGCTATTTACTACCCATTGTCAATAATTGGTGACACATACGTTTCTATATCTGCAACATTAATGCATTTAAGACTGTTTTCACCCAGCTTATTTCATAAACATAATAGTTTTTCCACATTTCCTTCATATTTATAGTAATGGATATATACATATATATACACATATATATACACATATACATACAAATGTACACACATATGTATGTATGCACATATATTTGTTGTACTATGTGTTAGTAAAATATATCAGTATTGAGTACTTTTATTCATGTTTGCTACACTTATTAAAGTTACAGTGAACATATTTGAGGATACTTGGTTTCTGTTTATTGATTGTATGCTACTTGCCATTAATTCAGCTTCTACTCCTGGAGACTCTATGAATGAGTGATGTCCACAATGCCCTGTTTTCAACAGCCCTGCTCCCCTATTCCTATAGGTTCCTTTATGGAATCAATCAATCTCGTATTTCCTCTCTTCCTGCTGCCTTCTATTTTTCCTAGCATTTTTGTCTTTTCCAAAGAAACTGCCTTTACTTGGGACAAAACTAGGAATGAAAATATAGTATTTAAGTCTACTAAACTTAACTTCTTTGGCATACTGTTTTTCAGAAAGTCTCTACAAAATTACTAAGTTAGCAGTAATGAATGAATATGGCAATTTCTCTTCAGTATCACTAGCATTTAATATTTTTGTTTTGTTTGTTCATTTTACTGTGTAGAACAATATCTTAAGATTTTACATTTCTTTGATAACTAGAGATGCTGATATTTACCTCATTTATTAATTTTATTTCCTCTTTTATAAATTACCATATTGTTTGCCCACTAATTTATTTGGAATCTTGAATCTTTCTTACAAATTTGAATATACATTATCATCATCATATTGAGAAAAATATCTATAACATATAATATTATCATTTTATTTAGGTTTTATTTCTATTTTTTGCCAGAGATCAATATGCACACATATTTCATCATAACTTCTAATAATTCCAAAAAATAAAAATGTTATTTCACTACAGAGTTATTAATTATTCTATTCCATTACTTCCTAAATCTTTTAATGTTCATTTTAACTATTTAATGCACCTGACATGTATTTTACTTTTTTTAAAATCCTCACCCAAGATGGTAATACCAGGGAGTAGAGGAAGGGTAGGAAGTGACTTAGGTAAAGCTGATATTATTTTGATTTGTTACAGCTATTACTACTATTGTTTATAATGGATAATCAAAACATTATGACATTAAAACACATTCATAATTGTATAGAAAATAGAACCTCTGTCCTTGCTATTTTCTGCTTGGCTTGGGGTCAATCTCCTTTTATTATCAACATCAATTAAACTATTTCTCTGTGTATGTTTGTGTTGCCCATAGCCTGTAGCAACCATACCAGGTTCAATTCCCACAAATAGCAATCCTTCTAAAAGTCCAAAAGATATATGGCATCTAGGCCACACAAGTCCACCTTATAGGAGGCCAGCATTTTTACACACAGTCCTTCACACATATCCAGAAATGTTTACCCTTTTCTCTTTTCAGGAAAAAAATGATAGATATGTATAATGATTAGCTTATACTTTAAAAAATTTTTTTTAAATCTTTATTGTTGAAAGTATTACATATGCCTCCCTTCTTCCACCATTGACCTCTTCTAGCCCACCCTTGCCCTCCCCCACCTCATCCCAGGCCTTCACCACCCTATTATCTGTGTCCATGGGTTATGCATATATGCATACAAGTTCTCTGGTTGATCTCTTCCCACCCAACCACCCTCCCCACCTTCTGAGATTCTAGGGCATCAGAAATCTATTTGCAAGTCTGAAATGCATTTTGATTATACCTAGAATTGTTTACACTATTTCCAAGAGGATATTGTCCCGAGAGCACATGGAAGTTTTATTATTCTTTTAAAGTATTCTATCAAATAATTTTCTGCCAAATTATGTTAAATGTTTTACTTAAAAATATTAGTTTGTAGCATAATTGTTTAGTAGGTATGTCATTAAGTATTCTAGTTACTAAGTAAAGGAAATAATGATGTAATTACCAAAACTAATGCTAAACCAATGCTTTATGTAGTCCTTAGTTATGCTTTTAAATATTGATATCAATTCCTGGTAGAAAGCACAAAGATATTTTCTGCTTTTGATAAATTAATCAAATAATGTTACATAATTGTCAGTAATATATTCCTTTGGATCTCAAATAAGCACCCACCTATTCAGTGCACTAGCTAGGGGAAAAATCAGTTTAAAAAAAAAAAAAGAGAGAGAGTCCTGTGAGGCTAAAAAGAAAAATGGTACAAATCAATATATATCTTGAAATGGAAAATATGAATTCATTTATTACAAAGCAAGAATGTATATCAAAGTAAGTAATCTATTAGAAACTAATGTAGACCAATCAGATGCTATCTCTAATAGAATTGAGTAATCAGAAGTTTAATTATTTTCCAATGAACAATTATACAATTAATCACCCTTTCTTGACCTTTCAGTTAAGGTTAGAATGTCATTGATAAAATTTTCAGAAACAATGCCAATTAAAATCACATTTACACGGGAGCTCTGAAAGGGGTCCCAAATAGTCACAGCTGAAACAATTTGAGCAAAAATACATAAATAAAAATAGTGTTGGGTTTTAACAAGGAGATCATTATCCTCAAGTCTGCATTGATTTTATTTTTTAATTTTTATACTTAGAATTTTCCTGCAATACTACTGACTTTTTAAAAATATATTTTATTGATTTCAGAGAGGACGGAAGAGTGATAGAGATAGAAACATCAATGATGAGAGAGAATCATTGATTGGCTGCCTCCTCAACGCCCCCCACTGGGGATCCAGCCTGCAACCCGGGCATGTGCCCTTGACCAGAATCGAGCCTGGGACCCCTCAGTCCGCAGTCCGATGCTCTATCCACTGAGCCAAACTGGCTAGGGTACTACTGACTTTTTTCTCTTCCTGTACAGTTGAATAAATTTTAACACGTGCACAGATTTGTGTAACCACCACCACAATCAAGACACAGAACAGTTTCATCACAGCACTGTGTTCTCCTTCTCTAGCCACTTCCCTCCTGACCCTACATCTGGCACCCACTGGTCTATTCTTTGAAACTATAATTTGTCTTTTTTTCTTTCTGAAATGTCATACAAATGGAATCACACAGTATATAATCTTCAGAAACTGGCTTTCACTCAGCCTCATACCTATGAGATTCACCTGAGCTGTTGCACAGACAGTAGCCCCGCCCCCCCTTATCCGTGGTTTCACACTTAGCAGTTTTACTTTCCCTGGTTTCAGTTACCTACTCTCAACCAAGGTCTGAAAATATTACATGGATAATTCCAGAAATAAACAATTCATAACTTTCAAATTGCATGATGAAATCTCACACTGCACCATGCCATTCCGCCTGGGACATGAATCACCCATGTCCAATGTATCCACATGGTATAGCCACCCACCAGTTAGTCACTTAGTAGCTGCCTCAGTTATCAGATGGACTGTCTTAGCATCACAGTACTTGTGTTCATGTAACCCTTATTTTATTTAACAGTAGCCCCAAAATGCAATAGTAGAGATGCTGGCAACTCAAACAGGCAAAAAAAGAAGCCGTAAAGTACTTCCTTTCAGTGAAATAAAGATAGTTCTCAATGTTAAGGGGGGGAAAAATCATATGCTGAAGTTGCTAAGATCTATGGTAAGAATGAATCTTCTATCTGTGAAATTGTGAAAAAGGAAAAAGAAATCTGTGCTAGTTTTGCTGTCACACCTCAAACTGCAAAAATTACAGCCACAGTGCGTAAGTGCTTAGTTAAGATGGAAAAGGTATTAAATTTGGGGGTAGAAGACATGAACGGAAAACATGTTCCAACTGACAGCAATGTGGTGCAACAGAAAGCATTGAGCCTATACAATGACTTTAACAATGGATCCCTGAAATGGGTGACACCAAGACATATACTGCAAAAAAAGAGATGGTTACACAGATTCAGGAATAGGCTTGACATTTTATCATCTCACATGTCACAAGAAGGAGATGGGTGAGTACAGTACAATAAGATATTTTGAGAGAGACAGAGAGAGACCACATTCACATAACTTTTATTACAGCCTATTAATTGCTCTATTTTATTACTAATAATTGCTGTTAAGCTCTTGCTGAGCCTAACAAGTAGGTATGTCTGTATGGAAAAAAACATTTAGTATATATAGAGTTTGGTACTATCTGTGGTTTCGGGCATCCACTGGGGGTCTTGGAAGGTATCTCCTTCAGATAAGAGGGTGCTACTATATCAGCAGTTTGTTCTTTTCTGTTGCTGATTAGTCCAAAGGTATGAATATGCACAGTTTATTTATCCATTCACCCATTGAAGGACATCTGGGTTCTTTTCCATTGTTTTTTTTTGTTTTGTGCTTATAAATATATGAATAGAGCTACTATAAACATTTTTGCACAGATACCTGTGTGGACATTGATTTTCAATTCTCTAGACTATATACCTGGGAGTGGGATTGCTGAGTTATATGGTAAGTGTTATGTGTAACTTTATAGGAAGCTGCCCAAATTTTTCAGAGTGGCTATATCATTTTGCATTTCAATCAGCGATTATACCGTCTCCACTTTCTCTGAATGCTTGCCAGCCCTTAAGAAAGTAGGTGTTTTTTAAATTTAGTCATTCTCTGAGTTGTGGAGTGGTATCTTATTTTAATTTTCCTTTCCCTAATGACTTATGAGATTGAACATATGATTTTTGCCATCATTGTATCTCTTTACAACAAGTGTTTTTTCAAGTGTTCTGACCAATTTTTAAATGTATAGTTTGTTTCCTGATTGTTGCATTTTGAGAGTTATTCACATATTCTGAATATGGTTCATTTGTTGGATATAAAATTTACAAATATTTTTACCCAATGTTTAGCTTGTCTTCATTTTCTTAAATTATCTTTCACATAACAGGTTTTTAATTTTGATAAAGTCTAATTTATCTTTTTCTCTTATGGATCATGCTTTCAGTGTCATATTTAAGACTTCATCTACTGCCAAACCACACAGTTCCTGTTATATTTTATTCTAAAAGTTTTATAGTTTATATTTAGATCCATAATCAATTCTGAGTGAATCTTTATAGAAGGTATGAGGTTTAGGCTGAGATTTTATTTATTTTTTCCTGTTTCTTTACAGAGTGTCTGTCCCTTTACCAATGTCACACTGTCTTGATCTCTATAGCTATAAAATAAGTCTTAAAACTGTTAATTTGATTCCTCCAAATCTATTTTACTTCATCAGACTGATATAAATAAATATTTGAATAAATAAATAGAGGACTAAAATTTTCTTACAGAAGAATTAAAAATAATGTATAAGGAATGAGGAAAATATAAAATCACCATTAAACCACCACAGTAATAATTGCAATAGGCAATATTCATTGATGAATGCTAATATTGTTAGTGAGCAAAATGTTAAGGAGAAACAGGGTAGTTGCTTGGTCTCTAGGTATCCTCCCCAATTCTGTGTTAATATGATGGTTTTAACATATATTTAAGATTGTTTGATATCCCTTTCTAAAGGAGTAGGCATTAATTCTCCACCCCTCAAGTGTAACCTGGATTTAGTAACTCACTTATAACAAATAGAATATGGAAAGGTAAAACCATAATTGTACAGTGTAGAAACCTGTCAGATAGTACTTTAACCAAGTGATCATGGTTATCATCACCAGCAAAAAATCAAGTTGAAATTGAGGGCTCTGATATGATGCAGTGAAAAGGGCACATTGCCCCTGTGATATATTTCCAAAAGCACATAACATCTATTCTCGAGAAAACATCAGATGAACTCAAATGGCTATAAAACATGACCAAGACTCTTCCAAAGTGTCAAGGTCATGAAAGACAAGAAAAGAGAGAGGGACTATCACAGATTGGACAGGACTATAGAGACATGATGACTAAATGCAACATGGTGTCCTGTATTAAATACCAGAAATGATAAAACCATGAAAAAAAAATGTAAAAACCACATAAAGTCTATACTTTAGTTAATATCATGCAACAATGTTAATTTCTTAGTTTTGCTAACTCTGGTTATGGTTATGTAAGTTGTTAATATTTGGGGAAGATTTGTGAAGGGTATAGTGAATTCTCTATACTATATTTGCAACTCATCTATAAACCCAAATTTATTTCAAATGAAATGTACAAAAGCCAAGTTTCCCTTTGTTCAATCATAAATGCCAAAGTATTAACAGCCAAAAAATTAGCATTGTGCTTTTACAACCTCTAGTAAAGGAATCCTACCTAATAATAGACAAATATACAAATTGACCATACCTCCGACACACCCACAAGCCACACCCACCATCCAATCAAAGCGAGCATGCAAATTAACCCAAACCAAGATGGCTACAGCCACAGAGAGCAAGGTTTCCTAGGTAACAGAGGAAGCCAAGCTTTCTGCCTGCCCTTGCCAGGCCTAAGCCTCCACTCAAGCTACAAAGTTTCAATTATAGAAGGTAAACAAATTCAAACAAATGGCGGCAGAATGGAGCTTGAGAGAGCAGGCCAGGGTTGCCGCCTGCAACAGGGGAAGCAAAGCTTTCCGCACACCCTGGCCGGGCCCACCCTCTTAAGGCAACAAAGTTTCAATTATAACCCCAACACAAATGGCTGCCGGCCTCGGAGGGAGCCCCAGGCTTGGCTCCGCTCCAGGCTACAAAGTTTCAATTGTAGAAGGAAAATAAATTCCAGATACCAGGGCCTCCGCTTGGGTTGCCAGGGGGTGTGGCCGGCCTGCAAACCACCGCAGGCCCCTCGCTCAGGCCGCCCCACACCCCAAGGGAACCCCCACCTGATCCGGGACACCCTTCAGGGCAAACCAGCTGGTCCCCACCCCTGTACCAGGCCTCTATCCTATCTAATAAAAGAGTAATATACAGATTGATCATCACTGCAACACACAATATGTCTGCCCCCATGTGGTCAAAGATCCTGCCCCCATGTGGACACAAGATGGCCACCACAAGATGGCCAGCAGGAGAGGGCAGTTGGGAGGCACCCGGCCTGCAAGGGAGGGCAGTTTAAAAGGACCAGGCCTGCAAGGGAGGGCAGTTTAAAAGGACCAGGCCTGCAAGGGAGGGCAGTTGGAGGTGATCAACCCTGCAGGAGAGGGCAGTTAGGGGTGACCAGGCCAGCAGAGGAGGGAAGTTGGTGGCAAACAGGCTGGCAGCAGAGTGGTTAGGGGGTGATCAGGCTGGCAGGCAGAAGCGGTTAGGGGCAATCAGGAAGGCAGGCAGGCAAGCAGTTGGGAGCCAGCAGTCCTGGATTGTGAGAGGGATGTCCGACTGCACGTTTAGGCCCGATTCCACCAGGATCGGGCCTAAACGGGCAGTCGGACATCCCTTGAGGGGTCCCATATTGGAGTGGGTACAGGCTGGGCTGAGGGACAAGCCCGCTCCATGCACGAATTTCGTGCACCGGGCCTCTAGTTAGTCATAAGCATTAAAAAACAATCCTTTCACTCACACACACAAAATAAAACACTCACATTTTCCCATTTTTTATTAAGTCAGTAACTTCTAGAGTGAATAAGAAGTCTATACTGGTATATGTTCTGTTGTTAGAAAGTGTACTGTATACTCTTGGAATGTCTATCTATTGCTTTTGCCATTGCTTTCTCAGTTTTTATTTCCTTTGAAAAAAATCACCGTGATTTTCCTTGAGGAATCTCGCGGCCCCCCTCCCCTCCACCCCCCGTTCTCAGTTAATTTGGTTTTAGGGTAGGTATAAAGTTCAAGGCTGGACCTTCAAACTGTTCCCTATTCCTGGTACTAGCAATGGATTCTAGAATGAGTACATCCCTCTTCATGGTTCAATGAGAGCTAATCCTGAGACATTATTTAAGTGCCTAGAAAACAGCTATCTCTCATTGCACTGAATTGTTATGATTGATATAATTTTAATCATGGAGCTATTGGAACCCACAAGATGGAGATGAATTCAACACAGAGGAAAGCAGAGCTAAGAGATGAGGAGAATGACAGAAATACCAGGTCCTGATGACATTATTTAAGCCACTGTATTTAGCTATGTCTGAAGACTGTTTTTCTGAAAAACTGACCTAGACTTCTCAGTTTTACGAGACAATGAACTCCTTAATTAATATTTTGCAATTTGGGGAGAAGTTAGAATTAGGCATATGCAGTGTGCATCCAAGAGGCCCTCCAAAATTATAGATGTACCTGTTGAACAAAATAAACCTGAGGTTCTTATTTGTGTCCTTTTTAGAAGGGAGATGAAGAAAATTATTTCTTATAAATCCTACTAATTTATTCCATACCCATTCCATTTAAAGGTGAAGTATAAAATGAAAACTCATCTTGCCTTTCAGTTGCTCACAACATAGAAGATAACAAAGAGCCCAAGACATATATCCTGGTAAAGAACAATGTAATAAATCAATGCTATAAAATTAATAGATAACTATGTGTGTAATATTCAATAACTCAAGAGAATGTATTGGATGGCATCTAGAAATGAGCCCCACAAGACTAGAAAGTTCAAAGTCGAGAATCTTTACAATCTCATAATAGTAAGATATAAATATACTTTACTATATTTGTAGAACCAAATTAAAGAAGCCATTGAAATATAGTGTTTTCTAGAAACAAAACTTTAAGTAAATAAAACTATGCCTCTTCACTTGTATCTCCACCCATCTACTCAGCAGAAACTTAATGGATTAAGAAGAGTGTATATATCACATCTGCCTTCTGTGCAAACTATAGCTTCAGTTCTATACATTTTCCCCAATTAATCTGAAATATCATATTGAGTTTATAACTCATAATTTAAAGTGTAAAGAGAATGGACTGATTCCATTCTTATGACATACTCAAAAGGAAACTGTCCTTTTGAGAAAAGATCTCTAAATTAAGGAGATAGTATTAGCCGACTTTTGAAAACCATATTAGGTATGGTAAGATTACATTTATAGCATGCAGGTGGCATGATTTTAAAATCCAGAACCATTGGATTCCAGTTCAAATAATTTTAGCAATCTTTGAATTTTCTACTCTTGACAAACCTCTTATACCCTCCCACCCTTATTTACCCAAATGGTTCACAAATTCAGTTACATAAAACTCTACATGGAAGATGTACAAGGGTGAGATAAGAGGACTGGCAGATGTTCTTCAATTCACGCTTTGAGCAGGAAGGGCACTTGAAATGGCACTGGTTTGAATGACATTTGGAGTAATGGCCTGCCATTCTGCTGGCACTTTTAGTGTTAAGCAAGTGATCTGCAAAGTAAAGTGGATTCACAGTTAGAGTCAGCACCAGTGCACAGGTCGCCCGTAAAAATAGAAGATTCCATTATTCTTCGGGTTCCCTAGAGGGAGTAAGGTCTCTAGCATCATTACCAGGACTAAATCTGACTTTTCTACCTCCCCTAATTTCCTCCTAGTAATTATAGGTCAAGCACTCTTTTGTAAATTATAAAACCTTTGTTCTTATCAAAAATGAATAGCTGAGGAAAAAATTATAAAAAGAGTCCAAGGAAAAAAAAATTTCAATTAGAAAACCAAGCTAATTTGGTATGACCAAAGACTGTCAGGCATACTGACAGTGCTCTATTATGCAGTCATTTGGGCTCTTTCAAATTAGTTATGTTAATGTCCTGTGAGTGAATGTAACACTTGGATGGGACAAGATTTCTGCAATTAATTTCTGCAGTCAGTGGAGAGACAAGCAAATTTATTTTCCCCCTCTCTGGGAATTGGTGGTGGAGGGTGTGAGGTAGCGAAAGTGCATTTAGGAACAGAGTACAAGCTAAACACAAGCCCTAAATAAAGCAGAAACAATGGGAGCCAATGCCTCCTCATTCATTCAATTGACAATGTTTTGCAGCTTAAACCTGTTTTATTAATTATGTTTGACATTTCCTTAATTAGTTTCATTTACACCAAATCAATCCCTACTGCTGTATGGCATCATTTATCATTTTGAAAAATTTGCATACTGAGTGCTGACTTTTCCTACTTAATTATACATTAAAAGTGTCAAGCGCACTTGCTGCCTGGCATTATCTGCAGCAGAAAGGTTTGTGGCTGGACGGTGATGGTATTAATCATTAAGAGCCCCCAAGTGCTGCTGGGTAATATCTAGGGAGTAGAGTGGCTCTCATTTTAACACCAGAGAGCAGAAGTGCTTTTGTAAAATGACCCAGAGCAAAAACAAAATAAATGACCTAAAACATCCGGTGTACTGTAATGCTTTGCTCTTCCAATAAAAATATGCTTTGGTGGAAAGGTTTACTATTAACTATTCATTTTCTGTGGATTTAAGCACTATGAATTCAGTAGTAGTAAATTTGTGATCTGTGCATGAACTTGAAGACAAGATATTTCAGTTGAATATATAATGGTGGCTTGGTAGCATACATTCCAATATATGCCAACTCCAATGTGTTACTTTACAAATGAAAGCTAGAAAATATAGTATACCATTAATACAGTGATTGATGTTGCTCATTTCTTTTCTACTTACAACTTTCAATGAATAAGCAACTATTTTTCACTGAACAACATGGAGCACAACTGAGCATAGAATATGGCTGAAAAATCTAATACTATAATAGAACTTCATTTGTATAGTCTAATAGTTTTCAATATTATGGAATTTTCAGTGATGAAAAAATTACAAGACGGTATAATTTTTAAGCACAAAGCATGATTGTGAGCCATAGCAAAGAAAGAGTTAACAAGAACCTGTTTGTAAATTGTATCTCAACTATGTCTTCCTTCATGTCAGAACCCAAACTTAGTGCATTTAATATTCAAATTCATTTTCAAATGCTTGCCCATTAACATAATATATGCCACTTTGCAAGCCTGGTCAGAGAAATCTGTAACTAAATAATTTTCAAGTTCCCTTCATATCAGATGCATTATATGCAGTGTGAAATTATTTCCCCACTCTATCCCTTTGCTGAACAGCAGAAAACCAACACACAACATAGTAGATATTTCTGCAAGTGCATTACATTATTTTAGAAGCTACTATATATGCAGGAAAGTTTATAATTGCTAATTTTAGGGGAGCATTTAATTGCACATCTTGTATATAATTATAAGGTTAATATGCAATTGCAAGACAGCATTACTTAAAACTTAGAAAAGAAGAATATATATGGCACAAATGTATGCAAATATTATAAATAACTCATTTATGTTTTCAGTTAAATATGCTATCTTTAATGATGCCATCATTAAATGTACTTGTTTTTTCTTACATGAAAACAATGTAGTAATGGAAAATACACCGACAATAGTGTGGTGAAGGCCTGGGGCAGGGGGCCGAGGTGGACTAGAAGAAATCAATGGGAAAAAATAGGGGACATATGTAATACTTTCAACAATAAAGATTTAAAATAAACAAAATAAAAGAAAATAAACATCTAATTTAATGTTTAATTTTGGAAAACACCATGATCCATGTATGTAGTGATAATTCAGTTACATTTTAAAAATAATGTTGAAACCAATAGTAAAGTTTTATGTCTTGAGTCTCTTAAAAGTTTATGTCTTTAAATCTATACTTACTTGGTTCTTGCCCTTCCAAGTTATGTTTCTTAATTCCAGTTATAAATTTAAAGGACATAAGGCTTTCCTCATCAGGAAAGAATAATAAAATTTCATAATAATAGAGATGATCATGATAATAAGGGATAGCATGTTTAACATTTACTAGGTCCCAGTCACTGTGCTAAATGTTTTATATTTATTAGACTTTATCCTCACAATAATCTGATGAGACAGATATATGATTACCCCACTAAGGCTGACAATTTTAAGTAACCCATCTAAGGCCTCAGGTCTAAGTGGCAATCTTACAAAAAGATGGACCCTCCAATCTCCATGTTCCCAGTGATTTTGCTGAAGTACAAACGTTCATAATATTCCACAGACTTCTAGATGTGAATATGTTTACATTTGACCCTTCAATGAGACATGAGCCCTCCTTTGCCATATTTGTTCACCATGGTTCACCATCAAATACAGAACAAAATTGGGTATATTGTAGGAACTGACAGCTGTCCATAAGTAAGTCTGTGAGTGAGGGAAATGTTTTATAATGTTGAGTACTGCAACTGATCCCTCTCACTGTCAAATTCTCTTCCTCACCCTAGTCTCACAATACACTCAGAATCTGTGTTTGTTTCAGGGAAAAAAGTATCTGCCTTTTCCTCTTCACTGCTCCTCCACTGCATTCTTCCTCTGTGTCCATGGCCAGGCCCTTCTGGTGTTCCTCTACCTTTCAACTTGCTTACGGGATCCTGGTGTAATGGCAGAGGATAACTTATGTTCATAATCTAATAACAGCTAACTCAAAGAGTTAAACCCAAAGAGGGAATCAGGACTTAATGTCAATCTTTCACAAACAGCATATTCTGTAGTATGTAGCTATATATTAGTTTTAATATAACAGTTGATAACCTGATCTAAAATTAAAGACAAAATTTACCCAGGGTATGAATATTTTCCAACATTTTGGAGGGTATTTGATATTGCAAACTTTAAAACTCTATAAGTAGATTTTTCTTGGCACTAGATTTTATTGCATATTTTTAAAATAAAAAATATTCAATGTGGGAATTGGAATTCAAATAATCACACATTGAAATAAACATATGCATGCATGAGTCACATAAACATAATGCTAGTTTATATATCCGCCCCACACAGCTTTGCTTGTTTCATTATATGGAGTAGCTCCAGACACATGTGGCCTTTCATGGATACACACACACTCACACACACATACACACACACACACACATACAATATCTATAATCTATATATAACTATAGCTATAATCTATATTTATATAACTATAGATGTATAGCTATATGTATCCTACAGTTCAGAAATTCTCTACTTGTTAAAAATTAGCAAAACTCATTTACTTAGCTCTTACAGGATTCATTAACCTTTGTCTTCTTTTAAGAAACCAAGAACTATTCTAAAATCGACATTGTCATTAAAACCCAATAGGAAGTTAACATTTTTAAATTAAAGTCATTAGATAAGTTTTTCAAGAGTTAAAAAAAGATTAGAAAAAAAATTCAAGTGAGAAAAATAATTTTGCTTTGGGTTGTAAAAAGGCCCCAAGAGGAATTCCTCAAGATTTGTTGGAAAGTACTCTTTCACGATCAGAATACCTATGAAATTTCAACCAGAGTGTTTTTAAGGATTTAACTCTTCCATGCTTCAAAATGAAATAACTCTTCAATAACAAGTATATAGTTATCATATTACCCAATAAAGAAAAATTATGTTATACAATAGGCTAAAAATTTTCCATTTACAGAGTTCTAAGAACTACATTATCGTTTCATAAATTTTTTTATTTTTATTTTTTTAGAGCTGTCATTTCTTTATTTAAGTGGCTTTATTTTGAAGAAGAACTTCAGCTACTGGTTTTTTGTTTGTTTCTGTGTACAAGGCGTTTGTTTATAATATTTTTCTTTTTTTTCTTTATTGATTAAGGTATTACATATGTGTCCTTATCCCCCCATTACCCCTCCACCCCCAACTCATGGCCTCACCCCCCTGATGTCTGTGTCCATTGGTTAGGCTTATATGCATGCATACAAGTCCTTTGGTTGATCTCTCCCCCTTACCCCCACCCTCCCCTACCTTCCCTATGAGATTTGATGGTCTGATCCATGCTTCTCTGTCTCTGGATCTATTTTTCTTCATCAGTTTATATTGTTCATTATATTCCACAAATGAATGAGATCATGTGATATTTATCTTTCTCTGACTGGCTTATTTTGCTTAGCATAATGCTCTCCAGTTCCATCCATGCTGTTGCAAATGGTAAGAATTCCTTCTTTTTTACCCCAGCATAGTATTCCATTGTGTAGATGTACACCGTTTTTTAATCCACTCATCTGCTGATGGGAACTTAGGCTATTTCCAAATCTTAGCTATGGTAAATTGTGCTGCTATGAACATAGGAGTGCATATATCCTTTCTGATTGCTGCTTCTAGTTTCTTGGTATATATTCCTAGAAGTGGGATCACTGGGTCAAATGGGAGTTCCATTTTTAGTTTTTTGAGGAAACTACATACTGTTCTCCACAGTGGCTGCACCAGTTTGCATTCCCACCAGCACTGCATGAGGGTTCCTTTTTCTCCGCATCCTCACCAGCACTTGTCATTTGTTGAATTGTTGATGATAGCCATTCTGATAGGTGTGAGATGATACCGCATTATCGTTTTGATTTGCATCTCTTGGATGATTAGTGACTTTGAGCATGTTTTCATATGTCTCTTGGTCTTCCTTATGTCCTCTTTCGAAAAGTAGCTATTTAGGTCCATTGCCCATTTTTTGATTGGGTTGTTTACCTTTCTTTTGTTAAGTTGTATGAGTTCCCTGTAAATGTTGGAGATTAAACCCTTATCGGTGATAACATTGGCAAATATATTCTCCCATGAATTAGGCAATGTAGCAGGATAAAAAATTAATGCCAAGAAATCTATGGCCTTTTTATACATCAATAGTGAACTTACAGAAAGAGAGATTTAAAAAAAATCGCATTTACCATAGCACCAAAAAAATTAAGATACCTAGGAATAAACTTAACTAAGGAGGTAAAAGACCTGTACTCGGAAAACTACAGGACACTGAAAAAAGAGATAGAGGAAGACATAAAAAGATGGAAGAACATACCGTGTTCATGGATTGGTAGAATCAACATCATTAAAATGTCTATACTACCCAAAGCAACCTATAGATTCAATGCACTCCCCATTAAAATACCAATCGCATATTTCACAGACCTAGAACGAACTCTCCAAAATTTCACCTGGAATAAAAAAAGATCCAGAATAGCTGCAGCAATCCTGAGAAAGAAGAACAAAGTAGCAGGGATCTTAATACCAGGTATCAAGCTGTATTACAAAGCCGCTGTTCTTAAAACTGCCCGGTACTGGCACAAGAACAGACTTATAGACCAATGGAATAGAATAGAGAACCCAGAAATCGACCCAAACAACTATGCTCAATTAATATTTGATAAAGAAGGCAAGAATATACAATGGAGTCAAGACAGTTTCTTCAATAAATGGTGTTGGGAAAATTGGACAGATACATGCAAAAAAATTAAACTAGACTACCAACTTACACCATACACAAAAATAAACTCAAAATGGATAAAAGTCTTAAACATAAGATGGGAAACCATAAAAATATTAGAGGAATCCACAGGCAGCAAAATTTCAGACATATGCCGAAGCAATATCTTTACCGATACAACTCCTAGGGCAATGGAAACTAAAGAGAAAATAAACAATTGGGACTACATCAAAATAAAAAGCTTCTATACAGCAAAAGAAACCATCAACAAAACAACAAGAAAGCCCACTGCATGGGAGAACATTTCATAATTTATTAATATGTCATTAATTTGTAATTTATTGGCACTAGAGGCCTGGTGCACGAATTCGTGAACGGGTAGGGTCCCTCGGCCTGGGGGCAATCAGGCCTGATTGGGGTGTCTTGTCCAGTCCCAATCAGGGCCGATCAGGGCCGGCCAACTGGCCAGGGGGAGGGGCCGCAGGAGGTTGGCCAGTCACGGGAGGTTGGCTGTTGAGAGCGCACTGACCACCAGGGGGCAGCTCCTGCATTGAGCATCTGCCCCCTGGTGGTCAATACGCATCATAGCGACTGGTCGACCAGTCATTTGGTCATTCAGTCATTTAGGCTTTTATATTGTAGATAATAATTACAGTGCTACTATCATTAAAGAAACAGTAATATGCCTTGTGCCTTGTTTTTGAAAATATAATTCTTTAGTGAAATAAACCACTTATATGATTCTGCATGTGAACTGACATCATTTTCTATTGTCCAAAGGGTGTCATATTTAGCTAGATCTATCCATACTACAGCTTCTTACTGAGAAAAATGGCATGTGTGGATGAGGAACACCTAAACCTAAGAACATGGTTGTTAGCTGTGGAAGTTTTAGAGCATGAAGTTGACTCTAGCCATAGCTTCATAAATACCATTCTCTAACACACTAAACTAGATACTATTGGAAATGACTTTTAATGTTAATTCTACTATTTTTCTTTCATATTTACTTACCCAGAAAAATATATAAACTCCAGCATCATAATGATTCCCTACAATTAAGTCCCTGTATTCCTTTCAGTATCCTGTCTTGCTTCCTCTTAACATCCCTTAATTCTATATAATAAAGTGGTAATATGCAAACTGACCATCACACCCTCACACAAGATGGCCACCCCCATGTGGTCACAAGATAGCTGCCACAAGATGGCCGGCAGGGGAGGGCAGTTGTGGGCGATCAGGCCAGCAGGGGAGGGCAGTTGGGAGGGACCAGGCCTGCAGGGGAGGGCATTTAGGGGTGACCAGGCCGGCAAGGGTGGGCAGTTAGGAGTGACCAGGCTGACAGGGGAGGGCAGTTAGGGGCGACCAGGCCGGCAGGGGAGGGCAGTTAGGGGTGATCAGGCCTGCAAGGGAGTACAGTTGGGGGTGACCAGGCCTGCAGGGAAGGGCAGTTGGGGGAGACCAGGCCTGCAGGGGTGGGCAGTTGGGGGTGACCAGGCTGGAAGGGGAGGGCAGTTAGGGGTGACCGGGCCAGCAGGGGAGGGAAGTTGGAGGGGACCAGGCCTGCAGGGGAGAGCAGTTGGGGGTGACCAGGCCAGCAGGGGAGGGCAGTTGGGGGCAACCCGGACTGCAGGGGAGGGCAGTTGGGGGCAACCTGGCCTGCAGTGGAGGGCAGTTAGGAGTGACCAGGCCGGCAGGGGAAGGCAGTTAGGGGCAATTGGGCCAGCAGGGGAGCAGTTAGGCGTCAATCAGGCTGTCGTGGGAGCACTTACGGGGTGATCAGGCTGGCAGGCAAAAGTGGTTAGGGGCAATCAGGCAGGCAGGCAGGCGAACGGTTGGGAGCCAGCAGTCCTGAATTATGAGAGGGATGTCCGACTGCCAGTGGGGATAATCTGGACATGCCCCTAGGCGTCCCAGATTGGAGAGGGTGTAGTCTAGGCTGAGGGACAACCCCTCCCCCCCCCGCCCAGTGCATGAATTTCTTGCACCTGGCCTCCAGTATTCCCATAATAACCTTTAAAGAAAATAACCTCTCTCTAGGCGATTTCTCTCCATTTTTATTTATATACCTACCACCAGATTAATTTTTAACATACCACTCTTTCCATAGCTTCTCATCTTAGAAGCACTCCAACTTTACATTTTAGTTGTCAATTGTTTTATGTGCCAGTCAAGGAAAACCACTCTTCCTTAAATATGCCAGTCAAGGAAAACCACCCTTCCAGTTTTCCACATCTCTGAGTATTTTAATATACCTTTGTTCTAATTTGAAATACTCTGCCACTTGCTACCTGCACATTTAAATTTTACTAATTGTGTTCTCCCTCAATTGAAAGTGATATCACCTTTCTCTGGTTCCCTACAGCCATGCCGACACTATAGAATAGCATTTAAATGTGTCCTATAGCATTGTTTTTATTGTTTACTCTTTATGTGTGTTCTTTCCCAAACTACATTTTAATTTTCTTGGATGATCATATAATTTCTTTTTCTTCACATACACAGAAATGTCATGGACACTGTCACTGATATCTATTCCTCTGTATCTTTGTCTATACTGTGAATTCCTTAAGAGATATTACAATACTTAGAAGAATTCCTGGTTCACAATCAACATTCAAGAAAATCTGTTTAGATATTAAATAAAACAAAAATTCCTTTTTGATCTATAGTTTTTCACAAGAACAGATAAAATTAGTATGTGCATATAGAGAAAAATAAAGCAAGGGTATTATCATAAAATAATTAATCCTTCAAAGACCTTGCTATTTCAGCAAACTCTTAAGGAATTTCATTGGGAATTCGAACAATGCATTATAAACTAATTTTATGTAATTAAATATAAAACTTTAATATTTTAAAAGTGGAGTACACCTGCATTGAACTCTTTAGATTAAATATCTTTAGTCACAGGAGAAAGCATGACATGACTTTTTTCAGCAGGGTGACTTGTAAGGTTGAGAGACAAAATCAGACACTTCTAAGTGAAATTCTTTCAAAAGATTCAATAGAAATCAAGAGCATAATATCGCAATTAAGAAGCTTTTGAAACACTTTAATGTCAATTGTTTAGGTGTCATAATTGCAGGTTATTTAATACAGCTCAGCCTACTTCTAAATTCCTGAGTCTGCAAAAGGCCGACATAAGTAGGGAGCAATTAACTTTGTCTTGAAAGGTAAGACTAGCCTGAGACCTGCTATCATGTACAAGGTTCTGGCAAAATAATACTTTACTAGACAATCAAGCAGCAGTCCAACAGAATAAAAAAAAAATTAAAAGAATAAAAATGTTAAAAATGACAGTGATAAATATGTTACAGAGTTTTTTTTCCCCCCCCTGAATGTATAGCTTGTCAAAATTCTAATGTTATAAAAGTGAAAGGTGTAAGATAGCCTTTTTTATTCAAGGGAGTTAACCTTCTTTATTCTCTAAATTTGATGTACAGAATGACAGGGAAGGAGGATGGAGAATGAGAGAGGAAAGGTAGAAGAAAAAGACGAATATCAACAATATTTGTGTTATATTTAATTAAAAAGTTATTAGTATGATAACATAAGACAAAGGTTACAGATTAAAAATTTTAAGATAAAACATCAAGGCTAACTTTACTATTGGAAATTCAAGCTTTTCCTCTAAGTGTGAAATTAAAAGTTCATTTAAAATTCCAAACTTTTCCTTCCTCTTAGTCAGGGCTTTCTTGTTTGCAGATAAGAATATCTAACTCAACTAGCTTAAAGAAGAAAGAAAAGGTATTGGTTTGTCTAACTTAAAGGCCCCTTACCTAAAAGTCATCCCTTTTTTTCCTGAAGACATCCCTTTCCTTGGGCTTTTCTCTCTGTTGGCTTTATTATCAAGTAGATTGTTCTTATGTAGTAACAAAGATGGTCAACAGTGTTTTTATTGGATTTAATAGTACTCTAAATAACTCCAGCAAAGGCCCTCGAATTTTGATTGTCAGAATTTGCGTCACATACTCAGTCCTGAACCAATCAAAGCGGTGACTCGAAGAATGCAGTATGTGTTCATTGGGCAGGTCTGAGTGACATGCCAGTCTGAAGCCAGTGGGGGGGGTCAACTCATCTAAACCATATGGAATCAGTTCAATCAACCAAAAGAAAGAGTTGAGTCCTTTTTGCCAGAAGAAGCATTACGGAATAACAAAAACATATTGTCCACTCTCTACTCTAAGGAAGAAGAGTTGATATTAATAATATGAAAATATAAGCTGCTAGATAACTTGTGTAATAAGAGAGAAAAAATAAAAATTCATTGTGGGAAACTGGCTATATTGATTATATATGCCTAATTGTTTAAAAAGAACACATTATAACATTTCATAAAATATCTAGGACTATAACCACTTTTCCAAGTATATTAAATATAATAATGGCATCTGTACATATATTTTGGCTAGTGTGTTATATCATAAATTTAGTAAGTTCTGTATATAGTTCAGGAGTATTAATCAAAAAAACAAAGTATAGGCTAAAGTAACAAGGTCAAGAAGGCATAATAGGTAGACACTGTACTCACCTCCTCCCATGAGTACATCAAATTTACAACTAAATTATAGAACAATCAACCTGGATTGAAGAGCAGCTGAACCGAAATCTGATAACTAAGGATATAAAGAAGCCACATTAAGACTGGTAGGAGGGGTGGAGACAAAACAGGCTGGCCCTATGCCCACGTGTGGCAGTTGAGAATCAAGAGGGATATTTCAGTTGCAGAGGTTTCCCGTGAGGAGCAAGGAGCATTAGCCACATGCTGGAGTCCCCATTCTGGAGCACCAGTGACGGGAAGAGTAACCCACATAACACCTAGCTGTGAAAATCAGAAGGGATTCCATCCTTCCCTTTAAGACAGTAAGCTGCTGAAATCCTGTGTTCTCTTAAAGGGCCATCCCACAAACCCTTGCTCACAGGCACTCACCTTGGGCTCTGATGGAGGGACAGGGGCTCCATGGATTCCAGGGACATACAGGAGAGACAGAATTGTGTGACTTTAATGCATGGGCTGGAGGGACAACCACCAATGTCATCATGTTGAGTCCTAGCCTCATGTCATCATGTTGAGTCCTAGCACCATCGTTCCTGTGTCGAGTCCTTTCCCCACCAGCTAAATCTGAATCTACATTAGCCTGGTGAACTCCACTGGCTCACCCTGATGGCTCTCTGAGACAATCCCCACTCAGCTTACCCTTGACAGAAGGATCTTTCAGTGGCAACCAGCTGGAGCACTCTTTGCAGTCTTCCTTAAAAAACTCTCAAGGAATTCCAGTCAAGCTGTGGGGGGACACCAGAGACATTCAGGGATAGACTGAGTTGTGTGGCTTCAGAGGAGAGGGCTGGAAGAACAGCCACCAATTCCCTGAGTAGTGCTGTCCTCCCACATAGCTGAGTGCTATCTTTCCTGTGTCAAGCCCTCCTCCCACAGAACCTGCGTCAGTCTGAACTCCACTAGCTCCACCCTGATGATGCCTTGAGATTCCACCCAACTTGCTCACACCCCAGGTTTTTTTTTGCAGCAACCAGCCTGGGCCTATGTTGCAATCTTTCTTGAAAAACTCTTGTCAAGCCTGTGGGCTGGGGAGTTGGGGGATGGACAGAGACATACAGGGAGAAACTAAATCATGTGCCTTCAAAGTGAGGGACAGCCACCATTGTCCCTGTGTTGGGTCCTATTCCCAAATGGCCAAACCTGATTCTGCATTAGCCTAGTGAACTCCATTAGCTCTACCCTGAGGACTCCCTGAGACCTTGCCTCACCTCACTTGAATTCTGCCCAAGGTTTTTTCATTGACTGATTTTGGTTGGGTCTTTTGCTGGCAACTGGCCCCGCACAAGCAGCTACCAACCACGGATCACTTTGTATCTCCTAACAGGTTGTCCCAGGCCAGTCATGGGCTGCATCTGACATTGACCTGCACTGGAGTCTCTCCCAAGAGGCCCCAGAACAAATATATCTGATGGACAACTTCACACCACAGCAGAACATCACCTAATTAGCTCCACAAGAAGAACATCCAAAGGGAGGTCTCATCAGGCACCAAATCTTGCTTGGGAAAATCCCATATCTTGTACACTGTGGTCATGGCCAATCCTCATAGCCATTAGCTTGAGAGAAAATCCCACCCAAGACATACCAACAGCAACCAAGGCTCAACTACTACAGGAAGGCACACACAACTGACACAATGGACACTCCTGGAACATCCAGCTCAGGTGATCAGGGAGACTGCATGACTGGGCCCCACAGGACAGACTACATAAGGTCACCCTGCCAAGATTGATAAATATAGCAGATATACCTAATACATAGAAACAAGCACAGAGAGGCAAAGAATGGGGAAACAAAGAAACATGTCCTAAATGGAAAAAAAAAAAAAAAAAGAGGATAAATCTCCATAAAAAGTACTAAAGGAAATGGAGGCAAAAAAGATGCAGAGTTCAAAATACTGGTTCACTGGTTATAAGAATGCACAAGAAAATTCAGTAAAGAGATAATAAACATAGAAATCATAATAAAGAACCAGTCATCAATAAAGACTACAATAACTGAAATGAAGAATACATTAAAAGGAATCAATAGGAAATTAGATGAAGCAAGAAGTGAATCAGCAATTTGGAAAACAAGGTAGCAGGTAACACCCAATCAGAGCAGCAAAATTTTCAAGAATGAGGATAACCTAAGGGTCCTTTGGGATATCAACTATAATAGCATCCACATCATAAGGGTTCCAGAAGAAGAAGAAAGAGAGCAAGGGATTGAGAACCTATTTGAAAAAATAATGATAGAAAACTTCCTTAACCTAGCAAAGAAAATACACATACAAGACCAGGAAGCACAGAGAGTCCCAAACAAGATGAATCCAAAGAAGCCTATACCAAGACATATCATAATTAAAATGTCAAAGGTTAAAGTCAAAGAGAGAATCTTAAAAGCAGCAAGAGGAAGTTAGTTCTTATAAAGGGATTCCCTTAAGATTGTCAACTGATTTCTCAACAGAAACTTTCAGTCCAGAGATATTTGCTAATATATAGCTGATAAGATGTTAACAACTAATGAAAATAAACCAATAATAATAAAATTAAAAAAAAAATCCCAACAAACAAAAGTCCTGGACCAGATAGCTTCAAGTGTGAATTTTACCAAAATTAAAAAAAAAAAATTAACACCTATCCTCTCAAACTATTTCAAAAAACTCAAGGGGAGAGAAGGCTCTCAAGCTAATTTTACAAGGCCAGCATTATTCTTATAAAACCAGACAAACATTTTTTAAAATCATAAATCATTATTCCTGATAAACAAAGATGCAAAAATCCTCAACAAAATGTTAGCAAACCAAATTTAATACCACATTAAGAACATCACACACCATAATCAAGTGGTATTTATTCCTAGGATGCAAGGTTGGTTCATTATCTGAAAATCAATTAATGTGATACACCACATAAAGAAAAGATAGAATAAAAATCATATGATCATATCAATAGGCACATAAGCATTTAACAAAATTCAGCATCCATTTATGATAAAAACTTTTAGCAAAGTGAAAATAGAAGGAACATAATTCAATGTTGCAGTTTCCTCATGATAATATTATTATTGTTGATGTGAGGATTAATATACTTCCTGGACACTCACATCATGGCTGCTGTTTACATTATTTTTCTAGTAATTTAAAAAAAAATAATTCAGTCTCACAGTACTTTTGAAGTCAGTGCAATATAGTAGAAACAGCATGGACTTGGGAATTTTTAACTTCATTACTGGCTGTATGACTTGGAGCAACTTACATAAAATCTCTTAGCCTTTATCTCTTTACAATAAAATAATTATTACAAAGCTTTTCTCCCAAAACTATTAGGAAAAGTCATGGTAAAATATCCAAACTATCAAGTATAACTAACCAAAATTTATTGAGCACTTACTATGTTCCAAGTATTGATCTAAGGAGTGTAATGTATTAACTTATCCATCTTTCCTCACAAGAATACTATGAAGTAGATACTATTATCGTCTCTGTTTTGCAAAAAAAGTAACTGAGAGTCAAACCATCTTCCTAAGACCCCACACTAGTAAGTGACAGAGCAAGCTTTAATGCAAAATCTTACTTAAAGGTAAACAGCCCTAAACACCATACAATATCATCTCTCAAGGTTTAGAAAATTATGGGTGTTCAAGTAAGTGGCACCTGTGATTATCACCTGGATCATCACAAATATTGATTATCATTATCCAACAGATGTTCAGAAGTACTGGTGAATAAAGTATTGTTCCTGACAAACCAATTTACTTAACATTTATTGTTCAAAGTATTACATATGTCTCCTTTTTCCCCCATTGACCTCTCCCTGGTCATTCCTATCCCCCAGCACATGCCCTCGTCCCCCTACTGTCTGTGTCCGTGGGTTATGCTTATATGCATGCATACTAGTCCTTTGGTTGACCTCTTACTCTCCCCAACCCCACCCCCACCTCCCTGCTTCCCTCGCCTTCCCTCTGAGGTTAGACAGCCTGTTCAATGTTTCTGTGTCTCTGGATCTATTTCTGTTCATCACCTTATGTTGTTCATTATATTCCACAAATGAGTGAGATCATGTGATATTTCTCTTCCTCCAACTGAAGGAACTCTTACCATTTGCAACAGCATGGATGGACCTGGAGAGCATCCTATCTAATAAAAGAGTAATATGCAAATTAACCATCACTCTGCTATACCCACAAGCCATGCCCACTAGCCAATCAGGAGCAAATATGCAAATTAACCACAACCAAGATGGCTGCAGCCACTAAGAGCAGGAGGGAGGCTTGGGTTTCCCAGGCAATGGAGGAAGCCAAGCTTTCCGCACACCCTGGCCTGCCCAGGCCTCTGCTTAAGGCTACAAAGTTTCAATGATAGAAGTTAAATTCCAACAGAAATGACAGCAGCCACGGAGCTGGAAAGAGTGGGAGGCTAGGGTTGCCCCCGGCGATAAAGAAAGCCAAGCTTTCTGCACACCCTGGCCGGCTCAGGCCTCCACTTAAGGTTACAAAGTTTCAATTATAGAAGATAAATAAATTCCAACAGAAATGGCTGCCGGCACAGAGGCAGCAGAAGGCTTGGCTCCGCTCCAGGCTACAAAGTTTCAATTGTAGAAGATAAATAAACCCCAGACCAGGGCCTCCACTTGGGTCGCCAGGGCGCGTGGTGAGCCTGCAAACCACCACAGGCCCCTTGCCCAGGCTGCCCCACACCCCAAGGGAACCCCCACTCTGATCTGGGACACCCTTCAGGGCAAACCAGCTGGCCCCACCCATGCACCAGGCCTCGATCCTATCTAATAAAAGAGCAATATTCAAATTGACCGTCACTCCAACACACAAGATGGCTGCCCCCATGTGGTCAAAGATCCTGCCCCCAGGTGGACATAAGATGGCCACCACAAGATGGCCAGCAGAGATGGGCAGTTGGGAGGGACCAGGCCTGCAAGGGAGGGCAGTTGGGGTGATAAAGCCTGCAGGGGAGGGCAGTTAGGGGTGACCAGGCCAGTAGAGGAGGGAAGTTGGGGGCAAACAGGCTGGCAGGGGAGCAGTTAAGCATCAACCAGGCTGGCAGCGGAGTGGTTAGGGGGTGATCAGGCTGGCAGGCAGAAACGGTTAGGGGCAATCAGGAAAGCAGGCAGGTGAGCAGTTGGGAGCCAGCAATCCTGGATTGTGAGAGGGATGTCCAACTGCCCATTTAGACCCGATCCCAGTGGGATTAGGTCTAAACGGGCAGTCGGACATCCCTTGAGGGGTCCCAGATTGGAGAGGGTGCAGGCTGGGCTGAGGGACACCCCCCCCTTTGTGCACAAATTTCGTGCACCGGGCCTCTAGTTATATATATATTTAGAATCATGTTCATAGCAGACATATTTTTAAAAGATTCGACAATATAGCACATGGATTTTTCTTCCTTTTTTTGATAAAATTTTATTTCAACAGTAGTCTTTAGGATCACTTTTTTTTCACATTTAGTCAGTTTTTTAAAGCTTTTCTTTAATAAAGTGTTTCAGACTTGGTTCATATTTATAAAGACTTAACTCACAGAGACCAATTTACTCTCTAATGATTCATTTACTTTACATGGATTAAATTTGTTGGCAGCATTCCTTGCATTAGGGGGAAAATTTTTTTACATTTCTAGGATTTGTCATTTTATATCTTAAGAAGAGATCAGTTTAACACAATAGAAGTAATTTTCTTAGGTAGTCATTTACACTCTATTATTCAATCATGGTATTGGGAGGTTAATTAACAACTATCATCTCACATTTTTATCTCTTTGGTATGTGTTAGACCATTTCAGTTCTACTCTCTTAGCAAATTTTAATTATATAATTCAGTCATATCAACTAGTAGTCACCATATTTGATAGTAGACCCACAGACCTTATTCATCCTAGAGCTGAGAGCTTGTATCCTTTTACCATATTTTAATAAAGAAAAAATATTCCTATCTTGTATTCATTTCTATCTAAAATCATCTTCACTCTATGTGACTTGGACCTCATAGAATTGGTGACTATTTCAAAATAATCAGTGGATAAAGTTGATCTTAAATATTTAACCTAGCAAAGATTCTAATCAATTATTGCTTTATAACCATACATTATGTGTTGGTTTTACTTTAGAAGTTATAAAAAATAATAACTGTGCCAGAGTCATCCAAAGTTGTTCTAATTATTAAAATTGAGAATTATATAAGCATGTTTCATGCTAAATTAAGATTATTATAATAATGATTTTAGACTCCTGAATTTTAATTTTATTTTAATAACTATAAATTTTATAAAGTATATTTTAGCTGTTCAGTTAACGCTTTGGAAAATGATGTATGAACCAACCAAGAAGTGTTAATAGACCATTACTTTTCATTTATAAGTTGTTAGCTAAAACATTAAATTAAGATTTTTAGATGTAAAATTACTTAATAATGTAGGTATTAGGTAAAAATGGCAATTGAATAAATATCCCCCAAATGGAAAATATTGATGGAAACAATTCAGTATACTAAATTGTGTATTATTTATATCCTTAGAGGTCAGAATCTACATAAGGAAAAGTTAATCATAGATTGTCTAAATAGTCCCTAAAGTAATTCTAGCACTCCTTAATTTTAACTTTTTCCCTGCTTATTTTGAGCAAAGTATTTTACAACAAAATTATTTTAAAGAGAAAGGAGAAAAACGTTTTAATATTTATTCTAATCCAATTTGAACTCTCCCTTTCTGTGCACATGCAAACACATAAGACCTTTTTCATATCTTAAATTTTTTCCTGGAGAATTAGGTCTTATTAATAGTTTAAGCATAAAATAGAATATATTAGACTTTGTATTTATGAGCCTTTTTTTTTTTTTTTTTGCTAACTGCTTTGTTGGCACTAAAGTTAAAAGCTAATGCCAAATTCTCCATGTTGAAGCAGCTTGTGCAGATTGCCATTTTTCCTATTTGAATTTAATTTTTATACTAAGAGATGTATGCTATTAAAAAGTCAGAATTGATTAATATTAGAAGCTTCTAATACAATTGTGTATTCAGGAGTGTCCCTCTCTCCTATCACCACCACCCCTAGGTGACACACAGCTGCCTGCGGAATACATTACCAGGCTTCTGTACACAGGCCTGGCATTCTGTCGTAATCATTCTTTTCATAGCACAATTTGTGGGTTTCTGTGAAACGCAGCTATTGGTCGTTGTGCCTGTACTCAAATGAAGTGATACTGAATTTCTATTATGCATGTGCCTTGGAAATCTCACAGCTCTCCATAAAGATTTTATTCACACAGCAGATTTGTTGTGACTTAGATAGTTTCAGACAATTTTAGATTTGAATGGACATGGCAGGATCTGACAGTATAAAAGAAATATCAGGAAAAGAAACATGTAGAACCAAATGATATATTAAGCAACCTACAGAACAAAGCAAAGAGAATGCCTGCGATTGTAGTAAACAAAACCAGAAAGCACGTCTTTGGAGGACCTCTCCCAGGAGCTAATCTTTTTACATTGCATGTATGAGTTGGTGATAGAACTTGTCAACTCCTTTCAGCCTACAAATTAAGTTTTGACAAAGCCTTGTTCCTTATATAACCTTCATGTTTTTTAAATAAATTGTTCATAATAAGACACATTCTAGTTTTCATATATTTTCACAATGGTCTAGGTCACAAATACAAAATAGAAATAAACACAATCACAAACATTTATTCCTCAACTAAAGTTAGAAGATGTATTTAAAGAGTAATTGTTGTGAATGTATAAAATGTGGAATTCAAGTGATGGTGAATTCATTTACGGAAAAGGAGGGGAGAGATGAGTTTATATATTTAGAGCAAAAAAATGAATTTAATGTGAAGTTTCCTTCAATACTGAGAGTGCACAATGAATCAGGCATAACTTAGGGACTGAAGATACTAGAGTATAACACTGAACAATGCAGACAATACCCATTACCTCATGGAGCTTATTTACTAATGGGAGAAAGATTTAATAGTCTTTACTAATGGGGGGAAAGATTTAATAATACATTCGACAAAGAAAGACAAATACTGCATGGTATCACTTATATGTGGAATCTAAAAAAATGAAAATAGAATTAATAGAAAAAAGACTACAATGGTGATTTCCAAAGCCCAGGAATAGGGGAAATAGGGAGTTATTGGTAAAAGAGTATGAACTTCCAGTTATAAGATAAATAAGGCCAAACGCATACAAATGGATACTAGGTTGGTGGTTGTCTGAGGCAAGGGATGGAGTTGGAGGAAATAGGTTAAGGTGGTCAAAAGTTCAGATTTGCAGTTACAAGATAAATAAGTCCTGGGATGTAATGTACAGCATTGTGACTATAGTTAATGATAATGTATATTTGAAAGTTGCTAAGAGAGTAGATCTTAAAAGTTCTCATCACAAGAAAAAAATTGTAACTGTATGAAGTGATAGATGTTAACTAAACCTACTGTGGGGATCACTTCACAATAGATACATATATCAAATCATTATTTTGTGCACCTTAAACTAATATGTTATATGTCATTTATAGCTCAATAAAACTGGGGAAATTTTTGAAAAATAGACTATCCAAAAAAAGATGAATAAGGTCTGAGGATCTATAGTTTATAATGTTGTATTGTATAATAGAAAATTGCTAAAAACTAGGACTTAGTGTTCTCACCAAAAAAAAAAGCTAAATATTTGAGGTGATAGCTGAGTTAGTTTAGTAGATTCTGGGACTCTTTTCATAATGTGTATGTATTGCATATCATCATGTTGTATATTTTAAATATGTTACAATTTTATTTATTACTGTTCTTTAATAAAGCTGGAATAAATTAAATGTACAGATGAACACATATATAAAAATATTTCACATTTGGAAGAAAGGTTGGCTAAAGACCAAGGGAAAAGAGAAGAGGAAGAGAAAGGAAAATACCTAGTAGCTATATTAGGAGAAACCAAAACATATTTATTCCAATAGATATTAAGAACTGGATACCAAAGCAAAAATCAAGATAAAGAGTACATTTAATTGTGTACTTTTGGAAGCTTTAGTTCTGATCCCAAATCAGTCAAACAATGTCATTCTTTACTTTAACAAATAATGTTAATGCATTTGATTTTAATGATCACCTATTATATGTGAATTATTTAATATAACCTCAACAACACTTATTAGTTCTACAGAAATCTTCTAAGAACCAGACTCTTAGAATTCTCCTCTCTAGCCCAATTTCCCAAAGTTCCTATGATCTCCTGGCTTTGTCATGTGGCAAAGGAGAACAATATGATATTTTATTCCATACTTCGATGTTAGTGATTTAATTATCATATTAGAGAAGAAATTGAGAGAAAAGTAAAGTCAATACAAAGTAACATATGTCTACATATGGTATTTCAATCATCAAATAACTCCAGTAAACTTACTTCTAAGTAAAATTTCATATATAATCCTTCAAATAACACCATCATTCAGACTCTATGTAAACTGGTTTTGAGTATAAATTTTAGATGGGTTATTACCCAGAAACTTACAAATAATCACTACCCATCTGAAGAACCTCTAGAATGTCCATATTTGTAGGTAAATTCAAATATGAATAAAATGAATCTATGTATATAGTTGAAGTTTTCTTTGAAGTCGACTTTATAGTCAAGTAATTGTGATAATTTTAATAGTTTGCAATCTCTTTGAAGGTAAAGATAATTCCTATCCATCATGTTTTCCACTAACACATGATTTGGAATTGTCAAAGAAAAACTGCACTGGATAAATTAAATAGGAAAGGGAAACTTTTTTCAAAACTATTGCAATAGGGGAGAGAGGTTGAACTCAACTCTGCTGAAACAGAAGGTGGGAGAGATTTTAACTATTAAAGTAAGCCAGTGGAGAAGTATGGGAAGATATCGGGGTGAGAATAATGTGATTAGGCCACTGTGCCTGATAACTGGCATTTATCAAAGTTAGGCTCCTACCCTTTCACTGAGACTGGAAGATAGGGAGGCTATCTTTCTTAATGATTATATATCAGAGATGGCTACCAGGTCCTTGAGAAAGACATTCCTGGGTTGTAAAATGGGCAAGAAGCTGAAGAATTTACATATCAAAGGGGCAGAGAAAGAATTTACAATGGAAAGTTTTCTAAAATAAATGTTCTCCAAAAAGGGAGGTCAGAGATCTATAGTCGGGAAGAATACTGTTTAAAGTTTAGTGAGGCTGAGGGAGGATCTTAAGACCATCTTGATCAGAATGTAGTACTTGCTCAGTAAATATCTGCTGAACAAAGAATATCTCAGGAATCTAGTAGGCTTTTAAGTCTTTTAACCACAACATACCTGAATAAGTCATTAAAAATAAATGCCCCCCCTTAGATACTAATTCCAGAAAATCTAAATTTTCCCATAATTTTATTTCCATATATTATAATACTCAGCATATAGTATATACTGATGGCAATAAATAGGGTAAAAACATACACAATGTCAGACGCTCAAACTCTTGGGTTTGTGCAAAATGCTTGCTTGTATTTAGGAATATCTTTTTCCTTGTCTTACTCTGTTAACTTTGAAGGGGCTGGAGGATAGGCATTCAAATATGAGATGTTTTAGGACTAGAATGACTCCACTCACATTTGAAATAAATTATTTTCAATGAATGTTAATGGAGAGGAAGAAAATCACTTTATTAAAGTGATCTCTCAAGCCAAGAGTATTTTATTTGTCCTTCTCCACTGCAAATTATGCCCAATTAATTAATTAAATCTGAAATTATCAAGTAGAGTATACTTTCCAGGGTTCAGATAGTTTTAAAAAGGTAAGTACTTTTCATTACCTGCTCAAATTTTTAAAAACAGATGTTTATTTTGGAGTGTTATGATCCCTTACAATCTCGATTCATTGTTTCTTAGGATGAGAGCAACATCAATTCATTGTTTCTTGACCTGATACATGACAAGGGAAGCATCTCAAAAAGTCTTCACAGCAATTGACAGTGGCTTTCCTGCCTGATTCCCTGGAGCAGGAATCCTGTGTGCCAGGATCTTCAAGCTCTACCCTCCCAGTGGTGCATCAGAGAGAAATTATGGTAATCTCAAAATCCTATTGATGTGCAATGACATTTCATCAACTGAAAAAAAATTACGAGTAAAATGCAGAAGATTTTATTATTATTATTATTATTGAAAGGAACTCAGGTTCATGTGAATAGGTCTCATGTGGGGAGTCTTTTGAAGCTAGGGACTTCAAAGCAGATCACAGACTTCCACCGGGTTAATCGCATAATGCAAGAGTGGGGAGATGGAATTACCACCATTCAGTCAAGCTAAACTTATCTTTTATTTTTTTCCAGAGAGAGCAAGCGAATGCCCATCTTTTAGTTCCCAACAGTACACCAATTAAACATGTGTTTGCGAGACTGCTTTGCTCTTTAATGTAAATCACACTGGAAAGAAGTTCCAAACAACTACCAGTGGCATTTGATACACCCCTTCATTCAGGGGGCACCATTCTCCCTTTGCTGTAAATCCTGGGTTTTAAGCATTAAAACACGGCTATTCAACACATAATAGATTACAAAAAAAAAAGATCAGCAAGATTATATAAAGTTAGGGTTAAGAAAAGCCAGACTTTCTGACTACAAATGCTTTGTATATTGATTAAAGTTCTTTAAAATTAGTAGAAATCATCTAGAGTGCCTAGAAACCAGTAAGAGATAGAAGGAGTGGGTATTATCTTCACCAAACACATATACCATGGTCATCAATGTCTATAAAAAACATCACAGCCCTAACCCATTTGGCTCAGTGGATAGAATGTCGGCCTGCGGACTAAAGGGTCCTGGGTTTGATTCCGGTCAAGGGCATGTACCTCAGTTGCATGCTCTTTCCCTGCCTGGGCCCTGGTTCAGGCTCATGCAGGAGGCAACCAATCGATGTATTTCTCTCACATCGATATTTCTCTCTGTCTTTCCCTGTCTCTTCTACTCTCCCCACCGCCAAAAAAAAAAAAAAAAAAAAAAAAAGTCAATGGAAAAATTTCCTCGGATGAGGAATTTAAAAAATCACATACAGTAACTAGAAATTAATAAGCAGAAAATCAATTAAGCCTCTGAAAAATAAGGCCTTATCTTCAAGGTTAATAGTTTGGTGAAATAATAATAATAACAGGGTTTAATCCAAACAACCTCAGAAATGTATTTAGATAGGTGCCAGGGGTGGACTGTGGGTGTACACCATCTTTCTGATTTAAAATAATGACTATGTGATATCTTTCATCCCTCAGATGATCTTTCTGAAAGATGAAATTGAATTTAATTATAGTTCATAAAGATTGCCAGAGAATGACCAAGGAAAGGAAAGAAAGACAAGCATACTTCAGATATTTTACTGCAGAAACTATAATGGGAATGGAATTGTAATGAAAATAGTAGTTGTGTCACAATGCAATCTATACATATAAAGAGGTAATGTGCTAATTTGTCCGTGATGGTATCCCCATAATGACCAATTTGCATACTGATGCGCAGGCAGCAGGGGGCGGGCAGCTGGAGCCAAGTTCCCGGGGGTCTGAGGACAGTGCCAGACAGGATCCCGGATTGCAAAGAAGGAAGAGAAAGCGGCCATGGGGAGCTCCTCCAATCTCCCTGCCCGGACACCCTACCCTAGCCCACGCACCCTCGGGGGGACAGGGAGGCTGACGGATGGGGAGAAGACCCAGCCTCGGGGGTAGCTGCAACCTGCACCTCCGACTCCTGATCTCTTCCCTGCCACTCCCGCCAGGGGCCCCTACAACAATAGCACGCCAGCCACCACCCGTCAGCATCCCTGAGGCACCCGGGGCCCTCAGCCCTCCGCTGCCCGGCCCCCTCCACTGGGGCCAAGCATGCCTCTCCTCCCTACAACTCCAGACCCGGGTGGAGACAGGCCTGAGTGACCCCCCCACCCCCCACCCCCACAGCAGCATCGCTGTCTCTGCAGAGGAAGCATGCTTAACCTCGCTGAGGGTGCGGCTAAACCCACCCTCCTAGCCGGCCTGGCTCAGCCCTGGCCTGGCCCCCACACCACTCCAGAGATTGGAGCCCTGCCCTGAGCAGGTACAGCTGCGAAACAGCCACGTACAATTTAAAAGAATGGTGCCAAGCTGGAAGGGTTGACAGTTACTTCCCCTTAGGCCTGGCCAGCCCCCTATTGCCCCCCTAACTCCCTGCCCCCAACCAGCACCTCCAGGGCCGACCACCACTACAGGGCTGCTGGCCAGAGCCCACCCCTCCGAGGCCGGCGGAATCCCCTGCAAAGCTTCCATAGCTACAATCCCAGGAAACAATAATGCCCTCCTCCCCTAATCAGCACCTGCTACCTGCCAGGGTACCCATGAGGTTAAAAATAACAACCCTTTCCCGTTTAGACATCACTTACTTGATGAAACATTTCTAGGTTTATTAGCTCAGAACCTCCTCATGACAACCCAGTGAGGTAGGTGGAGATTACAATTCCCATGGTATATGCGTATGCATTCAGAAATGAAGCTCAGAGAGGAAAAGTGTCAAGCCCCCTGGTTCCCAAGGTGCAGCACATGCCTCACAGGGGGGGCAATTTGATTTTAAATGGGGGCAATTCAAGCATGAGTTAACAGTGAATTTTTTGCATTTCTTATGGTTCTAGGGGGCCTCATCTACAGCGTATCCTACATAATAAAAGGCTAATATGCAAATGAACAAATGGTGAAATGACCTGTCACTATGATGCACACTGACCACCAGGGGGCAGACACTTAACACAGGAGCTGCCCCCTGGTGGTCAGTGTGCTCCCACAGGGGCAGCGCCGCTCAGCCAGAAACCGGGCTCATGAGGCAGTGGTAGGAGCCTCTCCCGCCTCCGTGGCAATGCTAAGGATGTCCAACTGACGGCTTAGGCCCACTAAGCCGTCAGTCAGACATCCCCCCAGGGCTCCCAGATTGCGAGAGGGCACAGACCAGGCTGAGGGACCCCTTCAAGTGCACGAATTTCGTGCACCAGGCCTCTAGTATACAATAACATATATGATATTATCATTTTATATAATTAAATTATAAATGTTTATAGTTTGTTACATATAACTCTATTATATATAGTGTGTAGAAATAAATGATAAATTAAAGTGGAAATAGAGTAAGGTCCTATGTATAGTACTTACTCCATATACATTTTATAAGTTAAGGTAAAGTCTAAGTTATAGTAACAGAGACTCCAAAAATTCAGTGGCTTAATAAGATAAAAGTTTACTCATTTCTTACATAATAGTCCAGACGTCAGTAGTCCCTGCTGGCTGACTGGCTGGCTCTTCTCCACAGGTCATTCAGAAGCCAGGTTCCTTCCACCTTGTGGCTCCACTGAGTGCAGGTGCTGTTCTTATCTGAATACTTGAAGCGAACTCCCTACCATATCTGTTTTCTAGCCTGTGAAAAGGGAAAAGAAACAATTTAGCATATTCCACCTTGTCTTTTAAGGAAATGGCCTCAAAACTGCATACACTACTTCTGCTTATACCCTAGTAACCCAAACTCAATCCCATGGCTATCTTACTGCATTCGTTTCCTAGGCTGTCATAAAGTACTACAGACTGGGTGGCTTAAACAACAGAAATTTGTTTTCTTCATTATTCTAGAGGCTAGAAGACTAAATCAAGGTATCAGCAGTGTTGGTTTCTTCTGAGGCATCTCTCATGTCTTAGAGATAGCCGCCTTCCTCCAGTGTCTTCATATGTTCTTTCCTCTATGTATGTTTGTGTCCTAGTCTCTTCTTTTTATAAGGACACCAGTCATATTTGATTAGCACCCACACTAATTACTTAATTTAACTTTAATTACCACTTTAAAAAATCTCCAAATACAGTGACATTCTGAGGTACTAGGAGTTAGAACTTCAACATATGAATATTGAGAGTACACAACTGAGCACATTATATCCAGCTTCAAAGGAGACTGAGAAATGTGATTAGCAGTTGGATGGCCACACATTTAACTAGGTAAAACTTCAGTCCTATTACAAAAAGGAAAGGAGAATAGATATTAAGAAGTAGTTAGCAGCATCTGCCAGATTATTCTAGAATTAATAAATATAAGGCCAAGTATAGATTAGGCAAAAATTCAGCAAGGAAAAGAATGGGAAGAATATGTAATTGCTAATGAAACTCAAAAGCAGTTGGGCTCCAAGAGAAAAATCCTGTTTCAATGCAAAAGCCTGGGTAAAATTAACTAAATTTTAATAATAGTGAGGCCATTTCAACTGTGGAGAGTATAACTTAAGATGCATATAATATCTGGGATAGATTTTTTAAGCATTAGGAGAAACAGATAACTCAGGGTTTATAGCTAGTCTCCTTTGATCTCCACAAAAAGTGCATATAATTGAGCCATCCATAAAAAGAATTTTATCAATGCTATCATTCTACTTTTATATGTTTAAATGTTTGATCACACATGCGTAAGGTTGCTATTAATCTAGAAATTAATAAAAAAGGGCTTTACAAAATAAAATTTAAACCTCATAGTTTATGTAAACTTGCTATATGAACAAGCTATAGGGATGTGCTGTTTTCAAAAATTATTAGTGTACACAAGAGGACAGAGATGGTAAACAAGACACTTGAATTATTAAGCAGAATAGTTTCTGGTTAAATTTTGGCAATTTGACTTTGTTTCTTAATAAATACTCAAATGTGTTCAATGATTTTTTAAAAATTCCTCCACAAGACTATCTGAAATATAATGCAGAAACCTACTCATAACCTTCAATTCTGATTCTCATCCCCATCACAATTCTATCCTGTGAAACCATAAACATGTGAGCACAGTTACAAATTGTTAATTTATGAAATATATTTGAGTGGATATTAGCTGGTTTCTTTCTACTGTTACTCATGTTTGGGTACATGCCAGGAGCACCCATTGCCTTTCACCTCACACATTCAGGAAGGAAATGGGAGCAGAAGGCACTTTTACTAAGAAATATTGTGATTAAAAAATAGTTATACAGCAAAAAACAGTTGCAAACACATAGTATCATTCATTGCTAATGAGTTAAAAAGATACCACAGTGCATATATAAATCACTATACAGTCGCTTGCAGTTTATTTAAATTCATTGTGCCTCATTATAACTGAGCTATGCACCTTTAGGTCTGAGTTGATTAGGAATGCGATAGCTCAGCATAGCTTTTAATTCAGAGAAACATGGCCTGACCTTTACCATAATCCTGTGTGAAACACACTATAGTTTAGACATTAATAATGATGCTACCTCTTTTTCATACTGGTGAGATGCTACTTAAAATTTGGTATTATTAGTTAACAGGCTCGGGCCAATACATCAAAACCAAATTACCCTTCTGTGTATAACTACAGTACTTAATTCTGAGTTCTTCATCTCTCATAACTATTACTTCCTCTTTAAAAATGCTAAAACCAAAATGTAATAGTGTCATGCCATAGCAATAAGTCATAGATACAAACTAAAGGCACTCCTCTTCGCTCCCCATGGACTGCCACTGTATGCTGTTAAGGATTTGTGCTTCATGATATACGTTCTAACAGCTAAGGCACTGCTTGTCTTTGACCTTTGTCTCTCAATTTAAGAATGCCATTTCTTTAAATCACCTTCTGGGAAGTCAACTAGCACAAACAATAGAACTTTCTTACCATTATCATTCTGAAGCCACAGAAAACACAAATCACAGGTTTACATACCTATTTTCTTTTCTTTTTTTTTAATTATGTGTAGTGTTCATCACTATAGACACAGTCAATAATAAAGTGATTCAGTTATCAAGTTTAATTGACTTACTAGTTCACTGAAGCTCATCATGGAGAACATTCCTCTGCGTCACCCATTTTCACCTCTTTCCACAGTTGCTTCCCACTCCCCAGAGGTAACTGATGTTGGCTCTCCTAGATGTTTACGCTGGTATTTTTAACTTGTCTTCCTAAATAACATGTTTATATTACTAAATCACAATGTTTCAGTTTTAGATACTACATTTTAACTTTCTATAATAAAAAAATAAGATGTAGCCTTTTTAAGAACATCATCCCCTTCAAATCCAAGATTTCCCTTCATTATCCATCCTGAGGATTTCCTCGGTCACCCATGTGTTCAACGCCCTTTCACAGAACCCCTTTCTTTGGGTTAGAAATTCCTTTGTCTCTGAAAACCAGAAACTGAACACAAGGGATCAAACAAAATGAGAGTCTACTTATTTTATCCATAGGCAAAAGAATGGTCATGGGACAAAAAGGAAACGCTATGCTGTTGAAAACAAAACAAAAAAACAGGCCCCTCAGATGTTGTTTCGTGATGCTTGTTTTTAATGCCCCAAAACACAAGGTTATGATAAAAGAAAGCAGCCAGAGCCTCATCCACTGGTACACAAAGAAGACAACGAGGAAGGGCAAGCCCATTCCTTTCCAGAACACTTCCCGGAACTTGTACACACAACCTCCACTTAAATTCCATATACAGACCTCGCCACACCTACCTGCAAGGGATGGGAGATTTAAGTCTTTATTTTAGCAGATGTGTTACCAAGAAAGGAGGGAAAATATTGTGAGATACTCAGTCATACTATGTGGTCTTTCTAGATTATTTTAGTGCAGCATATTAAAGAAGCTCTCTGAGAAAGAATAAACTGAAGATCCTTTTTTTTTTCAAGCCTTGCCTCTCTTCAAATGTCTTTATTTTTATACTCAAATTTGAGTGAAAGATTGGCTGGGATTAAAACCAGATCATAAATGTTTCTTAATGAATTTTGAAGGTGTTTCGTTGTCTTTGAGCTTCCAGAGTTGATATTGAGAAGCGCAAGTCTGTTCTGATTGGTCATACTTTGTTAGTGATCCTTTTGTAACCCCACTCTGGAGGCATTTAGGATGGCCTCTTGACTCTGGCATTATAAAATGTCAGAATAGCATGCGTTATGTGGGATTTGTTCCATTCATTCATTGTACTCAGCACTAGGGAGGGGCTTTCAATCTGGAAATTAAAGTCCACACATTCTTGAAAATGGTTTTTGCCTGATTTCTTTGACAATTTTCTTTATTCTTTTCTTCTCTTTTCTCCCCTTCTGAACATTGGGCACTAGCATCAGTCAAAATGAGTTATATCAGCGGTTTAATACAGCAGAGGTTTATTTTTTTATTTTATGTATTTTCTTTTTTATTGAATGTATTGGAGTGACATTGGTTAATAAAATTACATAGGTTTCAGGTGTGCAGTTCTATAATACATCATCTGTATGTTGTATTGTGTGTAAAGCACCCCCAGCCAAGTCCTCAGCACAGGTTTATTTTTCATTGGCACTATAGGTCCAACGTGACCAGCTGAGGGCTGGGTTCCACACTGTCCTGACAGAGGCTAGGGTGACAGAGTGTCCACCCTCCCAAGGATCTCAGGACTGCGGCAGAAGAAGGGCAACATGGTAAGTCACACACTGACTGTTCAAAACATTCCCCTAGAAGTAAATGGAATCACTTCTACTCACATTTTATCAGTCACAGGAAGCAACGTGCCCATGCCTAACTGCAAAAGGGTAAGAAGATGCACTCCTACAAGGTCCTGATAGCAGAACCAGAATGTTGAATAACAGCTCTAAGGATATTCATAACAGGTCTCCTAGAAGGATACTCTATTTTGCTTTTCTCTCTCTTTTTTTAATTTTGTTGTTAAGACTCAGCTTATACTAGGTACAGTTCACACAATTTAAGTATATATATTGATGAATTTTTACTTATGTATATGCCCATGTACCATAATCCAAATCAAGATATAAAATATTCCCAATACCCCAAGACTTGCTACTGCCCACTCTGTTTACATTCCTAAATGTAATCAGTAATCTGACCTCTATCAAAATTTGTTAATTTTGCCTGTTTTTGAACAGCCTATAAATAGAATCATGTATATGTATTCTTTCATGTGTAAATTTTTTCACTCAATTGTATATTGTGTATTTCATCAATAATATTGCATACAATGAAGTGGTTTCCTTTATTCACTGTTGCATTTGATAATATGAATAGAGTACCATGTATCCAGTCAACTTTTGTTGAACATTTAGGTTATTTCTAGTCTTGGGCTATTATGAATGAAGCTTCTATAAACTTTACTGTATATAACTTTTAGTAGAAACATTAAAAATTGAACAGCAGTTATTACTTATAATAAATTTTAATTTTCAATGGTTTAATGTTTAGTGGTCTTCATGTCCTACTTAAGAAATTTTTAACTATTCAAGTTATAATCTCTTAAGTTTTTCCCATAACCTATTATATTTTATTGCTCACATTTAGGTCCATGATTCACTTCAAATTAAATTTGGTGTATGGTGTATAGTAAAGGGGTCAAGATTTTTTTCCACTTACAAACCCAACTGAGAGTCATTATTTATTAAGGCCATTTTTTACAATTGGATTTGTAGTGATACCCTTTTGTGTAAATCAGATGACAATGTATCTTCCAATTTTCTAACTCTTTGGCCTTTATTTTATTTTCAGGGTGATTTCTTCAACTTTATATTCTAACACATATATTTATATTTTTAAGTTCTGTTATCACATTTTAATTTTCAAGAGCTCTTTGTTGTTCACTGATTATTCTTTTTATATTGTATACTGTTTTTAAATCAAAGATACATTATATTTTCTTATCTATGGGTCTCGTATTTGCGAGTATTGATTATATATATATTTTTTAAGAGGATTTTTTAAAATATATTTTACTGATTTTTTTACAGAGAGGAAGGGAGAGAGATAGAGAGTTAGAAACATTGATGAGAGAGAAACATCGATCAGCTGCCTCCTGCACACCTCCTACTGGGGATGTACCTGCAACCAAGGTACATGCCCTTGACCAGAATCGAACCTGGGACCTTTCAGTCTGCAGGCCAATGCTCTATCCACTGAGCCAAACCAGTTAGGGCTGATTATATTTTTTTTAACTTCTGAATTGGCTCAGCCTCCTCTGAGTTCTTGTTTTGGTCTCTGTCTTTCATGTAAGAGATTTTTCTCAAATATCTGGTGGTCATTGGCTATCCCATTCGGTATCCATAAAGCTGACTAAAATCTCACTCTAGGTAAGAAGGGCTTATTAGTGGCAGGGCTTCAATGTGTAGAATTGCTGAATAGGGACCTTAATAGTTTAATAGCTATTAATCGTTACCTTGCCTTAATAGCTTTTCTCTTGCTTCTGACAGTTTCTGCAGAGAAATCTTCCAGTCTCCACCAGAGGAAACATAAACCTATGACTTGAGTGAGCATCACCATGCTCATCAGTACTCACGCTCCCTAAACTGAGAGTCCTGCCTTGTCCTCCCAGAGGAATAAACATCCTAACTCTGCTGGAGTTGAGGAGGGAGTATCCTATTAGTTGTTTGCAGTGGGGCAATAGAACACATTGCCTCACTGCTTTGGGATGGATACCAAGTTTCAGCATTCTTAGTTTCTGCCCCACCATCACTATGTCTCATGCTTCAATATGCCATTGCTGCCAAACCCAAGATCCGGTGGGACAAATCAGACTTCTTGATTGACCTTCACCATAAAAGGTAAACTGAAATTTCAGATTTTTCTGGTTTAGTTAGTGATTTGTCTCTTACCTATTTTAATTATATTTTTAAATATCATGCTGCTTCTCTATTATCTGCTATTTTCAGTCCCCCACAACCCCATTCATTCACTTTTGCCTTGTAGGTTTATAACTTTTTGTATTCTTGCCATCAGTTTAATGATGTTTGCATAGAACACCATGTTTTCTACATCCATTGTCTGATTTGAATTCACTGTTGCCTCTCTCTTTAGCACAAAACAAATTGCATTCTGGAAGCAAAACAAAACACCAAATAAAGTGTTTCTCTTAAATTGAAATTGAAAAATAATTAATCTCCCTGACTAAAGGTCAACAAACTTTAGGTTATCTATTTATTTACTAGTATTTCACATTTAAAGGCATCAATATAGGTTTTGAGAACACCAGCTCCCAAATAATCACATTGACTAAGTTTAAAGTATATGACTTTATTTTTAAGTAAACATTTATAAAATAGTACACAAATTATACTGGAAAATATCATCATTTTTCTGAACTTCCAATCAAATGTTTCTTTTCTAAATTTCCTTCAATTTGGATAGTCCCTCAGCCCTAAAATTTCTTTTTAAAAAATAGATTATATACTATTTATTGTCATTAGAATTAAACAAACCAGTTTAGTTGGTCAGCCAATTTTCTCCTTTCATCACTACTACATGGTTTATCTCTCCTGAGAATGTGCCCTGAATGCAATTTTTCCTCTACAAATAGAGAAGATTTCTTAAGACTGATGTTAAGTAACAGCTGACTTCAACTATCACTACCAACTATAGGAGATCATTTTTATTAAGATACAAATATCAAACAGTCAAATAACATAAAGCTATGTATTTGTTCAGGGCTGGTTTTCAAATGGGGGAGAGGGAGGCTGATAGAGGAATCCAGCTTGATTACTTAAAAAAAAAAAAAAAAAAAAACTCTACTGTTTCAAAAATGTACCCCACTCCTTTCTCTCCCAATCACCTCATTATATTAATGAAAAAGTAGGTCCAAAGAAATAATTTTTCTTTGATAACACAACCACTTGAACCACAAAAAACTAATCTCTCCTAGAATTGCAGCCCAAGTTGCCAGTTCAGTTTTGTGTGTGTGTGTGTGTGTGTGTGTGTGTGTTTCCATTTATGAACTATGTACTTTTAACATCTTTTTTATCACTATTCCAATTGCATTGAGTAGTACTCCCCAAATAATATATATATATCTACACTAATAAAAGAGTAAGATGCAAATTGACTGTACCTTTGCAATGCCCACCAGCCAATCAGGAGTGAGTATGCAAATTAACCCAACAAAGATAGAGGGTTAATTTCCATACGCAGGCACCGAGTGGCTGGGGGTGGGGTGGGATGCTTGGCCAAACCCAGGTGTTCTGCACCGCCCCACCACTCCGGGCCTCTAGGCAGCATGGGAAGGCAGAAAGGCAGCTCCAGGCCAGAGCAAAAAGGTGGCTCCGGCTAGAGTGAAGGTGGTGCTGGTAGCCAGGGGAAGGAAAGCCCATTCTTGCACAAATCTTCATGCATTGTGCGTCTAGTATATATATAAAAGCCCAGCGACCATTACAGAGGAACAACCAGAATGACCAGAACGACCAGTGGCTATGATGTGCACTGCGGCAGCCAACCAGCCTGATCCTGGCCATGAACGCCCCTCCCCAACTCCTCCCCAGCCGGCCTGGCCCCAAATCAGCCCCCAACATTATTGGGGCCAGGGCCGGCCGAGAGGAGGGGCCGCAGGTGGTTGGTGGCTGGCCCTGCACCTGATCATCCCCCAATACCACTAAATCACTGCCTGGCTCCTTGGTGCATGTACATTTAGTGAAATCATCTGAAAATAATTTTCAGTTCCTTCTGTCCCTGACCAGAGTCTCCAGAGGGCTCTGCTAATACTGCAGCCAAGGTATGGAATTCTCCCTCCATGGCCTGCAGCCCCCGGAGACCCTTCCAAGTTAGCCAAAAAGGCTACCTACGCATTAATGGGACGGTGGCTCTTTGTTGAGGAATGTAGAGAGGCTGGCTGCGGATTTTGTGAAAATGTGGTGCCTTGCAGGTTAGGTGAACTTTCAATCTCTCTGTAAAAGGAGCAGCGAAAAGGACCCAGAGGCTGCCAGGAGCAACAGCGAAGGGTAGGCACATTCAGAAACAGAAAAACTTTTAAACAAACAGACATGAAGATCATATGGGGAAACTGAGGGCAGAGCCCCAGGAAGAATGCACAAATTATTAAAGGGCCATCATCCATCTTGATATATGTTTGTACACAACACATCAACTTCATCTCATGTCATGTGAAATGCAAAACAGTTCTGTTGTGGGTTTTCTTTTGGCCATCCTTAAACTATAATTAGATCCTGCTGGGGAAGTGCTATAGCTTCCAGCATTAGACCCCACAGCCAGTCCCGCCTGATGGGCCCCCATCTGGGTGGGCCAGCCAGACCCCACCCATGCATGAATTTGTGCACTGGGCCTCTAATATTAAATAACTAGAGGCCCAGTGTGCGAAATTGCGCGAGACCCAGACCCACCATGCTGGTGGGACCCCAGACGTGCCTTGCACGAGCCGCAGGACCCCAGACCTGCCCTGCATGAGCTGCGGACCCTGCCTCCACCGCGCCAGCCCCGCCAGCCCTGCACCAGCCCTGCCAGCCCCATGCGAGCTGCGCGAGCCCCGCCAGCCCCATGTGAGCCCCGCCTCGCCATGTGAGCCGCAAGTCCTGGCCTGTAGGAGGTGCTCCATGCACCTCCTGGTGACCGGTTGTTTGGTCATTCCGCCATTACGGCGTCACGACCACAGGCCTTTTATGATATAGATAGTAGTAATTGTGGATAACTAAGTCCAATAGAAATGTTTCTTGTGCTACCATATAGTCATGATTATGTCTTTGGGGTTGAGATGCACATATTTTACTATACTATACTATATTATCAATTTACTTATTTTACTAATAATTCTTTTAATCATAATTGATGGTGAATTTCATTTCAGCACATATGAAGAAGGATAATATGATTCTCCTTTCACATGCTAAATTAAGTTAATGGAATTTATATTAAATAATCTTTGCATTCCTGCTATGGATCTCAGTTGTGTTTCAGTATAGGTTTAACATACTGCTGTATTATATTTGCTAATGTTTTATGGATATTTTTATTGACATTTATTAGTCTACTAGAGGCCCGGTGGATGAAATTCATGCATGGGGGGACGGGGGGCAGTCTCTCAGCTTGACCTTCACCCTTTCCAATCCGGGACCCCTCGGGGGATGTCCAACTGCCAGTTTAGGCGCGATCCCATGGGATCAGGCTTAAACCGGCAGTCGGACATCCCTCTCGCAATCCAAGACCACTGGCTCCTAACCACTCGCCTGCCTGCCAGCCTGATCACCCCATAACTGCTCCCCTGTCAGCCTGATCACCCACTAACTGCCCCCCTGCCAGCCTGACCACCCCTAACTGCACCGGGCCTCTAATTATATATATATATATATATGCACACTAGAGGCCTGATGCATGAAATTCGTGAAAGAGTAGGCCTTCCTTCCCCCAGCTGCCAGCAGGGGAGGTCAGTTAGGGGCAGTCAGGCTGCCAGGCCAGCAGGGAGTGCAGTAAGGGTGACCAGGCCTGCGGGAGGCCGCAGTTAGGAGTGACCAGGCTGGCAAGGAGGGGGCAGTTGGGGGCAACCTGGCTGGCAGGGGGGCAGTTAGGGGTGACCAGGCCAGCATACAGAGGCAGTGAGGGACGATCAGGCTGCTGGGAGGGGCAGTTAGGGTTGATCAGGCAGGTAAGTGAGTGATTAGAAGCCAGTGATCCAGGATTGTGAGAGGGATGTCCAACTGCCGGTTTAGACCTGATCCCCAGGATGGGGCCTAAACCAGCAGTCAGACATCCCCCAAGGGGTGCCGGATTGGAGAGGGTGCAGGCTGGGCTGAGGGGACCCCCCTCTGCATGAATTTCGTGCACTGGGCCTCTAGTTTATATAAAAGCCAATTGAATACACTATGGTCACTGCCTTGATTTCTCTCTATGGTATTCTCACGATTGACTTAGGGCCTCACTGATCTCCTGAAATTGCCCTCGCAAATGTAATGAATGACCCTCCCATCACTAGATAAAGGAGAATATATTTTTTTATATTTTTAGTATCTTTTCAATACCCATATGGTTCATCTTTATTCCCTTATGAATTCCTTAACAGTTCTGGGTTTCTTATACTGTATTTTCAAAGCAGATAAAACCTGGTGCACTCTCTCTTTTGATTAATCCTACTTTACCTCTTGTAATACATACCTGTATAAAGTTAAATTGAATGTTATATAGATTTAAAATCTATTGAAGATCATTACCTTTCCCTATTTACATTTTTATCTCAATAGTGTGTTGCATATTGCAGGTATTTAACACGTGAATTTAATTCAATAAAAACTATCAATCATTAAAAATTTGGGTATCCTTTCCCTGGCTGATTTGGCTCAGTGTATAGAGCATTGGCCTGTGAACTGAAGGGTCCTGGGTTCAATTCCAGTCAAGGGCACATGCCCAGGTTGCAGGGTCGATCCCCATTGGAGGATAAGCAAAAGGCATCTGATCAACGCTTCTCTCTAATCATTGATGTTTCTATCTCTCTCTTCATCTCCCTTCCTCTCTGAAATCAATAAAAATATATTTTTAAAAATTGGAGTATCCTTCTATGCACAAGAAAGTAGAAGAATAATTAAGTTCCATTTAGCAACAATCTCCATTAAACTGTTTAAAATATTGAACTGGTGAGTAGCATATTCAGAAATGTATTTTAGGGAAATCAATCCAGGGGTGATATGTGGTTAGACTACAGTTAAAAAGTTAAGAGGTATTTAATGTATTCTTGTGAGAAATGAACTGTTTCTTAAAAGTAAAAAGTTGTTATTAAATGTGGTAGCAAACAGTGGCTTGCCTAGAACTGAGGACACAACTACCTGGATGCCTTTCTGGTTCTTCAATACTGAATTATCGTTTTCCTCTTCCCATACGCCTGCATTTCTTCTCCCTGTATCTCTACATTGGTAAATACTTCAATTCAGACAATAGCCTTAAATAGAGAACTGGGAGTCCTACTGGACTATTTTATCTTCCTTACTCTCTACAGCTAGCAAATTCTACAGATTTTACTTCCAAAGCACATGCCCTCACCCGCCTAGTGTCTGTGTCCGTTGGTTAGGCTTATATGCATGCATACAAGTCCTTCGGTTGATCTCTTACCATCCTCCTCCCCTGCCTTCCCTCTGAAATTTGACAGTCTGTTTGATGATTCTCTATCTTTGGATCTATTTTTGTTCATCAATTTATGTTGTTCATTATATTCCACAAATGAGATCATGTGATATTTATCTTTCTCTGGCTTATATCACGTAGCCTAATGCTCTCCATGTCCATCCATGCTGTTGCAAATGGTAAGAGGTATTTCTTTTTTACAGCAGTATAGTATTCCATTGTGTAGATATACCACTGTTTTTTAATCCACTCATCTGTTGATGGGCACTTAGGCTGTTTCCAAATCTTAGCTATGGTAAATTGTGCTGCTGTGAACATAGGGATACATATATCCTTTCTGATTGGTGTTTCTAATTTATTGGTATATATTCCTAGAAGTGGGATAACTGGGGTCAAATGAGAGATTTCTTTTTAATTTTTTGAGGAAACTCCATACTGTTTTCCACAGTGGCTGCACCAGTCTGCATTCCCACCAACAGTGCATGAGGGTTCCTTTTTCTCCACATCCTCGCCAGCACTTGTCGTTTGTTGATTTGTTGATGATAGCCATTCTGACAGGTGCGAGATGGTATCTCATTGTCGTTTTGATTTGCATCTCTTGGATGATTAGTGACTTTGACCATGTTTTCATATGTCTCTTGGACTTATGTATTAGTATGTCTACTTTTGAAAGTGTCTATTTAAGTCCTTTGCCCATTTTTTGATTGGATTGTTTATCTTCCTTTTGTTAAGATGTATGAGTTCCCTATAAATTTTGGAGATTGGGCCCTTGTCAGATATAAAATTGGCAAATATGTTCTCCAAAAGAAATACATTTCATTTTTATTCTAAAATTACATATTTTAAGGTGAAATTATGGTTTAAATTAATTGATTTATTTATCAAAGTTTTATGCTCATTATTTCTTTTTTAATCTCATTATTTTATTCTAGTGCAAGTTTTGTCTCCCTAAATGTCACCCTTTGGTATTCATAATGCCTATCAAAGTGCTTGATGCATAACAAATATAACAGACAGTATTAGGATGCTCTCTCATCTGATGAACTATATTCCCTGTGCAATTATTCTAGCTGGAGGGATGGTTCCACTTGCCACATTTCTCCAATCAGGATCCTTCTCCCTCCTTTGTTTAGACCAAGAGTGGAGACCTGACCCCGGAGCTGAGCAGATTAGTTTCTCTCCATCCAGAATTTCAACTCTGAAACACAAGTCTAGGAGTCAGTTGCTAGTGGTCCTGAATCCAGAAGGTCATATTTCTCAGAAAATGAAATGCTGTCATTTTTGTGTCATGTGTACTGAAAAGCTAGTTGAGACAGATTCACACAGAAAATGAAAAAAAAAAAAAAAAAATTGAGTAGACACAAAGAGAAACCAGAAATAAGAGACTATGTTTTTCTCATAGAGAGGGAGAGATCAAATAACTATTTTAGTTCCTAATTCTAGTATCTCTTTAAATCTAACTGCATTACCTCTCCGTGGGTTCCATGATATACCCTGGTTGTTCTTTTCCTTAGACTTCATAATTTAAGCTGTTCTAGTATCCAAATGCTCCCTAAGTGTGTGTATATTTTAAATATATTTACTGAATAAATATGTAAAGAGGGAATGAAGAAAGGAGGGAAGGGGGGAAGGAGGGAAAGAAGAAAAATATAGAGAGAAAGCAAAGAAAAGAAGAAAGATGGAGAGAAGGAAAAATCCTTATTTCATAAGGGAGGGTTGGGAGAGAAGGTGGGGGGGCAGGGAAGGAAGATATTTATAACACTTTGAACAATAAAGTTTTTTTCAAATGAAGTCAATAAGCTAACACTTTAAAAAGAAAAAAGAAAAATCTAGTTGAAAAAATATATACAGATAATATAACATTTTAGGCATAATTTTGAACCAAAACTGTTATAAAACTTTCATGCTGTTAAATAGATGTGTTGTATTCTTCAGAATGAGTTAGTTCATGTTTGAGGCACAGGAGAGTTAAAGGATATGTTTGAATTTCATGGCATTAAGACTCACAAGCTCAAAATATAACTATGGCATATACATAAATTTCTCACTTATTTTTTGAAGCAGTGATGCTTACTTTTTAGATTAAGTAATTCTATAATTTAAATATTTTCTGTCAGTGAAATCTCAGAAAAGAGAATATGGAGTACACAATAAATTAACATTATGGATAATAATATTTTTCCAATAAGTGTAATCAGAGAATTGATTAAGAAGATTATATTTTGCTTATGTCTTAAGTTATTTTACAGGCAAAGATATATGAAAACCAAAATTCACATACAAGAGAGCTTAAATACTGCCATGTCTAGAGGGCACTTCCCTTTGATTGAATTTTAAGATTTCTGAGTTAGGGTCAGATTGTGGAGAATCTCAGGCGTTTATGTATATATATGAAAGCTAAGCGACCGTCCTACTGTCTGACAGTCCGACCAGTAGCTATGACATGCAATGACCACCAGGGGGCAGATACTTCGACCGGTAGCTAAGACGCACACTGACCACCAGAGGGCAGACGCTCAACACAGGAGCTGCCAAGCTGCGGGGACTTGGCAGCTGCGGTTCTCGGATGATGCACCCGGAACCAGAGAGGAGGGAGCCCGATTCTGGGGTGTGTTACCCAAGAACTGCCCTCTCGCAATCCAGGACCCTTCGGAGGATGTCAGAGAACCAGTTTCAGCCTGATCCCCGCAGGCCGGGCTGAGGGACCCCACCAGTGCACGAATCTGTGCACCGGGCCTCTAGTTATGCAACAAAAAAAACTAAAAATCTAGGAGGCAGGCAAAAATGACACATAATATACAGATTAAAGTGAGACAACAGTCAATAAGGGATACAAAGAGAATAAATAAAAGTTCTAAAGTTATCATATTTGTAATATTTTGGATACACAGTAATACCTCTTTGGGGAGTATGCCTCTCCCTAGCATAAACTTCCAATCAGTAACAGCTAGGCACAGGGCATTTCCTAACTAACTCTATGTCCAAGCTGGAAGAGCTTCAGTGCTCCCACTGTGTACTCTGATCACCTTGCATTTCCCTGCTGTGTCAATTTACTGCAAGATATTAGTGAGACTTATCTAACCACCTGCCTAAAGAAAGCACTTAATACCACAAGAAATTTCTTCCTTAGATAAATATAGCTGGATTGGTTCTCAATATAATTTTCAGTTCTTATTTCCATGACTAACTTCTGAAATAAAGCAAATGTCTTTCCTTCAAATAAATAACGACAAATATGTCATCTATTTCAGGCTAGGCATTCATTCATTCATTGAACAAACACTAACTCAAAAGAATATATGCACCCCTGTGCTCATTTCAGCATTATTTACAATAGACAAGACTTGGAAACAGCCAAAGTGTCCATCAGTAATTGAGTGGATAAAAAAGCTGTGGTACATTTACACAATAGAGTACTACTCGAAAGTAAAAAAGAAATACTATTGCTTTTAATTAGGTGGAATTCAAAGTATAATTGTATTATCCAGAAAATTCAAAATGACCCAAAGGCCATAATGGTCAACTTTTAGTTGTTAAAGGAAAGACAATGAAGAGAAAGAGAAATTTTAACCTGAATGAAGCTAACTGAACATGAAAGTACATATTTATATGTATATATTTTGTAACCTAATGCCACAATTCCAGTGAAATGACTTTTGGACTGTAATTCTCTATAAGGATGGAAAATACTGAATTGGATATTATTCAGAAAGAAACATTGTAGGAGAAGAAGAAAAAGAAAATCTCTCACTGTGTGGCCATGAGACTACTATAAAATCTACCTCTTAACTTTGCTCTACAAACTTCTTCACTCCAGATTCCATTTGTGATTAAAGTGGATATCCACCCAGGCAGCTGAGGGGAGAGAGTGGGAATAATTCCACACCCTCATGTGAGTGAAGAAGATAACTTCAACTGCCATAGCCACAAAGAAGGTGCTCGTGTATTCTATCATGAACCAGCCAGATAATGAGCTCAGAGGTGATAGGCCCTGGCAATTTTAGGATGACTTGAGGGTGAGGCATACACTCAGGAGACAATACAAAACATGTTCATCAAAGGATACTGGGATATGTCTTCTCTTTTGCTCTTTTTTTTTTTCCTCCCTTCTTAGTCCTCTGCCCTTCCTACTTGGGTTCCTCCACATCTCCTCTGGGCCCCTGATACAGGTTTTTAGAGATTCTGTTACTTTCTATCTTCCTTTACTTACAGTTATAATGAAGCACTGGCCTTCAAATTCAGCCTTCAGAAGAAAGGTACAAAGGAATCAGCTCATCCTCCTGATGACACATTTATGGGACAAATCAACCTTTTTATGGCTATGTTGAACCACTTCTAATAACCTAACTCCATGTGCTATTTTACTGATAGGGAATCCTATTTTCTTTCCCTTCCTAAAGATTGCCAGGTTGTTTATTAGCATAACTCTGTAGCTTTACTCTGCTTATAGTGTTTTTGTTTATTTCTTCATCTTTTTCAAAAATCAATTTCTATTATCCCAGGAATCAAACAGGAAAGCTGGGAGGGAAGGAAGCAGAACCTTCCACAAATATTACAGTTCCATAACATTCTAACAACCATTATTTCTGCTTCTACATGAAACATGTAATTCTTAATGACATTCCTTAGTACAATGTAAAGGAAATACTTTCCAAATAGAAACAAAGAGGTACAATAAGTTAATCAGTTGTACCTTTAATTGATAGTTAACTGATAAATACTTTCAACAATCCAAGTCCAATTCTAATCAAAACAACCTCCCCTTAGCAAAAAACTTCCCAGAGATAATCAAATGAGAAGGGCATATTTTTTCTCTGTCACAGAACCACATGGCCATTTAATGTCCTCATTTGATGGACTGCTCTGTCCCAAACTACACCTACCTATTTAAGGTAAAAGCCAGATGCACAGGAAGGAAAGTCTACTAGCCTGAATGCTTTAAGTTGACTAATCATTGAACGTTGTCAATGGATTTTCATTCCATTTTTATTAAAAGAATTTTCCACGCATATTATTCCCACTCTCCTGCCCTCGGAAAATGTATCCAATGAGGCGTGTGCTAATTTTTATTGCTGTGTGAAAAATTACCACAAACATAGCAGCTTAAAACAACACCCATTTATTATCTCACACATTTTGTAGCTCAGCATTCTGGATTTTGTAGCTCAGCTTAGCCAGGTTCTCTATTCAGGGTTTAACAAAGCAGCAATCAAGATGTCAGCCAGAGCCACAGTCTCATCTGAGATCCTATTCCAAGCTCATGCAGTCATTGGAGAATTTATTTGCTGCTGAGTAACTCATGGTGACTTACTTCTTCAAAGCCAGTAGTGGAGAGCATTTCTAACTTCTAGATATTTCTTAAAGGGCACATATAATTAATTCAGGCTCACCCAGAATTATCTACCTTCTGATTGACACAAAGTCAATTGATTCGAGAAATAATAATCACATCTGAAAAAAAATCTCTTTATTTTGCTGTATAATTTAATTCAATAATGAGAGAGACATAATCATATTTACAGGTTCCATCTACCCTCATGAAGAAGAATTATACAGGGCATGCCCTTCAGAGGGTAGGAATCTTAAGGTATTGTCCTAGAATTCCACCTACCATTTGGAGAAATGTTAAAACTTTAATAATTTGGCAGCAGAATTTTTTAGCAATCCTTTAGTATTTAATTAAACCATATTTCCTTATTCTAAAACTTATAAGAATGAGTATTAATTTTATACCTATTTGTTCCATTCTTTAATTTCAACAAAATCTCTCTTTTTTCCCCTCTCCTCCATTATTCTCTCCCTCTCACTCAAATCCTTGGTATCACTTATTTACTCTTGCTGTGATCTTGAGCTGCTGAGATTTCCTGAGAGGGCAAACATTGGTGCTTTCACAATCTGGCACCATGCCTCTGCCCTCATTAGTGAATGCAGTTGTGCATATTAAAGAAATAAATCATTCTAGCGACTACACCATGTCAGAAGTAGCTTCACTTAAATGAAATTAGAATATTAACTTGGGATTCCTGAAAAAAAAGCCTCATTCCACATAAATTTGTTCTCCACACCAGACTTCAAGCATAGTTTTTATTTTGTTTTCTTCTTCTTTAAAGAGATATCCTTTCAGAACTGAATAAAATAAAATTGGGACAACTGGCATTCTCGGTGTGCTGCCCAAGTCTTCTCCGTTCCAAATTACTTTACATATCACCTTCACATTAGTACTTCCAAATCACAGTGAAGATCTCCTTTGACCAAAAGTATCCAAGATTACTTCTAACCTACTCCTAACATCAATGACATCAACATCTACAAAGGGAATTCTTGAGGAGTGACCTTGTTGTCTTGATTTTTTTTTATAGCCACAGATTACAGCACAGCACAGAGTAAAGTGCTTGATATATATTCACAAAATAGAATTGAAGGATTCTACTCTTTAACCTGGCATTCAAGCCTCTCCCATACGTACTCTCCCACATATTTTCCAAATATTTTCAACTCCTGTTCCTCAGTTCCTCCATGCCTCAGTCAAGCAGAGTGTTCACTTACTTGCTTTTCATTCCTCCAGTGTGACACTTCTACATTGGACTTATATCATCCTTAAAGGGCCATCTCAATGCAATTCTACTTGATGTGTGGACTCTTTGGTGATCAAACTCACTCTCCATCCCACCAATTGGAAGCAGTATCCCCATCTTTCAACAGTCATATTACTTTTTCTGTACCTCAATTATGAGTGTCTTTTATGTTACATTTTAATGTTGCTACTGCATTTTAAGATTCTTAGGAGAGAGATTTGTATCTTCCACAAAGTTTGACACACACAGTAGACACAAAGTAAATAAGTACTTCTTTAGAGAATCAAAACATTCTTATAAGCATTACCAAAAAATTATCTTAATGCTCAAAAATTATTCCATAAAGTATCTGTCTTGACATTTTCTGTAACTTTAGATAATTACTAAGAAAAAGACGTTATAAACTATTATTTTTCTCTTCTTATTATCAAAACCCTTTTCGGAGTGATTAATATTTGGTAATCAATGATTGTTTTGAGTTTTATCAATGTAATTATTCTAGTGTTCTAATTAATAGCATAAATATAAATTATTAGAGAAAGCTATTTTAAGAACTGAAGTATTTTTAAATATGTCATTTTTTATTTGGCTGTGATATTCTATATCCATTCTCATGACGTATCATCCAACTAAAGTCTAAAATGAAAATAACCCTATTTTAGAACCTTTGTTATTGACAACACTATTTGCCAAATGAATCCAAAATTACCTGAGTTTTATATGTTACAATTTGTGTTTAGAACTGAAATATTTATTTTAAAGGGAAACATTTTACAAAATTTTATTAAGTTGTAATTTACATGGTGATGAGGAGGAAAGATGAAATAGAAAACTATGGAAGCTTCTATTCAGACTCCTGATGATTTCTGTTTTGACCTCCTGATAGCAAATATTTCAATTTTGTTTGCATTTTTTACTAAGGCACACTTGAACATTTAGCTTATCTAAGGTGCAATGACCTGAATAATAGAAGCAGAGAAAACTGCTAATTTAGAGATTTTAAATGGATAAACCTTGTAAATGGATTATGGAAATTTAAACACAACAAGTCAGCTTCAATAATGTAGCTAATGCACTTTCACAATTTAACTGTGAACTTTTCAAATATTGGGTCATGTTTCTAGTCAAAGTCAAGTATGAACAAGCCAAGGGTACATAAGAAGCAATTAAAGGTCTTCATAACTTTTAGGGACTTCTGGTATTTTCTATTTATAATATTTTCGGCACACAAATCTAGTAATCAAGTTTGCCCTAACTTATTTCATTTAAATTTTTATTAGAATCAAACTTCCCATTACAGAGTAAGTCTATTAGACGCAGAGATGTGTGCTGTGATATTCATTTCGCTTTCTATTCTTATGAGTTACACAGAGAGTAGTCGATAAATGTCCAGTGAATCAAACTGTGTAGTGCCTCAGAACCAAACTACTATTTTTCACCATAATTACTACAGAGAACATATGGAGCATGAACCCTGCCCTAAAAATTCTCATCATCTCTCTCATCATTACCTGAAAAAACATTTCATCATAGTTTGAATCCTTTATGTTAGAGGTTGGCTGAGGCCTGAAATAAAGAGTGAAAATATGACAAATGGCCACTTATTGGTCATTAACTATCATGATTAGAGCAGCCTGCCTCTCAGAGTGAGGGTCAGCATTAAGAAATGAAACCATCCTTTAGAATATCCTCTTGATAGGAATGAAGCTGTTCATTATCTGATCATTAGGGTCCATGCCAAATAAAACACATCCCTCACACGACTCAAGTCCTAATTGTTCATTTAGTCATTGGCTTAAATGGGAAGCAATGAAAAAAAGCAAGTGACTAAGTAACTGTACAATTTTAAATCCCTATCTAACCGCAAGATACTATTTAATGCTAACAAAAATACCTCAAGACAAATAACTATTAAGGGCAACTCAGAGATTATATATGGCGCCCAGCCACATATGGAAACTACAGTTATTGGTTCAGCCTAAAATGGTAATAATTAATTAATTCTTGCCTCACTCTTGAAATAACAAATATCAAAGAACTAGCCTCAAAGGCTTGAAAAACAATTCATTTCTCAAAATTACACAGACATAAACTAAAGAATTGTTATGTTTAGGAACGATGAGTAGGGAAAGTAGAAAAACAAAGCAAATGAAGTTAGAAATCCAGACGATAATGAATCTAGATATAAAACAGAAAAGGAGATAAATGAAAACAACAGTCACAAATACCTTGGTGTTAGCAGCAAGATATAGCAAGATTCTTTATTAGACATTTGAGAATTCCGAGTTCTCATTAAATATTTACAAATCATTTTGTGACCCTGGGAAATATCAGCTAAGTCACATAAGTCTCAATTTACTCTTTAATAAAAAGTAATTGCTACCTGCCTTAACTTACTGGGTTATTGGGAGGAATTAAAAAGCTGCTTTAGAAATTCAAAACTATTTTTGGAAACATAAAAGCCAGAAGGAACTAGGTCTGACCTCACTCCTCTTCTTGGCTGAGATCCTTGGACTATTGTCAGAAGGGATAAATATATCTGTTAGGAAGAATAATATTAAAAAGAATTTTGATGTATTCTTTGATTCCTTGTCTTTATTTGCTTGGGTTGTATACTTGGAGAGATAAACTAACCTGATCTCAAGAATGAATTTAATTTCAAGGGTATACTTTTAAAACTCCCTCTTCCTCCTTAAGAGATATCTTTTGATCTAAAGAACTAAAAGATCTGGGGGTGTCCAGGAGAGAAAAAAACAAACAAAGACTTAGCATTTTCTTAAGAGTTTCACCTTAAGATGATGAAAGGGAACCTTAGTCTCTTTTTAAGTTATTTTCTGGTCCAGTCCATAAAAGTAGAAATGAAGTCATAACTTCAGAGCTAAACCACATCCAGAATTTTTTTTAAGTACGTATTTGGTTCCTAGATCTCTTTGAAACCTGATGGTAGGAAAAGAGGAATATGAGAATAATGTAATCTTGTTGCTGCTCTCTAGTCTTAAGACATGTCACTTATCCCAGGAACCCACAGAACATCTGACAATCCTAGGGCAGTGACAGCATTAGATTAAAGACAAAGAGCAGGGTGTTGAAACCACTAGATCCACAAGGCAGAGAAGGAAAGCTGTTTTATAAAGGGAGAAGAAAAACCAAAGAGGTGGTTATATAGGAAGATGTTCTGGAATTAGTTGTCATAAAAAGATACTGTTGGGCAGTTTAGAGGCCATACATGAATCATAAATTGACAGAAGGCAAAAATAAGAATTCCACCTATTGAAGGGAGAGGAAAGACAGCAGCTTAAAGTCTGTAGCAAGTGAGAGAATAGATGTTCCTTGGTGGTTTAAAAAAAGGTAGTGGATGAAAAAGATGAAGGGGAATCTATAATAATAAAAGCATAATATGCAAATTGACCTAACGACCAAACAGTGACCATCCGGATGACCGTCCAAACGATCTTCTGGACAACCACACTATGACACGCACTGGCGCCAGTCCAGCCAAGGTGGGTGCAATGTGATTGGTCGGGGGCCCCACCATTGCTCCACGTTTGCCCTGCAGAGGGAGGCCCAGACCACCAACCAGCGATCACCCCACAAAGGGAGGCCCAGGCCAGCCAAGCAATCACACCCCATGCCTGTTGCCCACAGAGGGAGGCAACCAGTGGTGGGGGAGGAGGGGCAGTGCCACACAGATGGCAAGCAGTGGCAGTGGTGGGGGTGGGGCCAGCTGCCAGCAGCTGGGGGAAGGAAAGCCCCAATTGGCCCTGAACACCAGCCAGGCCTAGGAACCCTACCCGAGGGGTCCCAGACTGTGAGAGGGCACAGGCTGAGCTGAGGGACACTCCCCACCCTGTGGATGAATTTTGTGCACCGGGCCTCTAGTATAGTCAATAATAATCTAGTAACTTTGCATGGTGACAGATAATTATTAGACTGAGTGTGGTGTTCACATCTTAAGATACATAAATCTCAAATCACTATGTTATATACCTTAAACTAATATAATATTACATACCAATTACATTTTAATAAATAATATTTTCTTTATATTTTATTTTTTAATTTTTTTAATATATTTTTATTGATTTCAGAGAGGAAGGAAAAGAGAGAGATAGAAACATCAATGATGAGAGAGAATCATTGATCAGCTGTCTCCTGCCCACCCCACACTGAAGATGAAGCCTGCAACCTGGGCATGTACCCCGACCTGGGATAGAACTGTGACCTCCCAGTTCATAGATCAACACTCAACCATTGAGCAACACCAGTCCGGCTTAATTTTAATTTTTTTAATCCTCACCCAAGGAGATGGTTTTATCTATCTTAGAGAGAAAGGAAGGGGGACAAAGAGAGGGAGACATAGATGTGAGAGAAACATCAATCAATTGCCTCCAGTATGCACCCCAACCAGGGATTGAACATAGGTGTATGCCTGACTGGGAATTGAACCTGCAGTCTTTTGGTGCATGGGACAATGCTCCAATCAACTGAATCACCAGCCAGGGCTAATTATTTATTTTTTAATTACAGTTTACATTCAATCTTACTTCATATTAGTTTCAGGTGTACAGCATAGTGTTTAGACAATCACATACTTTACAAAGTGTTTCCCCTGACACGTCAAGTATCCATCTGGCACCATACATAGTTATTACAATATTATTGACTGTATTCCCTATGCTATACTTTACATCCCTGTGACTACTTTGTAATGACCAACTTGTACTTCTTAATCTCTTCATCTTTTTCACACAGCCCCCTGAGCCCTCACCCCTCTGGCAATCATCAGTCTGACCTCTGTATTTGAGTCTGTTTCTATTTAGTTTGTTCATTTATTTTGCTCTTTAGATTTCACATATAAGTAAAATCATATTGTATTTGTCTTTAAAACTTAAAAAAAGATAAAGCAAGATGAGAGAATAGTTAAGAGGCTCTCAAGATAAGGAGTAGACACTGGCTTTATGGGTATCAATCTATGCAGTTGCAAAGGACCCCCTCTTACTTCAATGCTCTACTACCACCATCTTAAATGTTTTTAAACAAAAAATGTTGCATTTTCTTTTGCAATGGGTCCACAAATTATACAGCTGATCTTTCAAGGAATTTTTGTTTAGTGGTATCCTTCTGTCCCATACATAGAACCCCTTCTAAGCTTCCTTCTAGCTATTTTATAATCCATTCACCATATCATGACTCTGGAGTGAATCAATTCTCCAAAGCTAGCAAACTCCTAATGGGGAGGATTTATAAGAATTGGCAGCAAAGATAGGGATAGAGCATGGAGAAATAATGGCAAGAAGAAAATTGTTATAAAAGTATGTTGATATTTTAAACAGACATTTCCTTCATCTATGAACCATCACACATTTACTTTTATAAATATGCCTGGGGTACAACCAATAGTTAAGAGAATAGTTTCAAATATTTTTATCAAAACCAAAAAGAAGTTTCCAGACAATAATTATCCCACATTTGCATTAATAAAATATTTAAACAGCTCTTACTTTATTAATGAAATAATCAATTTGAAGAATATAAATAGGTACATTTTTGTTATGACTTATAAACTACTTGTCAGGGAAGCAAACCTTATAGGTTTATTTTTACTCTTCTTTTTTACTTCTATGCCAATTGTAAAAACCTAAATGATTATAAAAGAAAATATATCTCTTTTTTATGATGGCAGATCATAAGATTTAGAAAAAAAGTCCATCTTGTTCAGTGATATAACACAAATATATTTTCTTAACAATGGTGTCAATAAATATTTTTTTATAGCTCACTTCATTTCTTCATTGATCAGCAATTTTGTTTCTGATAGCATGAAAAGTAAGTCACTTTCTATCACAGAAAGACTTCAGAGTCAAATTGCTCACTAATTTTAAAATTATTGACCCCAAACTGGTTTATTTCAGGAATCTATCTAATTGCATTAGGTTAAATAACCCACCAAAACTTAGCCTCATCATAAAACACCAAACCAGTGGAGAGCCCAGAATTCAGTATGATTTGTCAAAAGTGGAATGACCTTTGTTAGACTATTCTGAAAACCTCAAGAAGCAGATCTGATATGGAGTTGACTGGTATCACTGTTATGCTTCTAGTAGAGCATGATCTTCAATCAAGGATGCAGCAAAAGTTCAAAGATGAAACATGTATGGGAAAAGACATGGATTCACAGTCATTTTCTTGGACATTATATAATCTTTTGTGTTGGATCATATGATGAATAACATTATAATAAGTTCTGTTTGTAGAAGAATAGTAAAGAACAGGTTTACTTTCTATTTTATTTATAATTTTAAATCTGAAAGACAAACTATACACATTTTCCTAGGCCACAGAAATAAAAGAAAGATGGTTATAAACAGAAATCCCATTTTGGATCATTCTTGAACATTCTTGAAAACAAAAAATATATTAAACTAAAGAGAAGATACAGTTCATCTCTCTCTCTCACCATATATCTATACTAATAAAAGGGTAATATGCTAATTAGACTGGACATCTTCTGGACGTCCTTCCAGACAAAGCCGCAGCAGCTGCGAGGGCAGAGGCTCAGGCAGCCACCAGCAGCAACAAGGGCCCAGGTTCAGGAAGACGCAGAGGCTGGCAGTGGCAGCAGCATGGGGGTGATGGGGGCGGCGCCTTCCCCTGATCCACCAGGGCACCTCCCACAGAGGGAGGCCAGACTGCAGCTTAGGCTGAGGGCCGAGGCAGAGGCAGTTACGGGTGATCAGGCCAGCAGGGGGGCCAAGTTAGGGGTGATCAGGCTGGCAGGGGGGCAAGTTAGGGATGATCAGGCTGGCAGGGGGGCATGGTAGGGGCAATCAGGCCGGCAGGGGGGAAAGTTAGGGAAGATCAAGCTAGCAGGCAGAGGCAGTTAGGGGCAACCAGGCAGGCAGGCAGAGGGATTAGGGGTGATCAGACAGGCAGGCAGGCAGGCAAGTGGTTAGGAGCCAGTGGTCCCGGATTGTGAGAGGGATGTTAGGGGTGATCAGGCAGGCAGGCAGATGAGCGGTTAGGAGCCAGCGGTCCCGGATTGCGAGAGGGATGTAAACAAGCAGTTGGACATCCCTCTCACAATCCAGGACTGCTGGCTCCTAACCGCTCACCTGCCTGCCTGCCTGCCTGATCTTCCCTAACCGCCTCTGTCTGCCTGCCTGATCACCCCTAACCGCCTCTGCCTTCTGGCATGATCACCCCGTAACCACTCCCCTGCCAGCCTAATTGCCACCTAACTGCACTCCCCTGCCAGCCTGATCCCCCCAACTGCCCTCCCCTGCCGACCTGATCCCCCCAACTGCTTGCTCCCCTGCCAGCCTGATTGTCACTAACCGCCTCTGCCTCAACCCCCACCACTGTGGCTTTGTCAGGAAGGAAGTTGGACATCTGGAAGATGTCCGGTCGACCCAGTCAAATTAGCATATTACCCTTTTATTAGTATACTAGAGGTCCAGTGTACAAAATTTGTGCACTTGGAGAGGAGTCCCTCAGCCTGGCCTGCTCCCTCTCACAGTCTGGGAGCCCTCAGGGGATGTCCTACTGATGGCTTAGGCCCACTCCTCACCACCACCACTACGCTTGTCAGCCGAGAGCCTGGCTTCTGGCTGAGTGGCTCCCTGTGGGAGTGCACTGACCACCAGGGGGCATCTCCTGCATTGAGTGTCTGCCCCCTGGTGGTCAGTGCATGTCATAGCAACCAATCAATTCGCCATTCGGTCAATTTGCATATTGGCCTTTTATTATATAGGAGATATATATATACTAGAAGCCCGGTGCACGAAATTCGTGCACAGAGGGGGGTTGTCCCTCAGCCCAGCCTGTACCCTCTCCAATCTGGGACTCCTGGAGGGATGTCTGACTGCCAGTTTAGGCCCGATCCCCCCTAAACAGGTAGTCGGACATCCCTCTCACAATCCAGGACTGCTGGCCCCCAACTGCTTGCCTGCCTGCCTTCCTGATTGCCCTTAACCGCTTCTGCCTGCCAGCCTGATCACCCCCTAACCACTCCGCTGCCAGCCTGGTTGATGCTTAACTGCTCCCCTGCCAGCCTGTTTGCCCCCAACTTCCCTCCTCTGCTGGCCTGGTCACCCCTAACTGCCCTCTCCTGCAGGGTTGATCACCTCCAACTGCCCTCCCTTGCAAGCCTGGTCCCTCTCAACTGCCCTCCCTTGCAGGCCTGGTCCCTCACAACTGCCCTCCCTTGCAGGCCTGGTGCCTCCCAACTGCCCTCTCCTGCTGGCCATCTTGTGGTGGCCATCTTGTATCCACATGGGGGCAGGATCTTTGACCACATGGGGGCAGCCATATTGTGTGTTGGATTGATGATCAATCTGCATATTACTCTTTTATTAGATAGGATAGAGGCCTGGAGCAGGAGTGGGGGCCAGCTGGTTTGCCCTGAAGGAAGTCCCGGATCAGGGTGGGGTTCCCTTGGGGTGTGGGGCAGCCTGAGCGAGGGGCCTGTGGTGGTTTGCAGGCCGGCCACACCCCCTGGCGACCCAAGTGGAGGCCCTGGTATCTGGAATTTATTTTCCTTCTACAATTGAAACTTTGTAGCCTGGAGCAGAGCCAAGCCTGCTGCTCCCTCAGGGGCGGCAGCCATTTCTGTGGCAGTTAATTCTCCTTCTACAATTGAAACTTTGTAGCCTTAAGCGGGTGAGCCCGGCCAGGGTGTGCGGAAAGCTTTGCTTCCCTGTTGTCACCGGCAACCCTGGCCTGCTCTCTCAAGCTCGATTCTACCGCCATTTGTTTGAATTTGTTTAACTTCTATAATTGAAACTTTGTAGCTTGAGTGGAGGCTTAGGCCTGCAACAGCTATGGAAAGCTTGGCTTGCTCTGTTACCTGGGAAACCTTGCTCTCTGTGGCTGTAGCCATCTTGGCTGGGTTAATTTGCATACTCGTCCTGATTGGCTGGTGGGTGTGGCTTGGCTGGTGGGCATGGCTTATGTAGCGGAGTGATGGTTAATTTGCATATTACCATTTTATTAGAGAGGATATATATATATATATATATATATATATATATATATATATATATATATATATATCCTAAAAATGTGTACACATATTTTGAATTAAGACTGTTTATTAAAATACATTTCATTTTCAAAATTGAGCTATATATATGGTATATCTTCTGATTGCTAATAGGAGCCAGTGGGCTCAAAAGAAATATACAGAGCACCTGATATGCTTAGCATTCCTAAATGGCATTTTACTAATTTAGCATTTAAGTAATACTCTTCAGGTATTCACCCTAAGTGGAGCTTTGATTAATGTCTCATAGAAAAATTCAGATGCCATTTCTGGCCTTCTGATCACAGTATGAGGACATATAAACACATGGAAGACTATGAAAGCAGATGTGTTTATCTTGTACCTGGGGTAGAAGCAAGAGGATTCTTACATCTGAGGAGCAAGCTTAAGGGATGGGTTTAGACAGGGCCATGGCTAGTACCATTTGCTCCTTGGGGAACAAGTACATAAGAAAGAGGCCCTATTTTAAAATGTCTTCTAGTGTTTCGCCATTATCATGCTTCCTTTCATAATGTGTTAACAACCATAGCTCAACGTCGCCACCTAAGGAAAGGGTTGAACAAGTGCCACTTGAGGGGAACAGAAGATAAATTGCTCTTTCAGTTTCTCCAACATCTACATTTCTGCCTGGGTCTTGAAAGGTCCATAGTGTAGTGAGAACAATGAACATATATCAAATGAAATTCCCAAACTACCCATTTAAGCAAGGGCTTGACCATGTGATAGAAACTTATCCCACAGGGTGATAGTACTGTGGCCTCAGAAATGCTTAATATTCTATTGATTATATGCCATCCACAGGAGGTAGCTGGACTTTCTTTTTTAAATGCGATTATAAAAGAAGCAATGTTGATTATAGGAATTCTGAAAAATTCCAATCAATAAGCTATGGCAGAAATAGAATCTTTGGGAGTCTGCCCATCCCTGAGAAAGGAGGAATACTTATGAGCCAGGGAGTCAGTCACAATTTTAATCTATTAAAATGATCATATCCCATAACAATTACATATTCAAAAATATTTTAATGGCTGCATAATATCCCATTATACAGATATAACATAATGTAATCAATTTTATACTGTTGAATATTCATTTTGTAATAGTTTTTTATTCTAAAAATGCTGTGACAACTATCTTTATACATTAATACCAATGTATATCTTTAACACTTTCTTTGAACGTGAAATTAATAGTTTAATGAACTGGATATTTTCAAAGTGGTAATATATCACTCACTCCAAAAATGTGTCAAAATTTATTCCCACAAGCAATATATATAATATTGCAACTACACTACTTTTATAATACATGTCATCTTTTTAATATATTCCAATAAGACAGCCAGAAGTGATATTAATTGTTGCTTAATTTTCATTTATGTCATGAATATGAAGGGTAATCCTTTTTTTCAGTTAACCGTTCAGCAACTGCACACTGTAGGCCACAAGAATGAACTGATCAAAAAACATGATCACTGGTGCAAAACATTTTAGAAAAGCAAGCTTCTGTGACTACAAAGAAGCATGTGGGAAGCTTTGAGGTGATAAATGATATTCTGTATCTTCATTGTGGTAGTGACCAAACAGCATTTGTCACAACTTGTCCAACTGTACAGTTTAAAAAGGGTGAATTTTATTATACATAAATTATAAAGGAATAAATGACGTTTTTAAAAAAGACCAGGAAGAATCATACTATGCATACTGGTAACCCCAAAGTTAGTAAGTAAAATAGTGGGCCAAAAATATAAATGTATAAATAAGGGAGTCATTTCAAAATAAAAGTAGACTTGAATTTATAGATTGAAACTGCATGTTATACCCCTGGAAAAATGAAAAATACCTGTATTGACTAAAGTGACTAAGCTTTAAGATAAGTAAAGAAAAAGAATAAAACAATAACAGATATAAATGAATTGACCTATGTGGCAGGAAAATTAAGCTATTACATAAAAACATTTGGTTAATAGTTAATTCAAAGTGACTAATGTGTTATAACTAACTCATTCAATAAATATTTGTTCCATATGTCTTTTTTTGCAGGACATTGATGTGGGTCTAATATTTTCCAATATAAAACAGGACATTTTTATTTGATACACCTATAAAGAACAAAATTGATTTGATAACTCTTGGTAAATAAAACTAAAAATATATAGAAATATGATTTTTTATGGATACAATGGAAACTTTGCATGCAGTCAGTAATTCTCACATTGTTTTTAGAGCATGTAAACTTGTTAGAAGAACAGCTAATAACAGGAATGACAGATCTGGCAGAGGACATTCTTAAGTTAAAGACAAAAGTCCAGGAATTAAACCTGAAACATCCAGAAAAATCAAATAAATCTAAGACATACTTTATTTGAAGACCTCTTATTGGCATAAATAGAATTCAGGTAAATAGTGTTGTGATACACTAGAAAATGAAAAGGAAGCTGGGAAGCCTGGGGTGTAATCCTAGCCAACCTGGCCAGTCTGGAAGAATAGACAGTATAGCACATGGCATCACATTAACACTGGGCTTCTTGCTAAGCGTCCACCCACCAGATACAGAGCTTCCCTCGAGAGGCACAGATCTTAGTCTTGGGAAATACCAGCAGATGATTCCTTAATAAGAAATCACCTTTTAATCTTCTTGGACCTCGTGTAAGTAAGCTTCCTTGAGAAATACCAGAGTTTCTATGCTTCTCAGAAGATATCAAACTCCAACAGATTTCACCAAAAGGATGATCTGATTAATTGGTCTTAATTAATGAAGCTGACCCTTACTTTTCAGTGGCTCCATTCCACTCCAAAGACATGCATCCCATTATTGTAAAATAAAGCTGTCACTGCATTCCAACTTACTCCTTTGTTTCTTTAAGCAGCTAGAATTATCTTTTTGTACTTAAGAAAAGGTATCTATAAATCCTGAAAAATTGTTGTCTTGATATAAAACGTGACAACTTCACATTTTCCCCATTTCTATGATAGGTTGGGTTGGCACATTATCATTTGGCTTGACTTTATTCAATTTCTCTTCTGCATAGGTAAGTGATATGATGTTCCAGGTGACTGGGTATTTTGCCATCCTTACACACATAATTTCCTACTTGGCTTCCTTATGCCAAGTAGACTTGAACACATTCAATACACTGAAGTGTAAAGGATTTCCTACATTTACATTTTAAATATTTCATTATCACATGTACCTTCCATAAATCTGGATCATTCCCTCTGTCCAGCTACCAGAGGCTGTGCTCTCAGCAAGCCCATATAGTAAAACTATAGTTAACCAAAGAGGTCAAATATGAGGCATTCTGGCTGAACTACAGGTAACCTTTAAGTCAAGCCTTTGAATTTTACCCCATATAGTTTATGAATATCCACTTTATTGCCTTAGAAACTTTAGAGCAAATGTGATATTGCTTTGATTCAATATTTCATGCTGTTTGGGGATCATCTTTATGAATATCAATTATTTCTGTAATGCATATGTAGCCAATACTAAAAATTTAAAAACTTTAAAACACTGATTGAAACAGAAATTAAATCTGAAGTAACTTTTATTCGTATATGTCAGGTATTGGGGAGAGAACCGAATTAGGAGGGCCTAGCACAGCTCAGCCTTTCAGAGGCCACGAGCTCCCCTGAGCCAAAAATGTCTTTGTTGGGTCTTAAGGAAATGGGAAATTTACCCCCAACCCCGGACCACTACTGAGACACCCAGAATGTTGACACTCTCAGGACTCCTGCTTACTTAGTTAACAGAGGATATTGGTGGTATTTCTATTATTGGAAACTGGAATCCAAATGCAGGTGGCAAATATGCTGAGGCTTTTGGCATAACAACTTCAAAAACTGATACATGTCCTCTTTTAAAATACATTTTAGCAAACATATTCACAATGAAGATGAATTTTTATTGTTAAACCAGCATGAATAAATAGCCACTTCAAAAAAAATCTGTATATCACTTCTAAGTTGCTAAGATCCACATGATGTTCAAAGAGACATTATGTCCTCTGGTCAATGCTCAGGTTACAAGAGAGAAATGAGGGTGAAGGGTCAAAGATAAGGGTAAAAACCCAGTATCAGTTGGAAGTAGGACAAATAATTTATTTTTCCTACTTTGTTGATGGGAAGAAAAGCTCTTTGTAAATGGGACATGACTAACAGAAACAAGCACATTGTCTCTATTAGCAAATATCCATAAATAAAGAGGAAAATTATAGAAGGGAGACCCATCAGAAAGCTGCCATGAGAAGAAGTATAAAATGAATCCAGAGCCATAATGTTTTATTGTTTTTTCCTAAAGAATTTGAATATAGGGTGAGTTACAGGAGAAAGAAACAGACATTTAGTTATTACTGATTAAACCTTGAACAAAAGGGAAAGAACCATTACTATTGCTCATAAGAAATTAGGAGCCTATTAGTTATTTCTATTCACACAAGACTTACTGAAAGCCAATTCAGACATCATAGCCTGTCCATAGTTCAAAAATTCCGGTCCCCAAACTCCCATCCACATATGCACAGCCACTCCTGAGAAAGCAAGCTCTGACGCCGAGGCTCAGCCCCTGCCCTGTGCGCACACGTCCTTTCCTGAGCGCCATGCTGCTTCACCTCTCCACACCTGGGAGTTGTTTATAGGCCCTGTGACTCTTCCAGCCCTACTTTACCTCACAGACTGACTGATACTTTCGCTCAAAAACAGAAGTTAAAAGTACTTTCTTCGCTTACTTAACATGTCTCAAGTGGAATTAATTACCTTCTCACTAAAACTGGTTCCCATCTCCCAATAGTCCTGGCTCTGTTCATGGCAACGCCCATTCAAACCTGAACTGTTTTTCAGCTACATCACTATTGCTACTGCTCTACACCATGCATCTCCTCCCCCAGACACTCCAGTACTACCCAAGGGCCGTCTCTCACACAAATCTTCCTGGCCCCACATCCACCTTTGATAAAGCCATCAGAGAGATCTTTATAAAATGTACAACTAGTCAAATTACTCCCCTGATTACCATCCATCAGTGATTCTCACACCTAAACTCTTAATGACTTCCTCAGCCTGCACACAAGTTTCTCAAGCTCCGGGTGCAGCCTACGTCTCCAGCTTTTTTTTAAATATATATATATGTTATTGATTTTTTACAGAGAGGAAGGGAGAGGGATAGAGAGTTAGAAACATCAATGAGAGAGAAATATCGATCAGCTGCCTCCTGCCCACTCCACACTGGGTATGTGCCGGCAACCAAAATACATGCCCTTGACCGGAATAGAGCCTGAGACCCCTGAGTCCCCAGGCCAACGCTCTATCCACTGAGCCAAACCAGTCAGGGTTCCAGCTTTAACTCTAATATGTCTCAAGTGGAATTAATTACCTTCTCGCTAAAACTGGTTCCCATCTCAATAGTCCTGGCTCTGTTCATGGCAATTGCCAAGTACTTCCCATTCAAACCTGAAATGTTCCTCAGCTTCATCACTATTGCTACTGCTCTACATCATGCATCCCCTCTCCCAGACACTGCAGTACTACCCAAGTGCCATCTCTCACACAAATCTTGCTGGAAGGTTTATATTAGTCATAATCCATTCTTAACATGCTTGGGCTTCCAGTTTGGGTCTCTGCCATATTAAACACCTTGAAGCACCACACACATGCTCTGCAGTTGCATGCCCCTGACCTCTTATAAAACAGCCTTCAGCTCACCTTCCACACCCGCTGATGCTCTACCTTCTCCAGAAAGACATCATTGACTACTTTTAGCTGTTATAACGTCCTACCAGCTTTCTCACACCCAAATCTAACCCATCATACCATTAATTACTCTAAAATAGCTGTTATCGTATAAAATTTTAACTATCAATGACTCTGGGCAATCATTAAAGGTGAGAACTGAGAGACTTCTATCTCAATGACCCTAGCACCTACTACATGATTTAGTTTTAATAAAACTTTATTTAATTAGACTGAACTTTCAATAAAGTTTCTGATCTAAGTATGACTCACTAGATTTCCAGAAGTAAATCCTTTGGTATTTTAATCCTACCCAGCAGAGATCTAAAATGAAATATTATTCCACAGCATTCAGAAAATGTTCGAAACCTTCCAGAGTAGTTTAATCTTTGTTAAATAATCTACATTAATGGCCTTCTGTGTTTCCAGACTAGAGAATTACAAGCAACATGCAGCTGGTGTTGCACGTCCTTACTGCTGGCGATCTACTGTACTGGGATAATCATGAGATTTATAGTGACCCTCGTCATTCATTACAGGATTCATATGACCTAAAAAATGTTTCTAACATGCTCTCCGCTACCCTAAATATGCCATTTGTTCACCAAGCACTCAACTCTCTCACTAGCTCTCCACCCTGCCATATCACATATCTTTTATTGCCCTCTGTGGCAGGTGTGATAGCAGCTTTTTATTCTTCCTTTTCTGTCTGTCATATTCCTGGAAGTGCCAACCCCCTTGCCTCTCCCTTGTTGATAGTAGCTCTACAGACCTGTCACATCTCACGTAAGTCTTTGCTTTGTTGAAAGAACTTGGGACTCTGTCCATAGTGCTCCAACAAAAGCAACGTCAACTGCAAAGTGCAGCAGAAGTGGCTGCCCTTCAGAGCCCCTCCATGGAAGCAGGCAGCAGGAGGGGTCGTGGGCCAGGGGCCCATGTAAACCAAGACAGCCTATGCCCTACCTCACCTGAAATTTCCAGTGTGACTCTCAGCACTAGGGAAACTTTTTGGATGAGGGGAGGGGGATAACCGGGAAAAAAATCATGCTAATATAAAAGCGTCAGTAACTTCTAGTTCATTTATCCAGTAAAAATAATATGTAATTGTGTGCTTTCATAAAACTTGGTTTGAAAGGCACTAAGGCATTCAGGATTTTTTTTTTTTTCAAATAACCTTCATTTTACATTTCTTAGATGAAAAATATTTATTCCAACAATTCTAAACCATTAACTGCTGTCAGAGTACTCTTCCTGAAACATAAATAAGTCAATATCATTCTACTGTTTAAATACTGAAGTGACCCAGGTGTCCTATGGGTGAGATAGAAACCCTTTACTATCTCACCTTTCCAGCCTCACCTTATGTTATACCTTTATATATGCCCATTAACTTAACTGTAAATCAACAAGACTCTCTGGTGATTTTCCTTATTATGCCATGCTCTCAATGTGCCATGCTGCTACAGAAGGTATTCCCCACCTGTAAAGCGATATCGCTCTCCACCCACTTTCATCTTCTCACTCCTAAGATGCAGTTAGGGGCCACCTTCTCTGGGACATTTGTCTCATTGTGTGTCCCTCCTCTGTCCCTCTTTGGTGCTTAGGTTCTCCTAGCTGGCGGTTCACCTACGGGAGACCATTATTACGACGTTTACTCCTCTATACTCCAGGGCTCAGCCTAGTGGTCTACCGTCTGCCACAGGAGTGTGAATTATTTGGATAGCGGGAAAAGCCTTATATAGCTCAGTTACCACAATAGTTGACAGCATCTCATTAATGTCAACTGCATTAATGAATGTATGATATTGAGAAACCAAAGCTAACTTTTCATTCGAATGCCCTAAAGAAAATACTTTGAATAGTTATTTTTGCCAAATAGATAAAAGAAAAAGTAACTTCTTCTCAAACAAAGGTATTTTCCATTTGAATGATGGGACCCTTCAAGTATCAAGGACTTCCAGTGCATATAAGGGTTTACAATGATTAAATACTTGATAGGAAATCTAGGAGAAAGAGAGAATTTTAACAGAAATATCTAATATCTATTTAAAATAAACCAAATGAAAAGAACATGCAAATAGCAATAAAATATGCTTCTGAGGCATTAATCAAGGGAAATATAATTCAATTTCCATGTGTGACTTGCACTCCTTTTAGAAAAATGTTCATTGTGTAGTACAAAGATTAATCGGTTTCTAACCCCAGAAATTTCACATGTAAACTCCTAGAGGTAAGATTTATTGTGTGTTACTTTTTCTTGTGTGCAGATCGATTATATTGAAATAATCTATGTTTATGTCTATTTTCTCAGCAAGGCTATAAAGACTTTAAGACCCTGGCCATGTCTTATTCATGTTTGCATCACTAGGACTTAACGTAGTGCCCCAATACCTGGCAGATATTCTATTCTTATTGAACTGAACTCTATATAAGAATTTTATTGTTCTATTTAATATGTCACATCCAGTAGACAATAAATTTCTACCTTCAAAAGGCATGTTTTTAAACAATGCATACTTTGTAGCTCAAAATCAAGACATTGTGGAATATAGCTAAAAATACCTAAAATTTGGGAGTGTATATGTTTGTTTTCCAACTTTCCAAGCTTCTAAGAAGAGTCTAGAAAGCTTCATATAATCATGCCCTTGGATTCTGATGTCTATGTAGATCAAAATTATCCCTTAAAAATTAAATTCAAATTATTAATGTATAATATACAACTCAAATCTAAAAAAACAGATATCAAGATATATAATGTAAAATTTACAAATATGTTTTTAAAAACTTCCTACTTTTAATAGTAAATATAAACTAGAACCTATTGAGCCCAGCTGGCATGGCTCAGTGGTTGAGCATGGACCTATGAACTAGAAGGCACGGTTCAATTCCTGGTCAGGGCACATTCCTGTGTTGCCAGCTCAATCCCCAGTGTGGGGTGTGCAGGAGGCAGCCAATCAATGATTCTCTCTCATCATTGATGTTTCTCTCTCTCTCTCTCTCTCTCTCTTTCTCTCTCTCTCTCTCTCTCTCTCTCCCCTTCCTCTCTGAAATCAATAAAAATAAATTATAGATAGATATAGATATAGATATAGATATAGATATAGATTAGATATAGATATAGATATAGATGATATAGATATAGATATAATAAAAGGCTAATATGCAAATCGACCAAACAGAGGAATGACTGGTCACTATGACATACACTGACCACCAAGGGGCAGACGCTCAGTGCAGGGGCTGTCCCCTGGTGGTCAGTGCACTCCCACAGAGGGAGCGCCACTCAGCCAGAAGCCAGGCTCACGGCTGGCGCCTCTCCTGCCTCTGTGGCAGCGCTAAGGATGTCTGACTGCCAGCTTAGGCCCGCTCCCTGGGGGAGCCTGAGGGCTCCTGGACTGCAAGAGGGCACAGGCATGGCTGAGGGAACCCCCCACCCCCTAGTGCATGAATTTCGTGCACCGGGCCTCTAGTATATATAAAAAAACTATTGAATGCATGAGTAAGGCACATAGAAAAGTCACTGCATTGTAGCTGCCTCAGGATATCAAACCATCTCTAACCCATTTAAGACCTACTTATAAAACTGTGGTTGGTAACTGGACACATTTTTTGCTTAAATCTTTCATAGATACAACATTTGTCAAACAGCCAACATGCCTGACACAGCTGTACTAAGTAAGCCCTACAGATTATTTGTCAAACAAATTCAGTAACCCAATATTTGTTTCTTTATTTTAAAATTTAATTGGTATGCAAATAGGGCAACAGGACAGCATTTGTGCTGGATACAGTTGTCACTTCAGATTCTGGGAATGCTCATTATCATGCTTACAGATGTTTTTTTCCCACCTAACATCTGCCAATACTACCTAAACCCCAGGAAGTCCACAAACCTGTGCAAACTTCTTCTCATGGTAGATCTCTTTCTCTGTTATCTGTTCCATACATACTAATTTTGTGCAGCTGAGGCCTCTGTACGCCAAAATTATGCCTGATTCCTAACACTTCTGCCTCCAGAGTTTTAGGTTTGAAATTGAACAGACACAGAGCCAATTTATCATAGGATGACATGTGTCATGCTCACGGTATTACCAAAGGAACCCTGGTATGCACTGTACTTATCCTTTTGTTGTCAACACGGACAAAGACAACATACGATGGAGAAGCTGTTATGTTTTTAATAATATGATATATACTTTAAAAGTAGAACATTAAATACCATCATCTTCAAAATGTGGTGTTAGATGATTCAGCTTAAGCTCAGAGTTTCTTTATCAAATAAGCATCTGACATTCAAGAACACATCCTATTGAACCGAGAATAACAAACAAAAGCATTGGAATATGTTCCCTCAAAGAAAAAGATGATGCTTTTTTCAAACCAACAATTTATTTCTTCTACGTCTCATTTTCCCATAAATTCTAACCATGCCTAATGATAACTTTATCTTGAATACAATACAAATTCATATCTTGTAGCTTTTGTTAACAAATATAAATGTCTAAGAGCTCCCTCATTCCATCTTTTAGTTACTAATATACGTACTTTTATGATGCATCTTTGTGTTTCTAAAGCAAACATATACAGAGATAGCAATATTTCAAGCATAAACCTAATAGCCAAAAGGAAAAAGCTTTTCATTCGAAGCAAGTTTAATAAAAAGCCCAAAACTTGAGGCAAAACTTTCAACTGTGAAGCTGGCTGATCACAGAGTGAAATCTTAACACCTCCTCAGAGATCTACTTTTTTATCTGGCACAAACATCTGTTCAAGCCAAACCTGGCAGCTAGTTGCTCATTTCAATGTGTAATTAATTTAGATTTCCAGAATTCCTCCAATTGCTTTAACATTTGAAAATATGCTCCACAAAATAAAGAGCAAACAAGACCTAAATTCTAGCAGGTTTTAGATTTTATTAATATGTAATAATCTGGTATAAAGAACAAATATGAAAAACTTTAATATTGCTTATATACAAGTATAGTTACAAACATCACTTAAGGGCTAAACCTGCCTCTCAAATTTGATGGTGAATTTGCTAAACATAGTTCAAGCCTTTCCTAAACAATGCTACTCAAGGAATATTTTATTAATATTGTTATTAATTACTAAAATTGGGCTCAGGAAATAATGGACTAATTCAAAATGATAATTGAATAAAGTTCAATGAAAGTACGACTTACAAAGATCTGGACAGAGTTAAGGAAACTAATAAAAGATTAAGGAAGTACTCTCAAAAACAGGAAGCTATTACCACACCTGGACCTGAGTGGGGAGAGAGAGGTGTTACAGGAGCCCTGGTGGAGGGGATAAAGGGGAGTAACCAGAGCCCTGGTGGAAAATTTGCCTAATAGGAGCTGTGCTAACAGGAGCTATGGCCTTAGTAAAGAGCCCAACTACTGCCAATCCTCTTCCTGGCAGGGAAGAAACAGATGGGATAAACACCTGCTATTTTTTCCTCCACCTTTCAATATTCCACTGTCTTCCAATCACAACTGCCCTCCCTTGCAGGCCTGGTCCCTCACAACTGCCCTCCCTTGCAGGCCTGGTCCCTCACAACTGCCCTCCCTTGCAGGCCTGGTCCCTCACAACTGCCCTCCCTTGCAGGCCTGGTCCCTCACAACTGCCCTCCCTTGCAGGCCTGGTCCCTCACAACTGCCCTCCCTTGCAGGCCTGGTCCCTCACAACTGCCCTCCCTTGCAGGCCTGGTCCCTCACAACTGCCCTCCCTTGCAGGCCTGGTCCCTCACAACTGCCCTCCCTTGCAGGCCTGGTCCCTCACAACTGCCCTCCCTTGCAGGCCTGGTCCCTCACAACTGCCCTCCCTTGCAGGCCTGGTCCCTCACAACTGCCCTCCCTTGCAGGCCTGGTCCCTCACAACTGCCCTCCCTTGCAGGCCTGGTCCCTCACAACTGCCCTCCCTTGCAGGCCTGGTCCCTCACAACTGCCCTCCCTTGCAGGCCTGGTCCCTCACAACTGCCCTCCCTTGCAGGCCTGGTCCCTCACAACTGCCCTCCCTTGCAGGCCTGGTCCCTCACAACTGCCCTCCCTTGCAGGCCTGGTCCCTCACAACTGCCCTCCCTTGCAGGCCTGGTCCCTCACAACTGCCCTCCCTTGCAGGCCTGGTCCCTCACAACTGCCCTCCCTTGCAGGCCTGGTCCCTCACAACTGCCCTCCCTTGCAGGCCTGGTCCCTCACAACTGCCCTCCCTTGCAGGCCTGGTCCCTCACAACTGCCCTCCCTTGCAGGCCTGGTCCCTCACAACTGCCCTCCCTTGCAGGCCTGGTCCCTCACAACTGCCCTCCCTTGCAGGCCTGGTCCCTCACAACTGCCCTCCCTTGCAGGCCTGGTCCCTCACAACTGCCCTCCCTTGCAGGCCTGGTCCCTCACAACTGCCCTCCCTTGCAGGCCTGGTCCCTCACAACTGCCCTCCCTTGCAGGCCTGGTCCCTCACAACTGCCCTCCCTTGCAGGCCTGGTCCCTCACAACTGCCCTCCCTTGCAGGCCTGGTCCCTCACAACTGCCCTCCCTTGCAGGCCTGGTCCCTCACAACTGCCCTCCCTTGCAGGCCTGGTCCCTCACAACTGCCCTCCCTTGCAGGCCTGGTCCCTCACAACTGCCCTCCCTTGCAGGCCTGGTCCCTCACAACTGCCCTCCCTTGCAGGCCTGGTCCCTCACAACTGCCCTCCCTTGCAGGCCTGGTCCCTCACAACTGCCCTCCCTTGCAGGCCTGGTCCCTCACAACTGCCCTCCCTTGCAGGCCTGGTCCCTCACAACTGCCCTCCCTTGCAGGCCTGGTCCCTCACAACTGCCCTCCCTTGCAGGCCTGGTCCCTCACAACTGCCCTCCCTTGCAGGCCTGGTCCCTCACAACTGCCCTCCCTTGCAGGCCTGGTCCCTCACAACTGCCCTCCCTTGCAGGCCTGGTCCCTCACAACTGCCCTCCCTTGCAGGCCTGGTCCCTCACAACTGCCCTCCCTTGCAGGCCTGGTCCCTCACAACTGCCCTCCCTTGCAGGCCTGGTCCCTCACAACTGCCCTCCCTTGCAGGCCTGGTCCCTCACAACTGCCCTCCCTTGCAGGCCTGGTCCCTCACAACTGCCCTCCCTTGCAGGCCTGGTCCCTCACAACTGCCCTCCCTTGCAGGCCTGGTCCCTCACAACTGCCCTCCCTTGCAGGCCTGGTCCCTCACAACTGCCCTCCCTTGCAGGCCTGGTCCCTCACAACTGCCCTCCCTTGCAGGCCTGGTCCCTCACAACTGCCCTCCCTTGCAGGCCTGGTCCCTCACAACTGCCCTCCCTTGCAGGCCTGGTCCCTCACAACTGCCCTCCCTTGCAGGCCTGGTCCCTCACAACTGCCCTCCCTTGCAGGCCTGGTCCCTCACAACTGCCCTCCCTTGCAGGCCTGGTCCCTCACAACTGCCCTCCCTTGCAGGCCTGGTCCCTCACAACTGCCCTCCCTTGCAGGCCTGGTCCCTCACAACTGCCCTCCCTTGCAGGCCTGGTCCCTCACAACTGCCCTCCCTTGCAGGCCTGGTCCCTCACAACTGCCCTCCCTTGCAGGCCTGGTCCCTCACAACTGCCCTCCCTTGCAGGCCTGGTCCCTCACAACTGCCCTCCCTTGCAGGCCTGGTCCCTCACAACTGCCCTCCCTTGCAGGCCTGGTCCCTCACAACTGCCCTCCCTTGCAGGCCTGGTCCCTCACAACTGCCCTCCCTTGCAGGCCTGGTCCCTCACAACTGCCCTCCCTTGCAGGCCTGGTCCCTCACAACTGCCCTCCCTTGCAGGCCTGGTCCCTCACAACTGCCCTCCCTTGCAGGCCTGGTCCCTCACAACTGCCCTCCCTTGCAGGCCTGGTCCCTCACAACTGCCCTCCCTTGCAGGCCTGGTCCCTCACAACTGCCCTCCCTTGCAGGCCTGGTCCCTCACAACTGCCCTCCCTTGCAGGCCTGGTCCCTCACAACTGCCCTCCCTTGCAGGCCTGGTCCCTCACAACTGCCCTCCCTTGCAGGCCTGGTCCCTCACAACTGCCCTCCCTTGCAGGCCTGGTCCCTCACAACTGCCCTCCCTTGCAGGCCTGGTCCCTCACAACTGCCCTCCCTTGCAGGCCTGGTCCCTCACAACTGCCCTCCCTTGCAGGCCTGGTCCCTCACAACTGCCCTCCCTTGCAGGCCTGGTCCCTCACAACTGCCCTCCCTTGCAGGCCTGGTCCCTCACAACTGCCCTCCCTTGCAGGCCTGGTCCCTCACAACTGCCCTCCCTTGCAGGCCTGGTCCCTCACAACTGCCCTCCCTTGCAGGCCTGGTCCCTCACAACTGCCCTCCCTTGCAGGCCTGGTCCCTCACAACTGCCCTCCCTTGCAGGCCTGGTCCCTCACAACTGCCCTCCCTTGCAGGCCTGGTCCCTCACAACTGCCCTCCCTTGCAGGCCTGGTCCCTCACAACTGCCCTCCCTTGCAGGCCTGGTCCCTCACAACTGCCCTCCCTTGCAGGCCTGGTCCCTCACAACTGCCCTCCCTTGCAGGCCTGGTCCCTCACAACTGCCCTCCCTTGCAGGCCTGGTCCCTCACAACTGCCCTCCCTTGCAGGCCTGGTCCCTCACAACTGCCCTCCCTTGCAGGCCTGGTCCCTCACAACTGCCCTCCCTTGCAGGCCTGGTCCCTCACAACTGCCCTCCCTTGCAGGCCTGGTCCCTCACAACTGCCCTCCCTTGCAGGCCTGGTCCCTCACAACTGCCCTCCCTTGCAGGCCTGGTCCCTCACAACTGCCCTCCCTTGCAGGCCTGGTCCCTCACAACTGCCCTCCCTTGCAGGCCTGGTCCCTCACAACTGCCCTCCCTTGCAGGCCTGGTCCCTCACAACTGCCCTCCCTTGCAGGCCTGGTCCCTCACAACTGCCCTCCCTTGCAGGCCTGGTCCCTCACAACTGCCCTCCCTTGCAGGCCTGGTCCCTCACAACTGCCCTCCCTTGCAGGCCTGGTCCCTCACAACTGCCCTCCCTTGCAGGCCTGGTCCCTCACAACTGCCCTCCCTTGCAGGCCTGGTCCCTCACAACTGCCCTCCCTTGCAGGCCTGGTCCCTCACAACTGCCCTCCCTTGCAGGCCTGGTCCCTCACAACTGCCCTCCCTTGCAGGCCTGGTCCCTCACAACTGCCCTCCCTTGCAGGCCTGGTCCCTCACAACTGCCCTCCCTTGCAGGCCTGGTCCCTCACAACTGCCCTCCCTTGCAGGCCTGGTCCCTCACAACTGCCCTCCCTTGCAGGCCTGGTCCCTCACAACTGCCCTCCCTTGCAGGCCTGGTCCCTCACAACTGCCCTCCCTTGCAGGCCTGGTCCCTCACAACTGCCCTCCCTTGCAGGCCTGGTCCCTCACAACTGCCCTCCCTTGCAGGCCTGGTCCCTCACAACTGCCCTCCCTTGCAGGCCTGGTCCCTCACAACTGCCCTCCCTTGCAGGCCTGGTCCCTCACAACTGCCCTCCCTTGCAGGCCTGGTCCCTCACAACTGCCCTCCCTTGCAGGCCTGGTCCCTCACAACTGCCCTCCCTTGCAGGCCTGGTCCCTCACAACTGCCCTCCCTTGCAGGCCTGGTCCCTCACAACTGCCCTCCCTTGCAGGCCTGGTCCCTCACAACTGCCCTCCCTTGCAGGCCTGGTCCCTCACAACTGCCCTCCCTTGCAGGCCTGGTCCCTCACAACTGCCCTCCCTTGCAGGCCTGGTCCCTCACAACTGCCCTCCCTTGCAGGCCTGGTCCCTCACAACTGCCCTCCCTTGCAGGCCTGGTCCCTCACAACTGCCCTCCCTTGCAGGCCTGGTCCCTCACAACTGCCCTCCCTTGCAGGCCTGGTCCCTCACAACTGCCCTCCCTTGCAGGCCTGGTCCCTCACAACTGCCCTCCCTTGCAGGCCTGGTCCCTCACAACTGCCCTCCCTTGCAGGCCTGGTCCCTCACAACTGCCCTCCCTTGCAGGCCTGGTCCCTCACAACTGCCCTCCCTTGCAGGCCTGGTCCCTCACAACTGCCCTCCCTTGCAGGCCTGGTCCCTCACAACTGCCCTCCCTTGCAGGCCTGGTCCCTCACAACTGCCCTCCCTTGCAGGCCTGGTCCCTCACAACTGCCCTCCCTTGCAGGCCTGGTCCCTCACAACTGCCCTCCCTTGCAGGCCTGGTCCCTCACAACTGCCCTCCCTTGCAGGCCTGGTCCCTCACAACTGCCCTCCCTTGCAGGCCTGGTCCCTCACAACTGCCCTCCCTTGCAGGCCTGGTCCCTCACAACTGCCCTCCCTTGCAGGCCTGGTCCCTCACAACTGCCCTCCCTTGCAGGCCTGGTCCCTCACAACTGCCCTCCCTTGCAGGCCTGGTCCCTCACAACTGCCCTCCCTTGCAGGCCTGGTCCCTCACAACTGCCCTCCCTTGCAGGCCTGGTCCCTCACAACTGCCCTCCCTTGCAGGCCTGGTCCCTCACAACTGCCCTCCCTTGCAGGCCTGGTCCCTCACAACTGCCCTCCCTTGCAGGCCTGGTCCCTCACAACTGCCCTCCCTTGCAGGCCTGGTCCCTCACAACTGCCCTCCCTTGCAGGCCTGGTCCCTCACAACTGCCCTCCCTTGCAGGCCTGGTCCCTCACAACTGCCCTCCCTTGCAGGCCTGGTCCCTCACAACTGCCCTCCCTTGCAGGCCTGGTCCCTCACAACTGCCCTCCCTTGCAGGCCTGGTCCCTCACAACTGCCCTCCCTTGCAGGCCTGGTCCCTCACAACTGCCCTCCCTTGCAGGCCTGGTCCCTCACAACTGCCCTCCCTTGCAGGCCTGGTCCCTCACAACTGCCCTCCCTTGCAGGCCTGGTCCCTCACAACTGCCCTCCCTTGCAGGCCTGGTCCCTCACAACTGCCCTCCCTTGCAGGCCTGGTCCCTCACAACTGCCCTCCCTTGCAGGCCTGGTCCCTCACAACTGCCCTCCCTTGCAGGCCTGGTCCCTCACAACTGCCCTCCCTTGCAGGCCTGGTCCCTCACAACTGCCCTCCCTTGCAGGCCTGGTCCCTCACAACTGCCCTCCCTTGCAGGCCTGGTCCCTCACAACTGCCCTCCCTTGCAGGCCTGGTCCCTCACAACTGCCCTCCCTTGCAGGCCTGGTCCCTCACAACTGCCCTCCCTTGCAGGCCTGGTCCCTCACAACTGCCCTCCCTTGCAGGCCTGGTCCCTCACAACTGCCCTCCCTTGCAGGCCTGGTCCCTCACAACTGCCCTCCCTTGCAGGCCTGGTCCCTCACAACTGCCCTCCCTTGCAGGCCTGGTCCCTCACAACTGCCCTCCCTTGCAGGCCTGGTCCCTCACAACTGCCCTCCCTTGCAGGCCTGGTCCCTCACAACTGCCCTCCCTTGCAGGCCTGGTCCCTCACAACTGCCCTCCCTTGCAGGCCTGGTCCCTCACAACTGCCCTCCCTTGCAGGCCTGGTCCCTCACAACTGCCCTCCCTTGCAGGCCTGGTCCCTCACAACTGCCCTCCCTTGCAGGCCTGGTCCCTCACAACTGCCCTCCCTTGCAGGCCTGGTCCCTCACAACTGCCCTCCCTTGCAGGCCTGGTCCCTCACAACTGCCCTCCCTTGCAGGCCTGGTCCCTCACAACTGCCCTCCCTTGCAGGCCTGGTCCCTCACAACTGCCCTCCCTTGCAGGCCTGGTCCCTCACAACTGCCCTCCCTTGCAGGCCTGGTCCCTCACAACTGCCCTCCCTTGCAGGCCTGGTCCCTCACAACTGCCCTCCCTTGCAGGCCTGGTCCCTCACAACTGCCCTCCCTTGCAGGCCTGGTCCCTCACAACTGCCCTCCCTTGCAGGCCTGGTCCCTCACAACTGCCCTCCCTTGCAGGCCTGGTCCCTCACAACTGCCCTCCCTTGCAGGCCTGGTCCCTCACAACTGCCCTCCCTTGCAGGCCTGGTCCCTCACAACTGCCCTCCCTTGCAGGCCTGGTCCCTCACAACTGCCCTCCCTTGCAGGCCTGGTCCCTCACAACTGCCCTCCCTTGCAGGCCTGGTCCCTCACAACTGCCCTCCCTTGCAGGCCTGGTCCCTCACAACTGCCCTCCCTTGCAGGCCTGGTCCCTCACAACTGCCCTCCCTTGCAGGCCTGGTCCCTCACAACTGCCCTCCCTTGCAGGCCTGGTCCCTCACAACTGCCCTCCCTTGCAGGCCTGGTCCCTCACAACTGCCCTCCCTTGCAGGCCTGGTCCCTCACAACTGCCCTCCCTTGCAGGCCTGGTCCCTCACAACTGCCCTCCCTTGCAGGCCTGGTCCCTCACAACTGCCCTCCCTTGCAGGCCTGGTCCCTCACAACTGCCCTCCCTTGCAGGCCTGGTCCCTCACAACTGCCCTCCCTTGCAGGCCTGGTCCCTCACAACTGCCCTCCCTTGCAGGCCTGGTCCCTCACAACTGCCCTCCCTTGCAGGCCTGGTCCCTCACAACTGCCCTCCCTTGCAGGCCTGGTCCCTCACAACTGCCCTCCCTTGCAGGCCTGGTCCCTCACAACTGCCCTCCCTTGCAGGCCTGGTCCCTCACAACTGCCCTCCCTTGCAGGCCTGGTCCCTCACAACTGCCCTCCCTTGCAGGCCTGGTCCCTCACAACTGCCCTCCCTTGCAGGCCTGGTCCCTCACAACTGCCCTCCCTTGCAGGCCTGGTCCCTCACAACTGCCCTCCCTTGCAGGCCTGGTCCCTCACAACTGCCCTCCCTTGCAGGCCTGGTCCCTCACAACTGCCCTCCCTTGCAGGCCTGGTCCCTCACAACTGCCCTCCCTTGCAGGCCTGGTCCCTCACAACTGCCCTCCCTTGCAGGCCTGGTCCCTCACAACTGCCCTCCCTTGCAGGCCTGGTCCCTCACAACTGCCCTCCCTTGCAGGCCTGGTCCCTCACAACTGCCCTCCCTTGCAGGCCTGGTCCCTCACAACTGCCCTCCCTTGCAGGCCTGGTCCCTCACAACTGCCCTCCCTTGCAGGCCTGGTCCCTCACAACTGCCCTCCCTTGCAGGCCTGGTCCCTCACAACTGCCCTCCCTTGCAGGCCTGGTCCCTCACAACTGCCCTCCCTTGCAGGCCTGGTCCCTCACAACTGCCCTCCCTTGCAGGCCTGGTCCCTCACAACTGCCCTCCCTTGCAGGCCTGGTCCCTCACAACTGCCCTCCCTTGCAGGCCTGGTCCCTCACAACTGCCCTCCCTTGCAGGCCTGGTCCCTCACAACTGCCCTCCCTTGCAGGCCTGGTCCCTCACAACTGCCCTCCCTTGCAGGCCTGGTCCCTCACAACTGCCCTCCCTTGCAGGCCTGGTCCCTCACAACTGCCCTCCCTTGCAGGCCTGGTCCCTCACAACTGCCCTCCCTTGCAGGCCTGGTCCCTCACAACTGCCCTCCCTTGCAGGCCTGGTCCCTCACAACTGCCCTCCCTTGCAGGCCTGGTCCCTCACAACTGCCCTCCCTTGCAGGCCTGGTCCCTCACAACTGCCCTCCCTTGCAGGCCTGGTCCCTCACAACTGCCCTCCCTTGCAGGCCT